>CM037777.1:89962315-90012315 GCA_021229015.1 Solen grandis
TAATATGAATTATGGCCCCTTTTTAACTTAGAAATTTTGGTTAAAGTTTTGCATGCAAGATACTCTCATGCTTATATCTCAGTATCCAAGCATGAGATTGATTTTAAACATCTTTAATATGTTTAGGGGTATCATACTTTCATGGTAGATAACTCTTGATAGAGTATGTTACAAATTATGGCCCCTTTTTAACTTAAAAATTTTGGTTAAAGTTTTGCATGCAAGTTACTTTCATGCTAATATCTCAGTATCCAGGCATGGGATTGATTTGAAACATCTTTAATATGTTTAGGGGTATCATACTTTCATGGTAGATAACTCTTGATAGAGTATATTACAAATTATGGCCCCTTTTTAACTTAAAAATTTTGGTTAAATTTTGCATGCAAGTTACTTTCATGCTTATATCTCAGTATCCAGGCATGCGATTGATTTTAAACCCCTTTAATATGTTTAGGGGTATCATACTATAAAGGAAGATAACACTTGATGGAATATATTAAAAATTATGACCCCTTTTTAACTTAGAATTTTGGTTAAATTTTTGCATTCAAGCTACTATCCAGCTTATATCTCAGAAATTGCTTGTGGAATTGACTAGAAAGTTAAGGAGTGTCTTCAGGGGCATCAGAAAACTAAGGAGGATAACTTTTTGACTGAATTTTGTACAAATTATGGCCATTTTCTAACTTGGATTTTTGGTTAAAGTTTTGCATGCACAGTGTTATTGTGCTTATGTCTCAGTAACTAGGCATGGGATTGATTTTAGACATCATAAAAATATTAAGGGGTATCAGACTATCAAGGTATATCATTTTTGACTATTATTATGTACAGGGTATGTGAAGGGCAAGAATTGAAATAGATTTCATTTAATTTACCAACAAGCATTTTGAATAGTCGAGCGTACTGTCCTCTGACAGCTCTTGTTACTTTCACTTTTACTTTCAGTTGTACCATCTCTATCACCTTCATTTCTACGTTCTCTTTTGCTTTAACTTTTGCCTTTAGTATGAAGCAAGCAAGCCCTACTAAGGGATTATGGTATATATAGTCAGAATTCTTGGTGGACCACAGTGTACCAGGAGAAACCAATGTTAGATGGTTACTTTAATCTCTCACAAATACAACAAGGTATGCAATTGTGAGTAGATTGTCACCCTGGTATCCGGACACCCACCTGTCCATTGATTCAAAACCCTATAAGGGTTATTAACATTTTGGTTGTTCAGATTTACTTCCATCAAAACCAATCAATCATTAATCATGGGCCAGAGGTACCATACCTGATTGCATTTCCAAAGTGTGTGGATTAGTATCCCTATAATATGCAGGCACAAACTTTAGACCCAACCCAGGAATTCTTGCTTGAGAAGTATTAGATTTCTCATTCATACAGAGAAAAATGAGATAGATATTGTTCAGATATTTAGACTGACAAGTGATTGCACTCGCTGGTTGTACAGTTGTTTTAACCTGAAAACATGTAAATATTGCATTCATTGGTTGCACAGTTGTTTTAACTTGAAAACATATGTAAATATTTTCCAGTCTGATCCAAGACGAGAGATCACGTATTCGGTGTTTGTGGAGGAGGTGTGGCCAAGGATAAAGAGATCTCAGATTACCTACCATCCCTCTCTTGTCTGGATGGAAATCATGTCCTTTATAAAGGTTGGTTCTATCTTGTGATTTGTTACAGTGTTGTATATTATACAGGTTATTTAGCAAAATATTTGCAGGGACCACCCCTGGATTCGTCTAACAGATTGAGAATTTTTTGTCTAGTTTTTTTTAGCTCACCAGAGCACGAAGTGCTCAGGGTGAGCTATTGGGATCACCCTTCGTCCGTCGTCCCTCGTCGTCCGACATCCGTCGTCAACAATTTGCTTTAAAAGACATCTCCTCTGAAACCGCTGGACAGAATTTGATAAAACTTGGCATGTATGATCCTTGGGTTGGCCTCTACAAAAATTGCTCAAATAAAGTTGATCCATGAAGAACTATGGTTGCCATGGCAACAAATAGAAAAAATAATAGAAAATTTTGAAAATCATCTCCTCTGAAACCGCTGGACAGAATTTGATAAAACTTGGCATGTATGATCCTTGGGTGGGCCTCTACAAAAATTGCTCAAATAAACTTCATCCATGAAGAACTCTGGTTGCCATGGCAACAAATAGAAAAAATAATTGAAAACTTTGAAAATCATCTCCTCTGAAACCGCTGGACAGAATTTGATAAAACTTGGCATGTATGATCCTTGGGTGGGCCTCTACAAAAATTGCTCAAATAAAGCTGATCCATGAAGAACTCTGGTTGCCATGGCAACAAATAGAAAAAATAATTGAAAACTTTGAAAATCATCTCTGAAACAAATGGTCAGAATTTATATTCCTTTGGCACAAATAGTCATCTCATGAATGTCTACCATAATTGCTAAAATAAAGTTGATCCCTTGAAAAATGAGGCCCTAGGGGGCTGGCTAATTTTCTTGTATACTCTATATAGAAAACATCAAAATACTTTTTTTATGAAGCCAGCTGTAAGAATTTAATTTCCTTTGGCCCAAACGGTCACCTCATGAATGTATACCAATATCGCTAAAATAAAGTTAATTCCTAAAAAAATGAGTTCCCTAGGGGGTTGGCTATGATCTCTGGTTTGTCATTTGCTTTCCTTATAGAAAAAATCATCTTGAATATGCTGATGTACACTGGTGAGCGTTTATGGCCCTTGGGTCTCTTGTTTTATTTTAATGTCATTTTTGATGAATATTGCAAAAATACCTTGAAATACAATTCATGTAATGAGATTCTCTTTGTGTTATGTAAAACCAGTACTATTATTTTTCTAATTCTATGGTTATTATCAGGGTTTTACTTAAGAGGCAGCTGGCGGTGAATTTGTCCACCTCAATTCCTTTCCTTGATGGCTCAAATTGTAAAAAAAAAAAAAAAGGAAAAAGTTCAAAGGAAATGAGGAAAAAAAATCACAAGAAAATGTAGTGCCCCCAGACTCCCCTGCCTCCTACAATTTTAAAATTAGCCTTCTACTGTGATTGTTAAGGAAAACCCTGTTGTTGTTGTTATATCCTAGCTTCACAGAAATGGTGGTTACATGGGAATCATGTCCCATCCTGCCCTACACTCATACATGTGACAAAGTGGGATACTGGGGTATTATTCACCTTTAGTGATTCTAGTTTTGTTCTTATTAGGGGTCATATGAAGCACTGAAAAAGACCAGCGGGTCTCTCTTGAAAGAGGAATACAACAAACTCGGCAAGAAACGGGCACCAAACTTTTCAGGGAACCGTGATGTTGTGTATGAATTCTTCAGACGTTATGAACATTTCAAAAAGCAGCATCAACTTTTTGACGAGACGGACTTGGTTCACAACGTGTTCAACCGACTGCGACATTTGGAAGCGCGACCTTGGGTCGTTCACCAGGTCTACGTGGACGAGACGCAGGATTTTACCCAGGCAGAGCTGTGTCTACTCATAAGACTCTGTCAGAATCCAAACGATATGTTTCTTACAGGTAAACAAGTGTTTGAAAGCTCTACATAACAATGTCTCTTCACTTTAAAGTAACGTCTATACTGGATTTAAGCCCCTGTCACACTACATGTGTTACTATTGCTTTAGCACGGCATTGTTTAATTTTCCAGAGCGCCGTGAGATGGCAAGAAAAAATCTGATATTTTTCATGGAGATAGAGATCTCACAGCAAACAAACCGTTGCTACGGAGATTCCATGACGTTCTAACGCGTTCCTTCAGAGTTTTTGTTGGCGATTGTCTGCACTCTCACGGCGCTTCCACTGCGTGCACTGTGCTTCCATGGCAATCACACTGTGCGAACCTTCAACAATTATATCATAAATATTTATTGTAAGGTTGTCAGTGGGATGGATCCCCGACCCATTGCTACCTATGTGACGGGGACAATAAAATGTTAAACTCCAAAAGAAAAAAAACCTCCATGTTTTGCAAATATTTTTAATGCCGTGGGAACGCGGTCCTGGTGTGACAGGTATATTACACCAGTCGCATATATCATGTGGTATTACGTTCATGATCACTTTAACATTTTGAATGTAAATACAGTAAGACTTGGTGTATGTGGGTCAAGTTCACCTGTATTAAAAAGGTAATTATTGTGTCGACTATAACAAAATCTTGCAGGGGTATTGACTATCTTCAATTACAGCTCTAGTTCTGTTTTAAATTTGACATTTTCTTTTATGAAATTTCACTTATTTATTGTACTGCTACATTGACAAAACAAGATTTTTTTTTTCAGTTGTGATATACACATGATAATTAGTATGATAATTATTTAGAGGTTGTGAGCTTCTTAAATCGGGATAATGTGCCTTGGTATGGTATCCTGCCACGTGTCTATGTAGTGGACTTGCAGTGAGTTAGCACTCTGTCTGATGTAGATCAAGACCCCAAATAAATCCTGTCAGTGGGGCATTTAAACCAGACAGTTATGAAAACTTTGTTGTAAAATAAAGTACTGCAACAAACGTGTATTTTTTGTACCAGGTGACACTGCTCAAAGCATCATGCGTGGGATTTCGTTTCGGTTCAGCGATCTTCGTTCCCTGTTTTTCCATGCCCAAAAGTCAATGCAAGCAATGGGGAAAACATCAGCCATAGAAGTTCCAAAGAAGGTTTGTACAAGTCAAGTTTTTAGAATAAGGACTTGTAATATACCTCTTTTACTGAAAAAAACAACTCTTTTAACTTCTGTAGTAGAGGTATAAACTGGCACTTGTACTATCTTGCCATAGAGCTAGCTTTTGTGGTGACGTGGTAGAGTGTCCGATTTGCATACCGAGGGCCCTGAGTTCGATACCAGCACGGGGCAATAGGATTTAACTTGGTTACATTTGGCGCCCAACGTAAATAAGTCACAGTTGTAAAGGATGCACCTTGAAATCTCACATGTTAAACTCCAAAATTGAGGACAATTTTGAAAGAGTTATGTAGTAGAGGTATAAACTGGCACTTGTACAATCTTGCCATAGAGCTAGCTTTTGTGGCGACGTGGTAGATTGTCTGATTTGCATACCGAGGGTCCTGAGTTCGATACCAGCACGGGGCAGTTGAATTTAACTTGGTTACATTTGGCGCCCAACGTAAATAAGTCACAGTTGTAGAAGGGATGGCACCATTAGAAAGTCCCACAGACATTCAATCTCCAGGAATCTGAGGACAGATTCTTGAAAGGAGGGGGTGTATGTAGTAGAGGTATAAACTGGCACTTGTACTATCTTGCCATAGAGCTAGCTTTTGTGGCGACGTGGTAGAGTGTCCGATTTGCATACAGAGGGTCCCGAGTTCGATACCAGCTCGGGGCAGTAGGATTTAACTTGATTACACTTCATCAGTTGTTAATAAGGGCTATTCCATTTAAACATTATGTACAGGGGGAAGAAGGCACTTTTGATATTGACTGGCCCCGAATAGAAGTGAATTTCTGTTCAGTATGACCACCTACAGAAGCACAGTTGACAAAATGATGGATTAATGATTAATTGATGTCATCTTCTTAATCTCTGGATCAATTTAAATGAAACTTTTAGGGATGTTTCTGACTTGGGTGATGCCCACCCAAAGTTCAAATAATTTGATTCCATACAAAAATATTGCTACTATGGCAATGGAAAGAAATAGTCAGATGAAATCTGAATTATGCTCCAAAATCTCTGGCAAGTATTTTCAGTTATTTATTTTGCTTTTAAAAAGAACTGTTAGGGGCAGGGCTGGTTCACCACATGTATAAGGGTTTTCCAAGAACTAAGAATTTTCTCACAAATGACTCGCCAGATTTAAATATTTTTTTACGTTTTTATGTTAATTGAGTCTCAAACAAGATTGCTAAGAATATTTGGCTTCTTAACAGAACATTGTTGTTTATTAAAACAAATTTTCAGCTGGTGAGTAATAGAGGACCTTTGTGGTGTCCTATCATTAACTTACTGCACAGGTAAATCCCCAGTGGCTGAGTGGTTAGAGTGTCCGCCTCGGGAGCAGGAGGTCATGGGTTTCATACCCGGCCGCGACATACAAAAGTCATAAGAAATGGTACTGTTATAGCTCCTTTGCTTGGCGCATATAAGGGTAGTTGCAGGACTGGTTGGCCCAGTGTCAGGATAATGTGACTGGGTGTGGTATCATGCCACATGTTTACGGCATGATACTGCAGTGTGGCAACATTATATCTGTCTCAAGTAGACATCCTCTCCAAATGACTGAAATACTGTCGGTGGGACGTTAAACCCAACAAACAAACAAACAAATCTGTAATAGCTTGTTTGTGACAAAGAATGTATTGTTAATTTAATGTTCAGGTGCACCAGCTGACTCACAACTATCGATCCCACGCTGGAATACTTGGTCTGGCCTCCAGCATCCTGGAACTGATGGTCGAGTTTTTCCCAGAATCATTTGACCGTCTCAAGCCAGACCAGGGGCTTTTCCACGGGCCTAAGCCTATCCTGCTGGAGTCCTGTAGCTTCAGTGATCTGGCAGTGTTGCTGCGGGGAAACAGGCGCAGGACCTCCCACATTGAGTTTGGTGCCCATCAAGCTATTCTAGGTAAGTTCAAGTGTCAAATGGTCTAACTTTTATGTGTCGTCTGTCGTGCGTCGTCCCATCAACAATTGCTTCTGAACACTCTAGAGGCCACAGTTTTGGCCCAATCTTCATGAAAATTGGTCAAGATGTTTGCCTACATGATATCTTGGATGAGTTAGAAATTGGGTCACATTGGGTCAAAAAACTAGGTCATCACTTAAATCTTAGAAAAAACCTTTTGAACACGCTTGAGGCCACATTTTTGGTCCAATCTTCATGAAATTTGGTCAGAATGTTTGTCTTTATGATATGTCGGATGAGTTTGAATTGGGTAAAAAACTAGGTCATTAGGTAAAATCTTAGGAAAACCTAGTGAAGACACTAGAGGCCGCAGATTTGGCCCAATCTTCATGAAAATTGGTTAGGATGTATGTCTACATGAAATCTCGGATGAGTTCGAAAATGGATCATATGGAGTCAAAAAATAGGTCACCTGGGTACTTAAGACCACTCTAGAAGCCACATTTTTGGCCTAACTTTCATGTAACTTGGTCAGAATGTTTGTTTACATCAAATGTCGGATGAGTTTAAAACTGGGTCACATGGGGTCAAAAAGTAGGTCACCAGGACAAATTTTAGAAAAACCTTGTGAACACTCTAGAGGCTACATTTTTGTCCCAGTCTTCAGTAAACTTGATAAAAATGATGACAGCATGAAATCCCAGATGAGTTCAAATTTAGGTAGGATCAAAATCTAGGTCACTAAGTCAAATGTTAGAAAAACATTGCAAACACTTTAGATGCCACAGTTTTTGTAATCATGCCTAACACCGCAATCTTACTCAGGTGAGCGACACAGGGCCATCTTGGCCCTCTTTTTGTATTAAGACTGCAAATTGTGCAGGTGTTCATTTTTGTTGTCCATCCATCTGCATGTCATTCCACACATGCTCTATTATATAAGTTATTGTGATAGATCTTTTGTTAACTCACATTTTGCTAGTCATTGTATTCAGGGCACCTATTTTGACTACCTCCAACAAATTGTTTCTTTCATGGGGCATGTATTCACTTAAGAAAATTGCCAATATATATTCCAGTGGTCAATGAGAGTGCAAGGGATTCAATACCTGAGGAGCTTAGACTGGGACTTGTTCTGACCATCTACGAGGCTAAAGGTCTGGAGTTTGATGATGTACTGCTCTACAACTTCTTCAAGGATTCTCAGGTAGGTCTTCCACTCTTGACCAGAGGTTTCTTGGACCACCGATCTCTTCCTTGGGCTACTGGTCTGTTCCTTGGGCTGCTGATCTGTTTCTTTGTGCCACTGGTCTGTTCCTTTGGGCACTGGTCTGTTCCTTGGGCCGCTGGTCTGTTCCTTTGGGCCACTGGTCTGTTCCTTTGGCCACTGGTCTGTTCCTTTGGGCCACTGGTCTGTTCCTTGGTCCTGCTACTTCCTTGAACTTCTAATGACAGATTTGCTTATGATCTTTATGTTAAAATCAACTAATAAGCTAAAATTCAGTGTTACAGTTATTCATGCTGAAGCATTAGGTTTTTCATGATATTGATAGAAATTTAAACCAGATCAGCAACAAATACTGCACTGCTCTTATAACACCATATTTGTGGATCAAACCTAGATACCATTTTATATTTACACTCCTGCTTCAGAAAAGGGGGCTCATTCTGTCCCTTCCAATACTCATACTGCATTAAGTTAAGGTGAGATGCAGGGGGCTCCGTGGCCAAGAGGGTAAAGTCGCTGACTTTAAGACTCACTCAGCCCCTCACCGCATGGGTTCAAGCCACGGCAGTGTCATTCGGATTTTCATGTGAGGAAGCCTTCCAGCTGGCTTGCGGTAGGTCGGTGGTTCTACCCAGATGCCTCCATGCATTCGAGGTCTTACTCCACCTGTAATTAGCTGGACGTCGCTATATGACTGAAATACTGTTGAAGCGACGGTAAACTCAAATAGTCAAGTCAAGTTAAGGTGAGATGCGGGGTATAAATCACTTTTAGTGATAGCTCCAGTATATAAATTTTTAACTTTTGAATTTGGTTTTATTAACATTCATTATGTTAGGCACAGTAATGAATCTCTGTAGTGAAGATAATCAGCTGTTTACCTGGGGTATGTGTATTACCAGAGTGTGTGTATTACCAGAGTATGTGTATTACCAGAGTATGTGTATTGCAGAAGTTTGGCTATTGCTTGATGGTGTATATTTCAGGCCAACAAGGAGTGGAGAGTGGTGACACACTTCCTAGAGAGACTGTCCGTCAGTCTGCAGGAGAGTTTAGAACAGCCATGTGTGGATCAGGAAAACCTGCAGATGATAGACCAAGGTTTGTGGGGAAATTAAGTGATAGATCACTAGTTTGGTTGATGATAGACCAAGGTTTGTGGGGAAATTAAGGATAGATAATAGTCATAGCAATGTTAAGTGAGATTGTGGGATGATAGACCAAGGTTTGTGGGGAAATTAGTGATAGATCACTAGTTTGGTTGATGATAGACCAAGGTTTGTGGGGAAATTAAGTGATAGATCACTAGTTTGGTTGATGATAGACCAAGGTTTGTGGGGAAATTAGTGATAGATCACTAGTTTGGTTGATGATAGACCAAGGTTTGTGGGGAAGTTAAGTGATGATCACTAGTTTGGTTGATGATAGACCAAGGTTTGTGGGGAAGTAAGGATAGATCACTAGTTTGGTTGATGATAGACCAAGGTTGTGGGAAATTAGTGATAGAACACTAGTTTGGTTGATGATAGACCAAGGTTTGTGGGGAAATTAAGTGATAGATCACTAGTTTGGTTGATGATAGACCAAGGTTTGTGGGGAAAGTAGTGGTAGATCACTAGTTTTGGTTGATGATAGACCAAGGTTTGTGGTGAAAGTAGTGGTAGATCACTAGTTTGGTTGATACCAAATGTGTTACATCATACCTTCTTGATACCAGATGTCTGCAGTATCATACCTCACAGATACCAGATGTCTGTAGTATCATACCTCACAGATACCAGATGTCTGTAGTATCATACCTCACAGATACCAGATGTCCTATTGCAGTTACAGTGTATATTTGAGATCATTGATGAAATTATTCACCTTTATAATAAATATCACCTTGAGAAATCACTGACCATGTAAATTGTGTTTTGTCTTTTCCAGACATTCTGTCCCAGGCAGGACGTCCCCGGCCACTGGACTTTGACCCCAATCTTCACAAGGTGCTTAATTCAGAACTGAAACACCTGTACACGGCCCTGACCCGGGCCCGTGTGAACGTCTGGATCTTCGACGAGCACATGGAAAAGAGAGCTCCTATGTTTGAGTACTTCAAGGCTCGCAAGCTTGTCAAGTCCTTGACAGTGTCCGAAATCAATGAAACAAGTGATTAATCTTTATTTCTCTTTTATAACCCTGCTTAACAGATGAATGGGCTATGTAGGAATCATGCTTATCATGTCAGATCCTTTACTTACATTACATGAAAACTAGGTGGGATATTGGGATATTAATCACCCACAGTGATAGTTCTAGTTGTCAACCAATATTTTCTATGGAATCTGGAAGTATTGGGATTGATCCCTGGCCGCAACATACCAAAGTCGTAAAAAACAGTACTGGTATAGGTCCCTTGCTTGGCGCTCAGCATATAAGGGTAGTTCAGACTGGCTGGCCTGGTGTCAGGATAATGTGACTGGGTGTGGTATCATGCCACATGTCTATGGCGCGATACTGAAGTGTGGCAGCACTCTATCTGTCTCAAGTAGACATCGTCTCCAGATGACTGAAATACTGTCAGTGGGATGTTAAATCCAATAAACAAACAAACAATCAATATTTTAAGTTTCCTAGCTTATACTTGCCCCTTCTTTATTGGAAGGACAAGGGTTTTTCTTCTAAGTCTTGAAAATAAGTGTCCTCAGCTAAGATGGCCTGGGTACCATCAGTTACATAGTTAGTTGTCAACACCACTTGACCATGATAACTTGATAACTACAGTGTCAATTGCTCATGGAAGCAATCTAGAAATAGAAAGCAGTAACAAGTTATAAATGATATTTAATTAACAGGTTTGTCAGAGACAATGTTTGCCGAGAAATCTAGCCCAGCAGACTGGATACGTCGAGGGGAGGACTTTATGAGACACTCACTGTACGGGGTAGCGGCCAAATGCTTCAGTATGGGAGGAGATGGTGACAGGGAGAAAGTTGCTCTGGCACATAACCAGGCCCTCCTGGTAGGTTTGGTGTTTGTTGTTCAAAGTTATATATCCCTGCCAACACAAAGTTTGAAGGGGGTATGTAGGAGTCACTGTGTGTGGTCGATCAACCCCTTGCAATTTTTTTGAAAACCATCTAACGGATTGTTTGAATGAAACTTATTATATAATCAGATAGTGACTAAGAATTTTAAGGGCAGTGTCCAAGAACCATAACTCTACCAGATCCCATTTTTTGTGGAGGCTGCTTGTGGAAGCTTAACATAGTCGCAGTTATTTTAACTACATTGAAACAAAGTGTTGCACACAAGAGTTCAGTCCTTAGCTCCAAAGTCAAGGTCACACTTAAAGGTGAAAGGTTATGGTGCTAGATTTGCCTGAGCTGTAACTTTGACATAGATCACAGGGTTTTCAGATAACCTGGCAATAATTTTTTCCTTAATGAGACAAAGTGTCGCACACAAGAATTGGGTTGCTAATTCCAAGGTCAAGGTCACACTTAGAGCTAAAAGGTCATGGTGCTGGATATGCTTGTTCTGGGTTATAATGCTTTATCATGGGGCCAAGGTTATATACCACGCTCATTTGGACTACAGTACAACTGTAAAAAAGATCATGTAAGTAAGTCATTGATGGTCAGATATTGAACCATTTCACATTATAATGGATTGTGTTTTAACACTCTGTCTTTGTAATCAGGCCTCCAGGACAAAGGATAACCCGCGACGAATGCAGGAGGAGTTTCTGTCTGCAGCCGAGCTCTACATGGAGTGTAACAAGCCAGGGAAGGCGGTGTTGTGTTTACAGAATGCCCGGGAGAGAGAGCTGGCCGCACAGTTGTATGAAAAGCTTGGGCAGGTAAGGTCAGTCAGGACTAAAATCACATGCTGGACACTTACTGGATATGTTTTCAGTCCTTATGAATGTGTTTTAACTCCAGCTGACAAGGTTTTACCATTACTAGCATATAAGACTTCTCAACTTCCATCAATATTGATTAGATTTTCTTTTTCTTGGAAAAAAAAATATATAAAATAAAAATATTTTTAGAAATAACAAAAAAAATGGATGGGAGAGCTTCATTTTAGAACACATATCAAAAATTTTGCATGCGGTTTATGTACTACTTGGTACAATATAATTTAATGCATGTAAAACAAATGCAACTAAAAGGTGTTTATATTTGCCCAGACAGTGTTACTTTTTAAACTAACTTGGCATATGCAATATATTTACCTGATGTATAATATACAGTTTTCACAGTTTAGTGTCTTTTGATGAAAAATGAAAACAAAGATTCTCAGTACATGGTAAGTTCAGGTTCTGTATGTTACATTTTGTGTACAGTTTGAAAAGGCAGCTGACCTGTATCGGCGACTGAGACTTCCCACTGCCAGTAGCCGGTGTTCAGAACAGATGGGCAACTACAATAAAGCCATTGAAGTTTTATATGAGAATGATAACTACGAGATGGCCATTGATATGTTGAAGAGATACGACATGCTGGTCAAGGTGGGTAGAACATTCTTGGGAAAATCGCTGGCTCTAGACTTTAAGTTGTCCAAATTTCTGTCCTTTTCCTCAGAATTGCTGCCATGGAAAAGGGAGATTACTCTTGAACAGCTTCCTTTCTGGGATATCAGATATATTGCAACAAAAAGAGGCAACCCATGCAGACATTTAGGAGTTGCATCCCTTAATAGTAGCAAAATCTGGGCTCTGCTTAAATAAACAAGCAATATTGTACAGAAGCATAAGCATCGTCAATCATTGTCAATGAAGTGGGGGTTTGTGGGAACAATGCACATTGTTCCATCCCTCTCTGTCGAGTGTCGCATACATTTTTAGCTCGACTATTCGAAGAATATGAGAGCTATTGTAGTCGCCCTTGCGTCGGCGTTGGCGTTGCAGCTTTTGGTAAAAGTTTTGCATGCAAGTTACTATCAACCTTATATCTCAATAACCGTTTATGGTATTGACTTGAAAGTTTATAAATATGTTCAGGGGCATCAGACAAACAAGGTAGATAACTCTTGACTGAATTTAATATGAATTATGGCCCCTTTTTAACTTAGAAATTTTGGTTAAAGTTTTGCATGCAATAGAAAATTTGGTTAAAGTTTTGCGTGCAAGCTACTATCTAGTTTGTATCTCAATAACCATTCATGGTATTGACTTGAAAATTAATATGTTTAGGGGCATCAGACCACCAAGTTAAATCATTTTTGATGGAATATATTACAAGTTATGGCCCCTTTTTTAACTTAGAAATTTTGGTATTTAAAAGTTTTTCATGCTTAATATCTCAGTATCCAGGCCATGGCATTGATTTTGAAACATCTTTAATTATGTTTAGGGGTAATCATACTATACATAGGATAGATAACATCTTTGATGGGAATATTATTACAAAATTATTGACCCTTTTCACTTAGAATTTTGGTTATATTTTTGCATTCAAGCTACTATCCATTTTTTATCTCAGAAATTGTGTAAGGAATTGACTAGAAAGTTAAGGAGTGTTTTCAGGGGCATCAGAAAACTAAGGCAGATAACTTTTGGACTGAATTTTATGCAAATTATGGCCCTTTTCTGACTTGGATTTTTGGTTAAATTTTGCATGCACAGTGTTATTGTGCTTATGTCTCAGTAACTAGGCATGCGATTGATTTTAGACATCATTAAAATATTAAGGGGTATCAAACTATCAAGGTATATCATTTTTGACTATTATTATGTACAGGGTATGTGTAGAACAAGAATTGAAATAGATTTCATTTGATTTACCAACAAGCATTTTGATAGTCGATCGTGCTGCCTCTGACAGCTCTTGTTAGTTCAACTTGCCTTAAGTATTAAATATTCTGAAGTATGATCTCCGGTTCAAACATCATACTGAAACCCCTTTCTTATCTTACGGGCACACTTAGTTTGAGCATGAAAATTATCCTTATTACGATTATTATAAAAATCAATGTAAAATGGTTCATGACACACGTCTTGATTCAGTGGTGTCATTTGACCATACCTAGCCATTAAACTGTTCTTTCATTGTGTCCAGGCACTTGGTGTAAATATAAGAATCACCTTCAGCTTTTTTAGCTCACCTGAGTGATGCATAGCTTGTGTCGCCGTTGTCCGTTCGTCGTCCGTCAACATTCTTGTGAAATCTAGACAACGTTGAATCTCAGAAACTTATATGGAGTTAATTACCAATGATCGATATGTCACACTGACAGTCTAAATTTATTAACACTAGAGGCCCATTTTGGCCTTATAAATTGCATGATTTTGCTACATGAACTATGGCTTGAATTCAGAAACTTATCAATCTAGAAACTTGTGATCTACAGGCAATTGACCCATTCTAAATTGTTCAGAGTTAAGGACCATGATTTTTGGCTGTCAATGTTTGGGGCAAATCTAGGAACTAAGGTGAATTTAGAAAACTTTTGAAACTTATAGCCAAGTTATGGGCCTATCTTCTGACTTGGTCAATTTTTCGGTTACATGATTTCGTCATAGTTCAATGATTGTGGCTATGTCTCAAGAACTATGGCTAGGTAATTCTAAGAAACCTTTAGAAGCTTATACCATAGTGTGATGCCATATCTTCAAAGTTTAATTCAGGAGTTTGCTTGATTTTGGCTATTCAATTGTAGTCCGGGTCATGGTCAGAGGGAATTCAAAGAAACTTGGAACTATTAGAGGAGTATGCCATTTCATCTTGCATGAGTTCCTAAATTTTTTCAAAGAGTCATTGTAAATAGGCATAGTCGAGCTAAAACTGTCCTCTACAGCAGTTTGGCCCCTTAATTTTCGGTTTGTACATATTGCATGATTCATTGTCCGGGTATATCCAGGAAAATCTTGAAAAACTTGAAACTACTCAGAGTACAGTTTACCTTTCCTAAACAGGTTTGCTATTGTATATCTGTGATGATTCGTAACGGGCTATTCAAAAACGAATTCAATAAACTTAGAAGCCTTTAATTAACCAAGTTTGTAATCCATATGTCGATGATGGTCTCAATTTTTGAGAGTTTATGGCATACAAACTGGTTCGTAATATTAAGCATTGAATTTAACCAGGTAGATATCTTCAAAATTCAATTATCTAATCATGTATAATTGTGTTTAAATATCACATGTCAAAAACTAGTCAAGTTCATGAACCTTTGACTTGAGCCTACATTGATTCTAGTTTAGTGTAAAACTTTAATATGAATAGACTGATGACCATTCCATAGTCAAATATAGTAAACTGTTCTTTCAAATTGTTAGGAAAAACACTTTGGAGTAGATGCTAGATTTGCATATCCTACCCACTACCATGGACAAGGCCTTTGGTTGTTGTTTTTTGTTTTGCCTTTTAGGACCTATTACTGAATGGGACTCCAATCCCAGAACAGCTGTTGAGGAACAAACCTGCAGAGTTTTACACTGAGGAGAAACTTAGTCACAGGTAACTTGGTTTAATCCCCTTTTGAATCATCTAGATTTGATAGTTATTTGGTTTAAGGTAATCCTTTTATCATTAAATTGTAATCATGGTCTAACATTTGATAGTGGGATTTTATAGTAAATGCAAGCCTTTATAGACTTTGAGCAAAAGAGCCTATAACTCCAAATCAATAGATGCTTGAATCTTCACTGAAACTTTTAAGCATTTTAAGGACCATAATTATAATTTAATGATGGATGGAATACCTTAATCCATTTGGCCTTTGGTGAGGGAAGAACCTTTGTCTATTTACAGAAAAACTGCATGTTTTGCCTATCTTTATGAATTTTAGCTCACCTGAGCACAACGTGCTCATGGTGAGCTATTGTGATCGCCTTTTGTCCAGCGTGCGTCCGTGCGTCCGGCATCAACAATTTTCTTTAAACAACATCTCCTTAACTACTTGGCCAATTTTGATGAAACTTTACAGGAATGTTCCTTGGGTGATGCCCTTTCAAAGTTGTTCAAATTATTTCATTCCTTGCAGAAATCTGGTTGCCATGGCAACAGAAAGAAAAAAAATGAAAATTTTGAATATGTTCTCCTCCAATTTCAAAGTTAATTGGTACAGATGTTCCTTGGGTCACTCTCTACCAAGATTGTTCAAATTATTTTGAACCTTTGAAAAACATGGCCGCCAGGGGACAGAGCCTGTTTTCCTTATATGTGTATAGTAAAAACTGCAAAAATCTTTTCCTCCAAAAATACTGGCTGGATTTCAAAGTTTTTTGGCACAGATGTTCCTTAGGTCACTCTCTACCAAGGTTGTTCAAAGTATTTTGATTCTTTGAAAAATGTGGTTGGCAGGGGGTGGAGCCTGTTTTCCTTATAGTAAAAACTGCAAAAATCTTCTCCAAAATTACTGGCTGGATTTTAAAGTTATTTGGCATAAATGTTCCTTGGGTCACTCTCTACCAAGATTTTTAAAAAGAAATTTATCCGTTGAAAAACATGGCCACAAGGGGGCAGAGCCCATTTTCCTTATATGTATATATTAAATCTGGCTGATTTTAAAGTTATTTGGCATAAATGTTCCTCGGGTCACTCTCTACCAAGATTTTTCAAATTTTTTTATCCGTGGAAAAACATGGCCACCAGGGGGCAGAGCCCATTTCCCGTATATGAATATATTACAAATTTGGAAAATCTTGCCCATTTCCCGTATATGAATATATTACAAATTTGGAAAATCTTGTCAAAGTTCACCATGGCTCAGTGACCTTCACAAACAGTGGCTCCATATCTAATCTTCAGGGTACCAGCATCATGCTTAACCATCTAAAAGATAATACTATTCAAAATATTGCAGATGACTAGCTATTTTTCCAGAAGAGTTATAAGGTCTTTCGCGACTTTAGACATAGATATATCTTAATAGTAATGTGAAATACTTGTTTGGTTTTGATTGCAAGTGAATTGTTATACAATGCCTATTTCTTTTACTAAAATATATCCAAGTAATAATGTTGACATTTAAATTTAATACAGTGAGCAAAATTTCCCAAAGTAAATTGCACAGTACAGATATGACCTAGGTGCAAATAATTCAAGAACTGTTCATACGAGTAGTTATTATCAACATTCCTTAGGCGAATAGTATTCTTGTAGAAAACATGAATAATATCTTAAATATTAAACTTATATAATTTGTATTATACACACTTACTGCAACTGAATCTACACATAACATTATGATTATCAACAGATCTTTCAAGGAAATCTGTGGACGATTCGATCAGATCTTTTGTATATGCGTTGAGTGAAAGTCAGAACCTGCATGTTAAAGACCTGTAAGTCATTGTCACAGGGCAGGCGAATGACAAACTGAATAAGCGACTTCTTGAAAGTTCAATGCAACCGATTAGGACAAGGAATTGTGAGCTTTAGAGAAAATGATATTACAATGGTACATGCTTCGGTCAACGAACTGAGCCTTAGTTGTGTCATTAAGCCAAAACAATGAACATATCTCGGCATCCAGTCTTTGATCTTGAGGCAATGAATAAGTATACACTGATCACAACAAGCATGTGGCTATAATAATGTAACAAAATACAACAAATTTGAAGCTGTAAACCAATCTATTTGTCCCGTCCTTTTATATTATAATGTGCCATAAAGCTAATTTTAATGTTCATTAATTATTTTAAAGTTTAATAAATTGGCTGTAGTTTAATGCACTGCTACTCATGCGAAACTAGCTATATCTTGATGCTAACTGATATCTATGCTAAAACTAACATACTTCATTTGCTAATGATACTCATGGTGTTTAGATATGCGTTAGATTGAATATAGCTTGTATGGTTGCACCTCATACTAAGCATATATCTGCATACTTTTGAGAATTATCTTATAACAGATTAGAACATTACAATTACAGGAGACCTTGGCGGTGCAGCCGAGCTGCTGTTAATGTTTGGAAAGCACTTTGAAGCAGTGGATGTGGCAAGGAGGACTCTTGATGAAGGCACAATCGCCAAATTTCTCCTTGCATCCTGTAGGATCATCATGTCTAAGAAAAACAAAACGGAGCTTCCTACGGATAACCTGAGAGCAAATTTGAGTGAAGCAGCAGACCTTTTCCAAACAGCTGAAAACTTGGATAAGATTGGAGAAGTAAGACTTCTTCAGGCAAAGCTTTCAAATGATGTTGAAGACATTAAGAAGGCTTGTAAGGCTTTTAGCAGAGCAAAGCCTGATCAAAATCCCATAGGTCTGATTGAATGCGCAGACTGGCTTATGTCCTTTACAAACAAAAATTTGACCATTTTGAGAAACGTAGTTGACAGCATTCGACAAACATATTCAATTGTAGAAGCTTTGATGGACCCAACCTCCCCATCCAATGTTGAGAGGGCAAATAAATGTTACAGTTTCTACGGTCTTACTCAGATAAGTCCAACAGAGTTTGAAATTCATCCAAGAGAGAAACCTGAATGTATGAAAGTCCTTGGTGATCTATTTGAAAACAAAGAGGAGAAGAAAAAAACGATCAAGAGGTGTAATACCATGGAGGTACAACGAAAATATCAGTTTTTCTCCTGAATAGAACCCAGAGCTGGCTCCATGAACTTTGGAATGCACTTGAGGAACGATTGCGAAAACCAGTGAAGCTTTGTGATCAGACAGCTGCTGGCCTTGAGTGTCAAGGAAATGGTTGTGTTGATAAACCATGCAAGTTCATGCACATACCGCCCACCAAAGAGAGTTTGAAGAAACTTATAGAGATTGATCTTCTTCAGGTTGAATATGAGGCAAAAGTTCTTGAAGGTGGAAGGTTGCTTGAAAAGAAATGTCCAGAGAGTGTTGTAGAAGTGGTAAAATCAATGATAAGGCTTGATGACCATGATCTCAGCTGGAAATACCAAGCTTGCATATTACTTTGGGACGATCTTATGCCAGCCTCTGGTCACTCTGTCTTGATTGCTGAAGATAGCCGTGGGCTTTTGGTTTATGTTCGTGAGAAAGACATTGTGAAGAGACATTTTAGCAAATTTTTGCTAGATAAATGGGATGCTGCTTTGAAGTCGTCAAAACAGGGAAAGATGCTGAAATGCAGAGCAGTAAGGGAAACTGAAATTTTCCTTCTCTTTGAATTTGGCTACCATCTATTTGGCCTAGACCAAGGACGACACCAAATTCACCCAAGCCCCAAAATACATATGACAGATTTGGAGAATCAGCTTGACAAAGAAATCAGAAGAAATAAAGATGTTAGATTCCAAGCAACGCAAAATCACTACACTCTAATGATGGGACTGCCTGGAGATAGACATGGAATCTATGTAGAATGTCTTGCTCACAGATTTACAGATGCTTACGCTTTCATGACACACAACAGGCCTGATCCTTATAAAGCTGTTTTCAAATTCAACAAGTTCATGATTTTGTTAGACAAGAGAAGGGATCTCTCATTCTTTCCAGAATTGAAGCACTATATCATGTGGTGTGAATTTTATATCACCATCGCAATTGTACTCATTGCAAAAATGAAGACACAAAGATTTTCTGATTTTGTGTTTGTGTTGCCATCAAGTTACCTTGCATTGCTTCAGTTCATTGGGGCAACATTCCAACAAAAGTCTTCTCTGTTTTGCACATTGTTGAGTATTGGAAAGCAAGAAATGTTGATACGGCTTGCAATAACCTACAAGACAGATTGAAAAACATGACTTTTGCAGTTTCAGGACATTGTCAAGCAATGCAAAATTCTAGCTAAGACTCTTGAGCTATGTAAAGGTGACCCAAGCCTTTATGCTGTTGTAGAGAGGATTGTCATCCTGAGTTTAGTCCTGATTTGCAATATTGGAAAGGCAGTCAATCTTGAAAGTGAAATGAGTCTTGTCAACAGTATCTGCAGTCTAGAGATTCCAGAAGACGGACCTAAAAGATTGAAGACCGTTGTCAAGTCTCTTCAGGATGCAAATGGTATAGCAGATGTTGCTGCTGCTTTGAAGCAACTTCTAGAAGAGCGCAGACTTGGAGAAACTGCATTGGTGTGCAAATGGACAGGAATAAAGAAGATGATTGATAGCATGGAACTAGCTGATGTGTTGTTGTTTTCTGAGTCTTTTTTAAATCCCAGTACAAAAACTGGCAAGAGACCTGGAACTGGGGAGATTTTGGTTGACCTTACTCAGGATGATGTAGGCATGGAGGGTGATCTGACTGAAGAAGAAATGCAAAAGGGAATGCAAGACAAGCAGGAACAGATAATAGAAAAGAAAAGAAATGAGGCAGCCATTGTTATTACAAGGTTTTTCAGGAGGATTCAGGCGAGACAAAGACTTGAAGATGAAAGAGCACAAGACAAAGATAAAGAGATAGAGAAAATGTTTGCATCTATTGTGATGGACGAAAAGATGTGTGGCTGGTGTGGTGTGTGGTTTGAAAATCAAGTAAAAGATCAGATACAGCTACAGAATCCATTCATTGGAGGACAGTCAGTCCTAAATGCAGCAATCTCCACGCCATTATCCCCCACTCAGAGTGGTCAGAATCCATTTACAGAAAAGCCAAGTGCCTGGGGAAGGCCTTCAGAAGATCAAACTAACAATTCTGAACAAATGCAGAAACTCCTGAAGGCAGCTAGAGAAAAACATAAACTCTCAGATCAACATTTGATGTCATGTCAAAACTTTCGGACTTTCAAGCAGAAGTACCAAGAAAAGGTTGCACCAAAGTTAAATGTTGTAAAAGAATTTCTGAATGACCCTGACAACAGACTCTTAGATAGTAACTTTTGCAGCAAGCACTTTGATCGGCATCAGTTAGAAATTGAACGTATGTTTAAAAAGTGTACCCAGATTGAGTCAGAAGTCCAGCTGCTTTTGAAAAGCCGTATGTGGTCAAATGCAGGATTAGTTGAGCAAAACCTAAAGGAGTTGTCGAGTGACTTCCAAATTGTCCGGCCATATGTAGAGGAAGTACAAGCCAAGCTAAAGAAGGTGAACAATATTTATATTTTGTTGGTTCCTTTTTGAGGTGGGTCACAGTGGGCAATATTTACTGATTTTTTATTCAGTGAATGTTAATATCTTCTTCAAGAGAAAAACTTAAATGGGTTAAATGTTATTGAAAAGAAAAATAATGTATATGGCAACAAATGATCATTATACGCATTATATTATTCTTATTTGGTATATTTATACACCCGTCAAATGATGGGACATATGAATTCACCTGCAAAATTAACAGTGTCCATTCTCAAACAAGTAAAAACCAATCTTTGTCTTAATTTATGTTGGCACGATATCTCAGCCAAGTTAGAGAACCAGTCAGAATGTTCAAGACAGTCTAGAATACAGAGTTGGACTTACTTAAAGAACAAACATTTTAATGTTTGGATGGACTTATTTAAAGTATAAACATTTATATCTTTGGGTGAATATTTAGAAAACTTCAAATTTCTATCCGAAGATAATATTTTGTTTGTATATTTTAAATCTGAAACCTAACTTTCATATTAACTTTTGACATTTTCCCCTAGAGATTTTAAATTAAGTGCTGTTTTACATTTTTAAAGTTATCTTTTTACTTTAAGTTGAAAATGTATCTAAGATAGTATTTCAGTTTTAGCATTTTTGATAAAATCGTTTCCTTTGACAAGATTATTAAATTGTTTGACAGGAGGAAGAGGAGAAGGCCAAACAGGATGCCTTCACATCCAATGCTAATTTACAGCAAACGGATGAGGACTGGGAGGCAGAGATTGGCGACATTGAGAAAGTTGTTGATGAGCCAAAACTAAAACCATCGCAAGAGGAAGAATTACCCAAAAAAATATATATATAAAAGAGGTAGGAGGTAAAGAAACCATCGCAAGAGGAAGGAATACCGAAATAGAAATAGAAGTGGTAGGAGGTAAAGACAGGAGTGTGATAAAGGCAAACACTGGAACTGCAATTTGTGGTGAATAACCTGTTCAAATGTTACCATGACTGGACTGATTCAGTAAAGTTATTAATGTTATTCTAAATATGTGGACTAAATATGCATATAATTTTGGAAGTGTAGTGTAGATTTTTTTAGAATTCCTTTTTGATGCCAAAACTTGATATGTGACCAAAATTTTGATTGTAATTGTGAGAAGAAATTATCAGGGAAAATTATACTTTTGTCTCATAAACAGCAAACTTGTGCCTTATCAAACATATTTTTACATTTAGAAGCATATTGTATGTGTCGTACAAGGACAGTTGTGTAGTGCTTATTACATCTCTTTACACATTGTTTTGGGGTAGGGTATATAAGAATCACTTTGTCTAATTTCTGTCTGATTATCTCTCTCTTAAATTTATTGATAGATATAGACAGTACAACTCCTTCTAAATGGTCCTGTGGTCTTTAAGGAACAGTTCAATAAAGATGCTCGATAATTTCTTTGGGGGTGGGGGGTAATTCCTCAATCATTCCAATGATAGTTCTTTATAATCATCGAGATCTCTAGTTAATATTAATTATTGTCTTAAAGTTATGGCACATTCCATGAATATTTTCCATCCGAATTTAAAAACTATTTTTTATGAAATTGCATCTTCACTTGTACAAGTTGGTGAAGGTTTTGTGTTTGGAGGAATAAATCAATCAGAAATAACAGAAGGCTGATCACTTTCTTTAAGACTTTCAGCTGAACAGAAAGACACTTAAGCTATGTATGGTCTTAGGATCTATAGCTAGATTTTGTTTGTGGGTATCATCATCATCATCAGCCATTTACCATGCTGTTTCCGTGTCTCTGGGTTGCATGTTGCCCTATTGCTGTCCTCCATCTATCTCTGTCAAGGGCTAGAGCTGGTCTTAGACTAAGTTGTTTGAGGTCTTCTCTGATGGATGCTTCCCAGGTCATTTTTGGTCGTCCGCGGCCACTTGGACCTATAACATCCCACTCCTTCCAGGTTTTCTTCACCCAGTTGGAGTCAGGCATTCTCTCCACATGGCCGAACCATCTGAGTCTCTTCCTACGCAGGATACATGAGAAGTCCTCCAGTCCGGTCAGATGTTTAACCCTTTCCCTCATAGAGGACACCATGAAAAGACCTATGCGAACAGCATAAAACCAGATCAGCTTGCGAGTTACTCGCAGGCTGATCAGGCTTTATGCTGTTCGCTGCTCCTCAGTGGTCTGGAAATGAAGATTTTGTAATTAAATTTGGTAAGGTTTAACTGTGGTTTTCTGAAGAGCAGGCTTTATGTGGTACCTATTGAGTGCGTCAAAATGAGTCTATATGAGGGAAAGGGTTAAGGTCATAATCTGATCTTTCATGGGGGACTCTCTTCCTGCAAGAATAAGATATTTATATAATGCTCAAGTCATCATTATATTTTATGTGTACATGAAGTCTCAAAAAGGAGGGATGGTGGTAAAAGTGTTTCAATATTCATATTTGACTCGGGGTGAAGTAAGGAAAAAAATAGTGTGACTCATTTGTTTCTTCTTCACCAGAAGCAGCATCTAAATTATTATCAGTAGTGTTTGAGGTTTTAGAGCCACAAGTGCACACTATAGTGAATTATTTGAACCAGTGGCCCGTTTCACTAAACTTTGTATGAAAAAATCTTTTTAAGCATAAATTCACAGATGTGAAAATAGTATTATTCCTATGAAATTTCTTTTGTTGTGTTGTTGTGTGTTGTGTTTGTATAATGCAATATAATGGGTCATCTTTCTTCATGTTTTATTGTGAAAATAAGAAATTAGACGACACTATGTACAACAAAGACTTGCAACTAAGATCAAATTAGTTCGTAGGAAGTTTAGTGAAACTGGTCCCAGCTGTAGATGATGCAGTTAAGCAGTGACATGCCTTCCTGGTTTACATAATGGGGTATCGAACATAACAGTTCTTGTCATATAGATAGTTCAAAGATTTCCATATTATGCATTTTCCCAAATTTTAGTCACAAACTTTGGCTTCCTGTATAAATGGTTTAACTAATTAAGTAATTAATTTTAACATCTGAAGGAACCTTTGATAGAAAACAATGATCCAGTGATTTGGTGGGAGAGGGGCGTTAAATTTAACACCTTAAATAACTACCTATTTTCATACTGAAATAGCTTTTTTTCTCAACAGAAATAAGTCATGGAATTTTAATGTAATTTGTGTTATTCTTATAATTAAAATGTTGTTTTGAAACTTTCGATGACATCTACCACCTATAATAAGGTTATTGTTTAGTTAATTTAAAACATTTTCATTACCTTAGAATTTCCAAATTTGTGATAATTATATAAGTGTTAATTTTCCAGATAAGAAAGCCAGAGGTTGTAAAAAAAATTTAAAAAAAACACTGCCATCCAACAGTGGCAGTTATTACACATTTCAAGAGTTATGGCCCCTTTTTAAAGCCATGCAGGATGGGTACAAATTGCCTTCAATTAGATATCTGGTTTCTTGTGCCAAAAAAGGAGTATGATTAAGGAATGTTGTGGCTCTAATGATGTATAGAAAAATGTCTGGTTAACACACGTGTTGTTTAATATCAGATGTTACTATGTGTATATATGTTTTGTTGAATGGTGTCATATTTACCAAATTGACAGTATTATGTAAGAAATTATGTTTGTGTGTGATATGGTGAAAAGTATTGCCTTGAAGTTGTAGACACCTTTTGAATGTTGTGTAACGTTTGTGTATAACATAATGATGTGTGCTATCAAATATTTGTATTTTTAAAGGCCTGTTATATTGCATAATGA
Source organism: Solen grandis (assembly GCA_021229015.1). Lineage (NCBI taxonomy): Eukaryota > Metazoa > Mollusca > Bivalvia > Adapedonta > Solenidae > Solen > Solen grandis. Next base: position 89,986,854 of record CM037777.1, read on the forward strand.
TTCAATTTTTATGTAAAAGAAAAAAGAAAATAACATAGACATATATCGACTAACACAAATGGTACATAAAATGCAACTACCTGCTGTGAAATAACAGTTAAACGCTTTGAAAATGTTTATCAAATTTCACAATTTAGTATTTTGGATGGATGTCAAAATTCTCACATTGTTTACATTTTGCATTAGCGTGTTTTCCCGAAGACAGTCTGTAATCAGAAATAATTCGAATTTGAAAAACCGTGAATTGGAATTGTCAAATATTTCTGCATTCTTAAACATTGGTTGGCAATATAGATAAAACAAATCTCATAGAAACCCCATAAATATTTGAATCATATTTGTTTTCCATCTTAATGTATGGTGCCACTCAAAGTTTGATCTCTTGAACTACTGGATGCCTTAATGTGATGTACATAGATGCTTGTTTTTCTCTGTATTTACATGTATATTGTCTGAAACCATTCCTAATCAAAGCAGCTGTCAAAATTATTATATTTTTATCAAATATAGAGTGCCTATATACCGTAATACGTTTGAATTCATCAACCAGCGTTTGTTTGGAATTATTTTGAAATTATTATTTGACCATTTCAGTGCCATTCAGATTGTAATTCCTGTACTAATTGATGCTTTAACGTGATGAACATTTGCTTCATTTTTTCCCTCAGTATATTGTACCATTCCTAAATAAAGCACCTGTCAATTCTTTTCATTTTTATCATATATAAATTGTCTAAATTTCATACTTGTATAGTTTCATCAATCAGTTTTTGTTTAGTATGTATTTGACATTTAGTTATCGTACAAAATTTTTATAATGAACCATGTAAGTTTACATCAATATTTTTTGGAAATTACATTTATTGTAAAGTTCAATTTCAAATATTGAATAGAAGCTGTATATAGTGTTAGATGATTTATTCTGTGGCCATCCTTCATAACATACAGTTATATAGTTTTATTTCCTTCCTAATGGTCCAAATACTACTTAAAAAGGATAGACTTGACTATTTGAGTTTACCGTCGCTTCGACAGTATTTCAGTCATATAGCGACGTCCAGCTAATTACAGGTGGAGGAAGAACCCGAATGCACAGAGACATCCGGGTAGAACCACCGACCTACCGTAAGCCAGTTGGAAGGCTTCCTCGCATGAAAATCCGAATGACCCTGCTGGGATTCGAACCCCCGCGGTGAGGGGCTGAGTGAGTGTTAAAGCCAGCAACTTTACCGTCTCGGTCACGGAGGCCCCATGTTACAAATACAGTTGAACCTCTGAAAACCGAACGCTTCCGGACCGAGCCAAAAGTTCGGTTTAGAGAGGTTTCCAGATTAGGGAGGTTTTTGTCAAAACCAGGCAGAGATGCATGTGCATGTATGATTATTCAATCTATTATCTCTCTCTCTCTCTCTCTCTCTTCTGTATATATTTTTTCTCTCTTCTATCTGTTTTCTGTCTTCTGTTTCTTTCTTTCTTTTTTTCTCTCTTTCTTTCTCTCTCTCTCAATAAAGTTTAGCTTAAAATCGTTATGTTCCATTATTATAACAATCAAGCGAAACTATTACTCCAATTGAGTTTTATCACCTTTCTAATTGGCATCACCGAAACGGCACAGGGAAGTGTCAGGGAAATTCATCCATGCAAGTTATTGCAGTTTGACTGAAAAGACAATAGAATGTAAAACAACACTCTTACCCCTCTTCCGGACGCAACTCTTTCCCTAAACACCTGAAAAGGTGTAAATACTGTCACTCGCGTTATCTTCCGGTAATTACATTTTCACAACTTAGCGAATCTCACGCACCGCAACCTTTCGGTTTACAATCGATAGCCTGAGGCTTGTCCCATTTTTGGAGGTAGATTTTAATTGAATTGTATTGAATCGTCCCCAAAAATGTGTCCGGTTTCCGGAATTCGGAGGTTCCGATTTCCAGGGGTAGTTTTTATATAAAATAAAGAACAGATGAATTTGGGACCGAACATTTCGTTCGGTTTCGGGAGGATTCCGATTTTCAGAGGTTCGGTTTTCGGAGGTTCCACTGTACTTCTTAAAAAGGAAGGAACAAACATTATAACATGATAGATTGATATGGAAAGGGCGGTGACTTATCCATTCAAACTTACAAAATATATATTGAATGTTCGCTCTTGTAAATCATTGTTCCTTTATATTAATTTCTTTTGTAGGAAATCAAGTACTTGGGAAGGTTGTACTTATATGCTGCTGTTTAAGTGGTATTGGTATTGGTTAAGAAGTGTGTGTGTGTGTGTGTTGTGTGTCACCACGTATGGTATGTTCAATGTTCAAAAATATTCAATTTTAAAAAAGGAGAGTTTTTTTGTTTGTTTGCATATTGATCGAGTAATATTTTCTATATACATAGTGTATTTATGTCATTAATATTTTTACTTTGGCGACAACAAAATTTGATGACATTAAATATGGGGGGAATAATTGAGTGGATTTTGTTAGGGTTTTATTGTTTTCGTATTTTTCCCTTAATTCTCAAACTTGGTATGTTTGTTGTAATTTATAGTCAGTACCTCATACTGAGCTCTAAAACAATACTTGTTTAGCAAACATTGTGATGGTGAAAACTTGTGATCTAATGGACACTGTAGTCACAAACTCGGTACATTGGTTTCCTCTGACAATATATAACAGGAGCTATTTTTATGCCCCCGGATCGATAGATTGGGGTCACTAGTGGCTGTCCAACACCTCTGTCAACTTTTAACACCATGGCGTTGGATGAAATATTAACTGTTAATATTTTTGTTATACAAGCATTTTTTCTGTCCATCTTTACTTGGTAGCACCTAGAGAAATATGTTACCTTCATAAATATCAGCCTGTTTGTGTACCAAGGATATGTAAAGAAGCACATGATCGAACCTTGCAATGTGATTTTGAAATATATATATTACATATTCGTGAACTGTAATTTTATTATTATCTATGACAATTTGTGTGCATTCTGTAGAGTGTTAAGTCTCAAAAAGGGGGGAAATTAAAACTTCATTACAATCAAGGGTTTTTTTTTTTCTTTTCATTGTAAAACCATGTTTGCGATAAACATGGTAATGAGTTAACTGTTTTGGTTTTTGTAAAAGGAAAAGCAGCTAACATTGTCATAGATTATTGGACACAAAACTATAATTAATGTATCCAAAAGATGCTGGACAGAAAAAAAAATCCGTACTACGTGTGTATGTATATTTTTGTATATTTTAGGATATTCTGTATCAACACATTTGCAAATATGTGGTATATTTTGAAACGGTATACATGAAGTTTTGTGGAGATATTTGAGAACATCGACAATGTCTTGACGCTCTGATGCGTTGCCATGGCAATATACATTTTTACGCTTTATATGAGTATAAGGGTTCAAGGTTGTTTCTTTTTCTACTTGGGGAACCCTTCAAATTTGCATTGCACACTCACAGTGGCTAACATTGTAGTCGAAATGATTGTTCGTTTTCAGTTTGGGATGGACATTTCTTCAAAAGATTATTAAATACGGTAAAAGATCTTAAGTTCAGTGCTGCTGTTTGTTGCTATGACAGTAAGTGCTCACGTTCCAGAAACGTGCATGAAACATCTCTTATACCTTGAAGGATGATTTTTGTTGTCATGTAAGATATATGTTGTCCATTTTAGACTCCATATTGAAAATAATTTGTTTTACACCAATCGTTGCATAGAGCACAAAATTGCATTAAAGTTCAACGTTATTTGACGAAAATGTTCCATTGGTTATATTTTATGCATGACTCCGCCGTGTAACCTTGTCACCAGTCCTCCAATATTTGTCAATTTTTCAGCTCAGCAGAGGACATCGTGCTCAAGGTGAGCTATTCTGATCATCCTGTGTCCGTCGTATGTCGTCAACAATTTGATTGGCATCTCCTCAAAAACCACTGGGTAGAACTGTAGAAACGTGGCATGAATTGTCCTTTGGTGGCTAAATTTGCTAAAACTCTGTCCATCCTGAACTTTTGTTGCAACTGAAACCAATGGTTAGAATTGAATTTCATTACACAAGCCCTCTACCATAACTACTAAACTTAGGTTGATCCCCGCAAACTTGGGTCCCTAGGGGATCAATTCTTCATCTGTGAAACCAATGGTCAGAAATTATTTTAGTTTAGCACAATTTATTCCTCATGGTCCTCTACCAAAATTGCTAATACAAAGTTTATCCTTTGAAAAATGGCGCCCCTATATGGTTGCCTTGTTTTCTTGTATACTTTTTATAGAAAATTTCAAACTTTTGTGAAACCAATGGTCAGAATTTAATTTCTTTTGGCACACATTGACATCTTGTGGCCCTCTACCAAAATTGTTTAAATAAGTTCATCCCTTGAATAAAAAGCCCCCAGTGAGATCAGCTAGTTTCCTTACATATTCTGTGCCGCTAAATTTAACCAGGTAAAGTTAAGTGATATGAATTAGTTGAATTGTACTCTGGTGAGCGTTCTCGGGCCATGACCATGACCCTCGAGTTTTAGGAGACAATAGGTACATAAAAAAATCATTCAGTTACCCTAAACAACCTTTAATTTGATTTATCAAATACGCATATGTATGAGTAATGGATTTTCGTCCCTTTTTATTGACTGAGTGTACAGTATTTATTTCTTATTTATAGTTTATAAGTATTCTGATATTTTAGGCTTTATGATTTAAATTTGTGTTGCGAGATGTAATTAAATAAAGAAGAGTCACACTCGCTCAAGTCTGTATCCACAGATACATTATATTGTAGCTTAGTGTTATTTTTAGCTCGACTATTCGAAGAATATGAGAGCTATTGTAGTCGCCCTGGCGTCGGCGTTGGCGTTGCAGCTTTTGGTTAAAGTTTTGCGTGCAAGTTACTATCAACCTTATATCTCAATAACCATTTATGGTATTGACTTGAAAGTTTATAACTATGTTCAGGGGCATCAGACAACCAAGGTAGATAACTCTTGACTGAATTTGATATGAATTATGGCCCCTTTTTAACTTAGAAATTTTGGTTAAAGTTTTGCATGCAATAGAAAATTTGGTTAAAGTTTTGCGTGCAAGCTATTATCTAGTTTGTATCTCAATAACCATTCATGGTATTGACTTGAAAGTTTATGAATATGTTTAGGGGCATCAGACAACCAAGGTAGATAACTCTTGGTGGAATATATTACAAATTATGGCCCCTTTTTAACTTAGAAATTTTGGTTAAAGTTTTGCATGTAAGATACTCTCATGCTTATATCTCAGTGGGGATCAACCAGGTAGATAATCTTGTGGAATTTTAAAATTATGGCCCCTTTTTAACTTAGAAATTTTGGTTAAAGTTTTGCATGCAAGATACTCTCATGCTTATATTTCAGTATCCAGGCATGGGATTGATTTGAAACATCTTTAATATGTTTAGGGGTATCATACTTTCATGGTATATAACTCTTGATAGATTATGTTACAAATTATGGCCCCTTTTTAACTTAGAAATTTTGGTTAAAGTTTTGCATGCAAGTTACTTTCATGCTTATATCTCAGTATCCAGGCATGGGATTGATTTGAAACATCTTTAATATGTTTAGGAGTATCATACTATAAAGGTAGATAACTTTTGATGGAATATATTACAAGTTATGGCCCCTTTTTAACCTTAGAAATTTTTGGTCTAAGTTTTGCATGCAAGGTACTTTCATGCTTTTGTCTCAGTGTCCAGGCATGGGATTGATTTGAAACATCTTTAATATGCTTAGGGGTATCATACTATAAAGGAAGATAACACTTGATGGAATATATAAAAAAATTATGACATCCTTTTAACTTCGAATTTTGGTTAAATTTTTGCATTCAAACTACTATCCAGCTTATATCTCAGAAATTGCTTGTGGAATTGACTAGAAAGTTAAGGAGTGTCTTCAAGGGCATGAGAAAACTAAGGAGGATAACTTTTGGACTGATGCAAATTATGGCCCTTTTCTAACTTGAAATTTTAGTTAAAGTTTTGCATGCACAGTGTTATTGTGCTTATGTCTCAGTAACTAGGCATGGGATTGATTTTAGACATCATAAAAATATTAAGGGGTATCAGACTATCAAGGTATATCATTTTTGACTATTATTATATACAGGGTATGTGAAGGGCGAGAATTGAAATTCATTTCATTTGATTTACCAACAAGCATTTTGAATAGTCGAGCGTGCTGTCTTCTGACAGCTCTTGTTTTCTATTTTCTTGTTAAGTTCATACGAACAGATTGTGTGACGTTCACAAAATAAAATATTAACATGGAAAGGCGTTTGATTTCTCATTTCTCTACCATCAATATCATTTGGCTCAGGGCTGTTTCTTTTCCAAGGCAATTTGTGCAACATGGGGGAAACCTTCAAATTTGCTTCGTACATTCACAGTGGCAAACATTGTAGTCGAAATGATTGTTCGTTTTCAGTTTGGGATGGACATTTCTTCAATAGATTATTAAATACGGTAAAAGATCTTAAGTTCAGTGCTGCTGTTTGTAGCTATGACAGTAAGTGCTCGCGTTCCAGAAACGTACATGAAACATGTCGTATACCTTGAAGAATCGTTTTTGTTGCAATGTAAAATATATGTTGTCCATTTTAGACTCCATATTCAAAATATTTTTTAACCAATCGTTGCATAGAGCACAAAAAGTGCATTAACTTTCAACGTTAATGAAGTTTGCCTATGCAAACTCACCCGTGATAACACGGTTTTTGTGTCTTTCAGTTTGGATTAAATATTTGAAATTTATGTACGGTATCTGAAGGAAAGGGAGATTTATGTCATGGGATTTTACTAAAATGTTACATTAGTTATATGCATGACTCCACCGTGTAACCTTGTCACCAGTCCTCCAATATTTATCAATTTTTCAGCTCAGCAGAGGACATCGTGCAAGGTGAGCTATTCTGATCACCCTGTGTCCAACAATTTGATATAAAATCGTCTCCTCTGAAACCACTGGGTAGAAAAGTAGAAACGTGGCATATATGATCATTTGGAGTCAAAATTTGCTAAACCTTTATCCATCCTGAACTTTGGTTGCAACTAAAACCAATGGTCAGAATTTAGTTTCATTACACTAGCTCTCTACCATAATTGCTACAATGAAAGTTGATCCCTTGAAAGTTGATGCCCCAGGGGGTTCGCCTGGGGTCCTTAATTTTCTTATGTAAGAAATTTCAAAATTCTTTTATAAAACAAATATTCAGAATTTAATTTCAACTTGCACAAAATATTCACCTTCAAGCACTCTGCCATAATTGCTAAAATTATGTTGATCCCCGCAAAACTTGGGATCGGTGTATTTCAAAATTCTTCATCTGAAACCAATGGTCAGAAATTGAATTTAGATTAGCACATTTTATTACCTACGATGTTGAGAAAAATGAGGTCCTAATATGTTTGCCTAGTTTCCTTATATACTCTTTATAGAAAATTTCAAAATCCGTCCTTGTAAAACCAATGGTCAGAATTCCTTTGGCACACATGATAACGTTGTGGCCCTCTACCAAAATTATTTAAATAAGTTAATCCCTTGAATAATGAAGTGAGATCGGCTAGTTTCCTTATATATTCTATGCCGCTGAATGTAACCAGGTAAAATCAAGTGACATGAATTATTTGAATTAAGCCTACTCGGGCCATGACTGTGACCCTCGAGTTTCAGGACACAGTAGGTACATAAAAAATCATTCAGTTACCCTAAACAAACCTTTAATTTGATTTAACAAATATGCATATGAATGAGTTATGGATTTCGTTCCGTTTATACGAAAAGATTGTGTGACTTTCACATAATAAATACTAAAATTGAAAGGCATTTGATTTCTTTATATTGAGACACTGATTGATATATTACGAGTATATCAACACGTTGTCCGCCTATGATTACTTCATATGATATTACCTGATCCTTAGGTGATCTTTCCCGGAAAATAAAACTTATATCTAATAAAGCGATGTCATACGGCAACCAAATAAGAAAACATCTCTAAAACCAGTGATCAAAATTAAATTCACTTGTCAAATATTTAATTAACAAAACTTGAAACTTGCAAATTTGATTAAACGCCTATTTCTACATATAAAATACATATTCAATGGCGTTGTACAATGAAAATGATATAAGCAGATGAGATATACACACATACATAAAACAATAAGGAACGGTCAGCGATGCCGTTAGCATCACTTAAAACTGAAAACTAGTCCTTGAAGTAAAATGACTTCAGTTGTGTTTTGAAGATTTCTACAGACCCACATTGTCTCAGACTAAGAGGTAATTCATTCTACAGTTTTGGACCAAACGTACTAAAACTTCTGTCAGAGAAAGTTTTTTTCTCATTAAAAGGAACAACATAACAACCGTCAGAGGATTCGGATGATCTTAAGGTTCGCTTTGACACTTGAGGAGACAAAAGCTCGGTTAAACACGATGGTGCGTTTCCTACCGAACATTTATATATGTATGTTAATATCTTAAAACTGATTCGTGCTTTAATCGGAAACTAGTGAAGATCAAATAATGCCTGTTTTGAACTGTCGTCCTTAGAATGGTTTAACACGAGTTTATCACACATATTTTGAATACGTTGAGTTAGGATAAATCATTTTGTGATATCCCATTATGTTGCAATAATCTAAGTGGGATATTACTAAAGATAAAACAAGTGTTTCAGCGGCTTCATTTGACAGATACTTTCGAATGCTCTTAATCTTGAAATAATTAATCATAGCAGTTTTACACTTTCTTTTAATATGATCTTTGAAATTTAGGGACTTATCCAACTGATAAAACAAAGATGATGCCTTAAAATTGAGGCTCCCATGGGCCGCAATTAATCGTTTAATTAAGTCAATCCATCTATAGCTGATTGACATAAAGGTGTTGACTACTTTTAATACTGTCCTTCTTCGGAAAGATCTCCTATCTGATCTGGCTCGAATTACACCGACAATACTTAACGCATAGTAATTACATAATTAGAACTGCTTTGTTAGAAACGCATTTCACCATTATTGTACCAAATGGTCATCGCAATGTTGACAATTTATTGCCGTAAGAACTAACCGTGTTTGTAATTAAAAAAAAATAGAATTCGAGCCTGACTTTGCAATGGCCCTGTGCTTTGCTTAACATGCAGGAACGAACATTTTAACAAAACAGATTATTTTAACAGCTATCCACATCTACATGAATGGAGTATCTAGAAATATGTTATGTAACAGTGTGTGGAATGTGTTGAATGATGCATCTATTCAACAACAAATGAAATGCTAACGAAGGCCAAATTTAAAAGTACATGTATGTCGAATCTCTAGAGACGGTGAAGTCAAAGAATGCAATCTGTAAAAGTAACATCAGAGAGAAAGAACATGTAAATGGAACCCACAGCGAGTCACATATAAAACAAAAAAATGAGGAGGTACAAAGCAACGAATAAACCATTCTCCTACTCTAATCGTGACAGTTTTATCACCATGTTACACCATTACTTTGAAACAAAGGCGCCTATCAGATCTTGTTCTAATGTTTAAAGTGATAAACAACTTAATAGCGACACCAGCAATTTATTTTATAATTCGTTCCCCAAGACACACGCACTTTAAAAGATTTTTAACCTGTCACTGCAGAATAAACGTTTTCCAACACTCCTGTTTTGTTGTTTTTTTTCGCGGAAAACTACAAACTACCGCCACCGGACAGCTCCAACACGGGTATCAACATAGGAAGTATGGACAGCTTTACAGCTGCGGTCCACCAGGACTTTTAAGGACTTGAATTTTCAGTATACAATGTAAACACAAGTTGGACTTTCATCGGTCACAGTCACCCATTTTTTAATTGGGACACCGGACGTCATGCACGTGCAATCACACCTCGACCATCGACATGATTTTGATGAGCAGCCACAAAAGCGGTAGAGTGGTCAGAGTGTTGAACGTTACTATGTTGTCATTCCTGAGAGGCTTTTTATTTACAAATGATTTATTCATTAATGTTTGGAAAGTCTACATTTTTAATTCTACATTCATGATCCAGTACTTATTTTAAAAAATGGGGTGGGGGGAAAAATTACCTCGGGACCATACACACAGCACAATTCGTCTCGAGGTTGCCAAATCAAGGAATCCAGCACATCCTGCGAGCCTGAACATGATCGCGGATTGATTTTCTTTTCTTTTTTTTTTTAGTTTACCGTCATTGCGACAGTATTTCAGCAATATAGTGACGTCCAGCCAATTACAGGTGGAGGAAACCCCGAATGCACTGAGGCATCCGGCTAATCCGCAAGCCAGCTGGAAGGCTTCCTCACATGAAAATTCGAATGACATTGCCGGGATTCGAACCCACGCGGTGACGGGCTACGTGATCGCAGAACCGCTGGTCTTTGTCATTGGCAAAAGCCGACTTCAGACAAGGCTTCTATTGCATTCTGGTTATTCAAGAGTGCCCCTGCTTATCCACAGACATATATGCAGGTTGTTTAATATATGTCTTTGGATTATCTGACAACGAACCCGTTTTAACGGACTGTTAAAATTGAAAAGTTTTGGAAGAATTTGATTAGATATAGTAAATTGTTTTTCCCTATCATTCTAAAACAATGAAAATTTTATTGTGTCGGCAAAGTTTAGGTTTAGTAAGTCTCCGTGTGCACTGTGAAACTGTAAATTTTTGTATATTCCGCGCTATACACCGTTTTTACACATTTGCGCATGCGTAATAAGGGATCTTATATTCCTTCGCGAGACCTAATAACGGCTAATATATAGCAGTCGTAACATTAGAAATAACGACTCCCTTCCATTCTGAAGCTGATTTTATGTATCTCTAAAAAATTTCAAGATAGTGAAAGAAAATAGATTTAGTTTTAATGTTTATTTTGACTTTTTCCTTCATCCGTGAATAGAGTGTTATTTTCTATGCAATCACATCCGGCGAGTTACAAGCAGTGGAAAGGAAAATGTCAAAATGGGATGATATGTGAACTACAAAATTAATATGGTTTATACAGTTATATACAAGACTTTAGTTAAATTTTCAACGAAAATGACGTGTCAGTCAGCAAAATGCTACTCTACAGCGATCCATACGACTATCATGGTCGTACTGTCCCTTCAATTGGTGAGTATGTTGGTTGTTTAGTTACGATGTGTTTTGTATTGATGAGTTCAAAAACGATAATGAAAATGTTGATGAGGATCACGCATGAATTTGTGAAGTACTTGAAAAAAATATTTCACCTAGTTGTAGTATGTTATGTTGCTTTTTAAAATAGATTAAAATCGTGATTTATCATTAGAATTATGATTTTGATGACAAAATAATTAAATTTGTCTTATGTGGCAAAATGATAGTGGCATTTTTTTTTCAGGCTTGTATCTTAAGATTCAAAATCTGAATGAAAATACTTGAATATAAGTTTAGAAAAGGAGTTTGTATTGCCCTTACTTTAGAAAAGTGTCAGCAGTAAATAAAGATAGGTTAAAAATATATAACCCACAAACATAAGACTGCATTTCCAGTCTTAGTCCTATAAATAAGCCATAGCGTATCGATTTTACTATTTTGACATTTCCTTGATACGCTATGTCTTATGGCTCGCCGTATACATTGATGTAGCAAACTCCGCGTGAATTCTTACGCGCTACATTTCCAGTTATCATAGGCATAAAAATTGGCAATTCACTATGAAAACACAATAACCTTATAGCAGACATAATAATTTACCATGTTAGTTAAGGAAATTGTCATACATAGACATTAAGAGGGTGAAATACTTTATCAAAAACTTCACTTTCCTTTTTTGCGTTTATATCATCCATTATGTACAAACAATGCCGAGTGTTCCGAAAAAGTCATGGTTAAACTGGGAACACGAATTTCGGTTAGATGAAGTTTGTCTTGTTAACTATATTGTGTTCAAAGTCCAAAATAAACATTTCCAATGTTGGAAACGTTTATATCGTATAGTGAGCGATATGACAGATGATAATATATGAGTGAATGAGAATTGTCCCACTCAACATCGTTAGTTTGACTTTATTTATTTCGTCTAAATATTTTCGGCTATTCCGTATATTTTATATAACACTGATTTACACAGCAAGATGGTGGACAAATGACTACATCAATTGATGTGTCAACTACAAAAGGATTTTTTGACATTATAATGGTAATATTTCAAATTTTAATGTGACCAATTAATATGTTTTTGTGTTTGTTTTCCATATATGGGAGTTATTTTGTCAACAGTCACGTATACTTAATTTAATGTTTTGCTACATTGACCTCTATGGCAAGCCATAAGACTTCGCATATCTGTTGAAGTAAAAATGTTAAAAATCAGTCTATTGAATGTTAAAGGTGAATTATGATATGCGAAGGCTTATTTATAGGACTATTCCAGTCTGTGACTTGTTCTCAGCTTCATTATGATCATTCTCAGCTCAGACAGACTGTCTGAGTCACAGACATAATCACTTTGAAAATTTTTAACACCTATCCCTTTCTTTAATACAAGCAGCACGATCACTCAAAATAATAACAGTGTAGAGCATAGTATCCAGTTTCATAGCTTTATGAAATATTGAGAATTTGTTGAATAGATATTTCATAAACATTTTTGGTAGGGGGGTGGTAACTTAAGGCCAAACTGAAAAGTCTTGAAGTGAAGACAGCTTGATTAAATGAATTTCTATCTATCTTTCTTTCTAAATACTGCCAATGTATTCAGCATAAACAGTTAGCCTGCTTTGTCCTAGATTGTTTACTAAATTTTGCAAATATATGCTTTTAAATATTTGTTGGTGTGTTTAATGAAGTCATTGAATGAAACATGAGGGGAAAAAAAACTTGGGAGATAAAAAATAAATCAAAATTTGGATAAAAGAAAAAATCTTGACTAATGCCTTTCTTCATTCTTGTATATCCTTCAGTTTCTCTTCAATTTGTAATCATAACAAAGATGACCTTACAAAAAACCTAGAAATGGGAAAACAGACAGACCTCCTCATACTGGATTTCTCAAAAGCTTTTGATAAGGTGTCCCACAGCCTATTACTCCACAAACTCCATCATTATGGTATCAGAGGTAAGACAAACAACTGGATCAAAGCATTTCTGTCTAATAGATCACAAGTAGTACTGGTTGACGGGGAATCCTCAGACAGAGTTAAAGTAGAATCTGGAGTGCCCCAAGGATCTGTACTAGGGCCGAGCTTATTTTTATTCTATATAAATGACCTACCAGAAACACTTCATTCAACAGTCAGATTATTTGCAGATGATACTGTAGTTTACCTTACTATTGCAGCAGGTAATGATTGCCATAAACTCCATTCAGACCTAGACAAACTGTCAATGTGGGAATAAAAATGGAAAATGGAATTTCATCCAGAGAAATGCAGTGTCATGTCCGTCACTAAGAAGAAAAACCCAATAAAATGGAATTACAATCTACATGGACATACACTTAAACACGAAACATCAACAAAATACCTTGGATGCACAATCACGAAAGATCTAGACTGGAGTGAACATATCCAGAACATAAGCAAAGCTAGTCGAAGCCTAGGATTCCTGCACAGAAACTTACGAATTAACTCCAAATCTATCAAAGAACAAGCATACAAAACTTTAGTCAGACCCCAATTAGAATATGCGACAACAGTATGGGATCCATATAACCAAAACCAAATTGACAAAATCGAAAGAGTACAAAGAAGAGCCGCAAGGTATGTTACAAGCCGTCACAGGAATCGCTCAAGCGTAAGTGAAATGTTACAAGAACTAGGATGGAAAAGTCTCCAAACCAGATGAAAAGAAGCCAGACTTATAATGTTTTACAGTGTTCCAGCTAGCCCTAAATAGCAGGGCGGATCGCCCGTTCCCCAAAACCACCCGCCCTGTTGCCCTTTGATCTACCCTGTCTTAGATCTAACCGCCCTCCTGCCCTTTGATCCAACTGTCCCTTTGTTTCAAATAGGATGTTTGTTACATCAGTTCATTACTCGTCATTTGCACAGTTGCAGCTTGCCAGTATTGATTAACTGTCGTGTGGTAGCTCCGCCCTGACATACAATCCGACCAATCAGACGCTAAGCTGCTTGTCATTAGGATTCGCGAGCTATTACCTTGCGTAATCACAAAGTGAGTGTAATTATGAACAATCAAACTGATGAAATCAAGTACTTAAGGAAATAAGCAGGTAATTAATGCAGTTACTGAAAGGAAAAATGGTTTGTATTTCAAAACATCAAATGATATGTCTGTGATTATATTGAATCGTAAAATGATTTTGAATCATTTTATTTCGATAGGTTATGATATACGCACCCAATCTCTTTAATACGATTAAAAATGCCATAGAAAAGGCAAATACTAAAGTCGCCCGTTCGAATCGTACTATATCCTCGTTCTTCACACGTACGGAAACAACCGAACGATACAGGTATATTATTTCAATATATATAAACTTACAATGACGAAGGCATTTTTTTTTTTAGAATTTATGATAAATATTCATTCTAAATGTAAATAATGCCATCATTTTTACAACACCGGCCGATTATTTTGCTAGTTGTACAGTGCAGTGCACAAATTTGGAGGAAAAATACCGGCGAATTCCCCGCGATCATGTCAGACACGAACAACTCATTATATTCAATCTACTGGTTTTAACTAAATGATTTATAACATTAGTACGACTTTTTTTTCAAAAGAGGAAAAAAAACGAGAACATTCCAGAATTGATCGGAGATTTATTTAAAATGCAAGCGTGGGTAACCCTTTAAGGTACTGTACTGCACTACACTGTACACTATTAATCATAAATATTTTTTTGAGAACTTTTTTTCTGTTTTGGCTTTTCAGTTCTTGAAAAAAAATTCTGTTATGACATTTCAGTTATAAAAAGTTTCCAAGGAAAAAATTACCTCAAAATGCACGTAACAAAGTTGCAGAAAATAAATTATTGCAATTAATTGGTCTTTTAAAAAAAGGAAACTGATAGTAATAATTGCAAGTAAGTAAATCTACTATAACTTATAATGACCACAATAATTATCATAGATATCAAGATCTTATTATTCATTATCTATTTTTCACATTTTCTTATTACATTTTTTCATTATTAATTTTCTCTACACTAAAGATAACTAAATATTTTTCTTCTATCTGTCATTCCAAAAATAAGACCTGGGTTTGAACTATTGAGCACTTTTTCCAGTCTGCATGGTAAAATTCAAATTTTATTTTTTAATAAAAAAATAATGCTAGGCTACATTATGCCCTGCTGTCTTGTATGGCACTTTAATAAATGCAACGGAAGGAATTCCTTATTTTAGTGACAGTGACCAAACAGCGTCATCTAAAACCTGAAGGACACACACACACACACACTTGTTTCATAAAAAAAACCTGCCAATAATAAATTTTTAATCAAAGTAAGGTCTGAGTTTGGCTGTAGCAGAGAGAAGCAATCCAAAATTTTCTCATTAAAATTCATACTTTTTTTGAAACCTATAGTTTATATAATAAAACAGCTTGTTGACTGGTATTCATATATTTTTTTCTGAGGTTAGATACTGGATGAAGAGAATCTAAAAAAGAAATCATATCCTTGATAAAAAAAAAATGAATTGCTCAAATACATAAAAGAATCAGACTATGTTTCATTATTTGCAAAATACAGCCAGAAAACCCTCCAAATGCCATATTTAATGGGTAAATTTTCAAAATGTTCTTGGGGGAGATCCCCCAAACCCCCCTTGCAGGAGGGGGTTCCCCCCTCCCGCACCTACCCCCTTCTCGTCGCTAAGCGACTCGAAGTGCCCTTCTGAGGTACTAGCACCCTGCCCCTTTCAAATCCTAGCTGGAACACTGTTTTATAAAATAGTAAACAACATGGTCGCGATTAAAAAAGAAAATTATCTTCAAAAGCCAAATAGATATTCAAGACATACTACGCACAACAAACCGCTACTAAAGATTGTAGAAAATGGTCATTTTTCGTAAAACACCACCAGAGACTGGAACAAATTGCCGCCGGATATAGCCTCATCTGAGTCGCTTGAGATATTCAAAACTCGAGTGTCATCATTCACATACTAAATCACTAACCACTGTTTTTATCCTGTTTTTAACCATGCGCGTTCCTTGCTAGTATATTCAATATGTTGAATGTGGGCAATAAACGGAAGAAGAAGATAACTGTTGATCTAATTTCAGCATCTTTGCATAGCATTTAAAGAATGTAGCTGCTAGTATTTACAAAATAGTTTTATATCTGAAGTATAGATAATTGTTGATGTAAAACTGTAAATACTAAATAATGTAAATTTCATGAGAAAAAAATAAACACAGATGGAATACTAAAATTAGAGGATAAATGATTATTTAATGCCCCTGTTACACTAGAGCCCGTTTTGACTACGTCCTATAGGGCTCCCGAAAACCTTATAAAACGAGTTGACGTCGGGTTAAAACGGAGAGATTTAGCCAAAATATGGCTAGAATACAATCAACTAGTTCACACACCGTTGTTGACTCGACAATTCCGTCCTCAGACCGTCAGCAGACCGTTCAGAACGGGATAAAACGACCATATACAACGTATTCAGACCGTTCAACTCGATCTCACTACGTCCTTGTCCCGTCCTCAGTACGTTCAGATCGTAACTGAGTGCAAGTTTTGGTCCGACCTATAAAAACTCGGCACTTTTCAGGAAGCCCTCATTCTAGTTTGATGCTTCAAACAATCACATTGTTGAAAGCATGCCTCCAAGAAAAAATAGAAGTAAACGTAATACCGCCGCTCTTCCACCAACACAGTCTGATGAACAGAATGTTGTCGCCGAACTCTCTCTTGAAAAGCATGACATACCACAAAATGCACCATCAGATGACTATAATTCAGAGGGCCATGTGTCCGAAGAGGATGAAGGTCAGACTGAAAAGCCACAAAAGAAGGCAAAGCGGTCCGTCCATCTTACCATGGATCAAGAAATGACCATGATCGAATGGTAAATGCGTGACTTTTCTATGATCCTATGAGAGGACGATCCGTATTTATACCCTCCTGTTTTGATCGCACTGCAAACGGAATGGTCGTTGAAAGGACTGGATACAAACGCAACAATTCGTACTTGACATGGATAGAGCGTACTAAGGACGTACTGCAAACGCTTAGGACTGTGTAGAATCGTGTAAGGAACTATCTGTTTTGCTTTTATCAAAAAAGACGAAGTAAGGACGCACTAAAAACGTTATGCAATCTAGATAGGTCGGTCTCTGGATGAGATAAACGAGTTAGAAACTAGCAAGATCGTTGCGAGATCGCACTTCTAACAGCAAGTCGATCGCACTACGTCCCAGAACGTCCTTAGTCCGTTTGCAGTACGACTGTTACGTTCGCAATACGACCATCTCGTTTTCGATACGATAGCACTACGTTTTATTTCAGAACGGTGTACCTTTTCAGAAATTTTGAGTCTGTTCAAAACTTTGGAGAGGCCATCTCGACCAAAGTCGTCCAAACTCGTCTATAACGATCGTAAACAGATATCAATACGTTGTTACTACGACCACTTCGTTTTCACGCCGTTCAAGCCCGTTTCGCTAGAACTTTTAGGTCGTACTGAGGACGAGTATAAGTGTAACAGGGGTATAACATAGTCTCCTTATCAAACAGATTGGTGAGAAAATTTACTTCCTCATTGGACCCGTACTGGTACAGTTAAAAAAAATTGATTTACTTTGGTAAACCATTAACTTGTAAAGAATTTAAGAAAAAACAATTATTTACAGAGGCTGCATATAAATTTGCATATTTATTCAAAAATGGTTAATATTCCATTTTCATAATCATATTAATGCATGTTGAATTTCAAATCATATCACATTGATGATTTTTTTTTATCAAATTTAAACAAAAATAGTTAGTTTGTTTAATTAGAAATAGTTCGGACCAAGAATATAAAAAAATAAATCAGTAAAATACCTTGATAAAAAGTTGATATCATGAAGTTTTTTTATTCTTTATGTTTTTCAGCTGAGCACAATTGAGAGACAAGTGTTCGACTTCCTCGGATATATGTGGGCACCTATTATTGGAAATTTCTTTCAAATAGTTTGTACCATCCTTGGAATATTTGGAACTTACCAGTATAGACCTAAATTTATAGCAGTGGTAAGTAGATCTTTTTTTCCCATAGATAGATTAAGATCTTTCCTTGGCTCATTTGATTCTTAATATATGGAGTATAATTGTGAAAATACAGCAAAACAGGGCTCACACTCCTGGACCCCCAATTTCTAGGGAATTTGAGCAATTCTCATATGGCTATATGGGAGGATTCAAACTTTTTATTAATTATCAAGGAATACAGTTTTGGGAATCCTAGTAAGGACTGAGGACCCTGGAAAAAGAATTATGAATAATTAATTTCTGTTATAACCTCTGATAAGGACAAAATATGAAAATACCAGATACCAACTCATTTTCATAATGTCTGGACTTGAAAGTTACAATTTTGAAAACCAAAACCTTCTTAGAAGCCAATTAAACAGGCATCTGGGTCTGAAAAATGATCTTTTTAGTTTTCATTAAGGGAGTCTTTGTATTCATTTCTGACCTACTGTTTTCCTCTCTTTTTGCTTTTGGTAAAATCATAAATGGGCACCCTTTTTGATTACCATTACTTGTAAAGAACTTTGTTTACTAAACATTTTAGACAATTACCCTTGGGTCATCACTGTGGATCTGAAATTTTTGGTCATTTGCAAAGATTTGCATAAAAAGTTGGAGTCTTCTCATATATTCACATCAGGAAAACAAAGAGTCCTTTTCCCGCCTGAGTCCAGGACTCATAATTGAAAATGAGAGAGAACCCTGTTTACATAGAGCTGTTTGTCTGTGTTGTAAATAGGCAAACATTCAATGTTGTCATGTTGAATCTTAATCCATCTGCACAGCAGTTGTCCTACTTGAGAACAGAGGAATGGCCATTTTGAGAATATTATCCAAGCAGGGTTACTGGATATACAAAGGATGGGGCCAGTATAAACATCCTGTGTCTATACTGAACACAACAGCATTTAGGGTGCATACACACATTCTCTGCATATAGTTGTTTATACTCAGTGTTCTTGGGAACCTGTGAAATTCAGGATACAAATTGTTAAGGAAGAGGTCTCAGAGTTTAACTGTGTATAGTTGCATCAGTATTTTTTGATGAAAACAATGATTTCTGTACATAGAAACATGAAAATGTCAAAATTACAAAAGAATGTAAGAAATAAGAAATATGAAAGTTGCAGGTAGGACTGTGTTTTGGACACACCCTTCCATCTTTAAATTGATTTTTTTTTTTTTTGAAGACCTGCATTACAATTTATATATTGATAAAATGTTTGTACAGCCCTATTCAACATTACGATTGCAACAGATACATTTAAGTCCAATATGTTGATAATCTTGCCCCATCTTTCAGGCCTCTCAGTACTAATAAGAAGGATTCCAAAAACTGGAGGCCTTGACATAGATTTGGCAGAGAGTTGAGAGTCCTCCAGACCGCTTCTTGTTTTAAAGAATTAATGAGAAAAATTTTAAGTCCATGACTTCAAATTAGGAGTTAAGGAGAAATGTTTGTTTTGGGGGAGATCAAAGTGTTGCAGCTCTGACGTATTCACTGTGGTTTGAAATCTTTCAGCTTGTTTGTAGGTGAAGTCACTTGATAAAATCATCATATCAAACAACATTACAAAACAGTAACAGTCAAGTAAAAATGATATGTTGACAATGGGACTTGTCAAGAGTACATTATTTTGTGTAATTGTGACAAAGTATGAAATTGTATGTATTAAAGAAGTTCAAAAATACAAGCAAGTGTCGGCAGCTAAATACATTGTATACTAATCAAAGTTTGCTAAGCACCTTTTACTATTTTCCCATAGATTTACCTGCTAAGACAAGCGACTTTAAAGGCATGCTACATTAAAGTTTACATTAAAACAAATCTTGCTTTTATGCAGAAGTATTGTTTATGTACCAAAACCTTCTACCAGTTACAAAAAATAAGCCTTTCGGATCCTCAATACTGGGAATTAATCATAATTAGAAAGTGCGAAATTTTGAGAAAAACACCTTGAAATTGAAAGTCAGCTAAATTCGAACTTTGATCTTCAGATATTTCTGTTTTCTAAATGGAATACTTTTAAGGATATTTGTAACGATGTTGACCTGTTCATGGTCATTTTTTTCTGTATTGATCACAAGATTTAACTTCCATTTACATGTATAAAATGCCATTTCTTGCAAAAAACACACTTTTGTGAATTTGCCAACTAATGACAGGAATTGGCTAAATCGTTGTAACTCATTTTTGAGTCTCTTTTCTATCATTTTGACTATGCGTAAAAATGATGGTCAGCTAACGCTTTCCTTTCTCTATGGGAAAATAGTCGGTGGTGCATAGCAAACTTTGAGTAGTATATGATTACTCTGTACACGTTGTTAAACTGTAAATATAGAAAAAGACCTATACAGGGCATGATACATTTTAGCATTGTACTTAGAGGTTGACCATTTGACCGTTGTTGTTATTTGATGATGCTAGCTGTAGAAAAGTAGCATTAAACCTATCCAACAAGCAACACTTCTCTTGGCATGACCTCCTCTGGACTACTCTATATTGACATAATTGAGTCAGCATTTGACATAACTGTCATACAAAAACTGGATGAAGCTCAGAGCTCATGGTTTCAGCTAATTACAGGTACAGTAACAATGTTTGGATGTCTACATGCCTCAGGCAGATAGACCTATTGTTACATGGCATACAGTAACTGATCAGATATCTAGGGTATTGTTGAGATATAATTGGACAGTCCTGTTTAGCTGATGCAGAGAGTTCTGTAGTTGTAAAAGTGTAATTATCCTGTCATAAATCCATCTTTATATTCACTTATATGACAGTATCTAGACAACAAAATTACCCCAGTTGACTTATTATTCAGCATGCACTATATTGCACTATGTAGGACAAAATATATCAGCCAGATCAGGCTGGAAGTAATAGAAATAATTCTCCATCTGAACCTTGATTATATTTGTCAATATAACATTCTCTCTCTCTCTCTCTCTCTCTCTCTCTCTCTCAGAGACACTGATAAATAGTGAACACCTGAACACCCTGCTCTATCTGCAGGGCTTTTTCCCCCTTTTTTATCAGAGGCCATTCAATTGGCATCTTCCCCTCTGAAAATTTCATGCATATGTCCCTAAATTTGCTATTTAACCAAGGTTTTTCTCCCCAACACTCAAGGAAATGGGGCTTTTACATCTCACCAAGGCTGATTTATGCTTGCTGATCTGGATTTACACTGGTTGCATTGTTCATTTCTTTGATAGCTCTTGTGAAGTAAAGCGTTAATCAGCCAGCTGATAATGGTTAAATCAATATTTCTGTTGCTTTAAGATTCTACTCTACTGTCTATGCAATGGAAGATTCAATTGACCTATTTTTTTTCTTAGCTATTGCATCGGTGGATGACCCCAAGGAAATGACATACATTTCAAGCCTAATCTTTGCATATTAAAACCCAAGCTTGGGATCGTGACTTTTATAACACTGGGAGTGCAGTATCCGTTATATTGAAATTCACATTGAATTCCCAAGAATGTTCACCAGCATAGCAATAAAGTTACATGCAGTTTCTGAAATTCATCTTGTCATTGCATAGTTACAGCCCCAGACTTTGTGAAAATGATGCAAAGTCGTTGGGGGGTGGGGTCATCCTGTGTTTAGTGGACACATTTCATACTTACTTCTAGATTTAAACATATTTCTTTTTTTTATGTCTGTTGGGTTACATAATCTTACAGCTTACACTTATCCTCAATAGTTGATGGGTTGGACCAGTACTATACACCTTGGAAGGTCATGTAAGATTCTTGCCCCCAGTGGAGTTTAAACTCACTGCCTTCTGATCCACTGTAAGGTGTGCAACCACTTGACCAAAGTTCCTTTTAACCCTTTCCCTCATATAGACTCATTTTGATGCCCTCAATAGGTACCACATAAAGCCTGATCTGTCTTAACCCTTTCCCTCATATAGACTCATTTTGACGCACTCAATAGGTACCACTTAAAGCCTGATCTGCAGAAAACCACAGTTAAACCTTATCAAATTTAATTACAAAATCCTCATTTCCAGACCACTGAGGAGCAGCAAACAGCATAAAACCTGATCAGCCTGTGAGTTACTCGCAGGCTGATCTGGTTTTATGCTGTTTGCATAGGTCTTTTCATGGTTTCCTCTATGAGGGAAAGGGTTAAAGATAAGATAGTACCTTGACACAGGTTTAAATTAATCCATACAATTGCATTAAAATGATAATGAAAATTCAAAACAAGAGTTGCTTATCATCCACTGCCATATGGTTTTTCATATAAATTCTTGTTACATGTATTTTTCTGTTTTAGGCAAGAATGTTTTTTGATGAACAGGGGTCATATTCATAAAGCTCCTTAGTTTTTAAGGAAAAAAATCCTTAACTGGAATAAATCTCCTTAGGTGTTTTATAAATAAGACTTAAGGAAATCCTTAATAACTAAGGGAAAATATATGGGATTTTAAGGAAAATCTTAGAAACTAAGATTTTTTTTCCAAAGGAGCTTTATGAACATGGCCCCTGATGTGCAGTTCAGTTAATGTTTGAACTCCTTGTGTTTGATTTACTGACCACATGCTGACTGAGCTACTGAACACTCCCTTAGACTGGTTCTGATGAAAATCCTCTCACAAGTCTGCAGGAGAGAAGAAAATGTCAAC
This sequence comes from Solen grandis, assembly GCA_021229015.1. Taxonomy (NCBI): domain Eukaryota; kingdom Metazoa; phylum Mollusca; class Bivalvia; order Adapedonta; family Solenidae; genus Solen; species Solen grandis. Next base: position 90,009,720 of record CM037777.1, read on the forward strand.
AGGGTACAAGTCTGAGACTGGTTAATGCTTTCTCTCCTGGAGTTCCTGTTGTTCTGGTGACGTTATTGAAGGGTTCAGGTTCAGACAGATTTTTTAATATATTAAAGATTATTTCTGCTTCCATGGAAACTTATGAATCAAAATACATCAAGTAGTTTTTTTAACTCAACCTTAAGGCTACTTTGCTTACATAATTCTTTTGTAATTTGGTTACCAGCTATAGGTCAGAGGTTCAAGTACTTCACAAATTCATGCGTGATCACATGTAAACGATGTGATCCTCATCAACATTTTCATTATCGTTTTTGAACTCATCAATACAAAACACATCGTAACCAAACAACCAACATACTCACCAATTGAAGGGACAATACGACCATGATAGTCGTATGGATCGCTGTAGAGTAGCATTTTGCTGACTGACACATCATTTTCAGATGTGATACCATACAGAATATTGTTGAATTTTTTGTTAGGCAAAAAAAAAAAAAGTTCCGTTTCTGGTCACCTGCCTGACCCTCTTTTTTAACTACCGACCCTAAAGTTTTTTTATTATCAGTGATATGAAAAGGGAAGAAAATGTGGAGATGTTTGACAGACTATTCAGTTCTATATCATTTCTTGAAAGCATCTGTATTTCTTGAATTTTTCTATATAATGATTTCATTGTTAAGTTTATCAGTTAAACTGTTTATGTATTTGCTATGTATCAGCCAAGAGAAAACTAGGTATCTTTTCTTAATCTTTGTTGATCAACAATTTGATGGATGAGAGCCAAACAATGCTAAGTGCTTATACACATATATATGCACTGTTTGCTCTTACCACTCGATTATGTGAAGTGGAAGATAGTTATGAAAATGACAATGACCTATTATTTTTTTTTAACATAAAAGTTAACCCTTTCCCTCATATAGACTCATTTTGACGCATTCAATAGGTACCACATAAAGCCTGATCTGCAGAAAACCACGGTTAAACCTTACCAAATTTAATTATAAAGTCCTCATTTCCAGACCACTGAGGAGCAGCGAACAGCATTAAACCTGATCAGCCTGCTAGTTACTTTTTTTTTTCTTTTTTTTTTTCTTTTTTTTTGTATAAATCTTTATTATCCCCGTAATTCGATGGAAGTAGGTCGGGGACCCATCCTACTAACCACCTTACAATTACAATAATTTACATGAAAAATATATATTTTTTGTTACAATTTCAATCATAATTACATATATCTTAAACTCTTGATCTCTGTACGGGATATAAAGGAACAGAAAGTGTTTATACATGATAAATATGATACAATAGTACATAATCAATAGTAGGTAGCCTGTATAAAAACAATAAATGGAGAATAAATTGTTCAAACATACAATCTTTTTCCAATATATAATCTATTCTTAATTTAATGATCTTGTGAAATTTGTTTTACAATTGCCCAATTTTGTTTTTCAGCATCACTTATTTTTGTTGATCTATAAATGGTCCATGATAATTTTAGACTTTCTTTCATACCATTTATAGAGGGGAATATTTTCTTTTTCTTGCACATAAAAATGTATTTTTTATATTCTAAAAATATAATATCATATTTATAATCTCGTCGGCAAGTCCCTAAAAGTATAATCCTTCTATTCATTGAAAAAAGTGGATCTGATGTTTTAACAGTTTCGAATAAGAAATTTATTAATGGTTTTACTTTGTCACATTCATAAAAAAGGTGGATTAAAGTTTCCTCGTAACATTCACAAAATGTACATAATTTGGTATCAGCTATTTTCATTTTAAAAAGCAGTGAATTAGTAGGTAAAATTCTGTGTAAAATTCTAATTTGCAACCACTGAATGTATGTATCCTTTGTACATTTGAAAATATAGCTATAAATCAAATTCCAATCAATATCAGAATTTTCAAAAATAGTTGTCCATTTTGCTTTACTAGTTGGAACATCAACATTCTTTATATATGTGTTATACACACATTTGTTTCCATCAATTTTGGTTAAAATTGGCTCTAAATAGCAGTTTAAACATGGTTTATGAACATTCAAAAGGATATCTTTTTTCTCCTCTATGTTTAATTTAATCATAAACCTTTTCACCACATTTTTTAGACCCTTTCCCCCATATAGACTCATTTTGACGCATTCAGTAGGTACCACATAAAGCCTGATCTGCAGAAAACCACGGTTAAACCTTACCAAATTTAATTATAAAGTCCTCATTTCTAGACCACTGAGGAGCAGCGAACAGCATAAAACCTGATCAGCCTGCTAGTTACTGGTTTTATGCTGTTCGCATAGGTCTTTTCATGGTGTCCTCTATGAGGGAAAGGGTTAAATATCTAGTCAGATTTTGAAAAGTATTGGTCCCATGATCAAATAAAATGGTAAGTAATGAGAGCCTGAATGTGTCAGAGGTTATGCTTCACTTATATTACAATCATCACGATCTCATGTATCAGCATCAACTTCCACATATATCATTGATTGATGTTCACAACAAATTGACCAGGAAAAAATAGGTTTATAACTTGGAAAACATGTACGGTTGTATCGCAGTTTTGATTAAATGGAAAAAGGATTTGATTTGAATTAATA
>CM037777.1:90012415-90062415 GCA_021229015.1 Solen grandis
ATTGAGTTTAAGCTCTCTTTGCAAACTAAGTTGGTTATGAGTTATTTTTAGCTTTACTATTCGAAGAATATGAGAGCTACTGTAGTCACCCTTGTGTCGGCGTTGGCGTCGCAGCTTTTGGTTAAAGTTTTGCATGCAAATTTCTATCAACCTTATATCTCTATAACCATTTATGATATTGACTTGACAGGTTTATGAATGTGTTTAGGGTCATCAGACAACCAAGTTAGATAACTCTTTACTGAATTTGATATAAATTATGGCCCCTTTGTAACTTAGAAATTTTGGTTAAAGTTTTGCATGCAATTGAAAATATGGTTTAAAGTTTTGCATGTGAGGTACTGTTCAGCTTGTATCTCAATAACCATTCATAGTATTGACTTGACAGTTTATGAATATGTTTAGGGGGCATCAGACAACCAAGGTAGATAACTCTTGATGGAATATATTACAAATTATGGCCCCTTTTTAACTTAGAAATTTTGGTTAAAGTTTTGCAAGGTACTTTCATGCTGATATCTCACTATCCAGGCATGGGATTGATTTGAAACATCTTTAATGCATTTAGGGCTACCGGTATCAGACTATTAAGGAAGATAACACTTCATGGAATACATTACAAATTATGGCCCCTTTTTAACTTAGAAATTTCGATTTAAAGTTTTGCATGCAAGGCAAGGAATTTCATGCTTATATTTCAGTAACCAGGCATGGGTTTGATTAGAAACTTCTTTAATATGTTCAATGGTATCATACCACAGTGGCAGATAGTTTTTGACTGAATATAATGCAGATTAGGGCCACATTTTGACTTAGACTTTTGGGTTAAAGTTTTTCATTCAAGCTACTATCAAGCTTATATCTCAGAAATTGCTTATGATGTTGACTAGAAAGTTTAAAGTGTGTGTTCAGGGGCAGCAGAAAACCAAGGAGGATAACTCTTGGACTGAATTTTATACAAATTTTGGCCTTTTTCTAACTTTGATACTTGGTTAGAGTTTTGCATGCACAGTGTTATTATGCTTATGTCTCAGTAACTAGGCATGGGATTGATTTAAGACTTCATAAACCTTTTTAGGGGTATTAGACTCAAGGTATATCATTTTTAGCTCACCTGAGCACTAGTGCTCGGGTGAGCTTTTGTGATCGCCTTTTGTCCGTCGTCCGTCGTCAACAATTGCTTGTGAACACTCTAGAGGCCACATTTTCCTTATGTCTACATGATATTGATGAGTCGAAATTGGGTCATGTGGGATCAAAAACTAGGTCACCAGGTCAAATCTTAGAAAAACCTTGTGAACACTCTAGAGGCCACAGTTTTGACCCAATCTTCATGAAACTTTGCCAGGATGTTTGTCTACATGATATCTAGAATGAGGTCGAAATTGGGTCATGTGGGATCAAAAACTAGGTCACCAGGTCAAATCTTAGAAAAACCTTGTGAACACTCTAGAGGCCAGTTTTGGCCCAATCTTCAATAGATATGGTCAGGATGTATGTCTACATGATATCTCGGATGAGTTTGAAATTGGGTCATGTGGGGGTCAAAAACTAGGTCACCAGGTCAAATCTTAGAAAAAACCTTGTGAACACTCTAGAGGCCACAGTTTTGGCCCAATCTTCATGAAAGTTAGTTAGGGTGTTCGTCTACATGATATCTTGGATGAGTTTGAAATTGAGTCATGTGGGATCAAAAACTAGGACACTAGGTCAAATCTAAGAAAAACCTTGTGAACTCTCTAGAGACCACAGTTTTGCCCAATTTCAATGATTGGTAGATGTTTGTCTAAATGATATTTGGATGAGTTTGAAAATGAGTAACATGGGGTCAAAAAGTAGGTCACCAGGGCAAAATTTAGAAAAATATTGTGAACACTTTAGATGCCTACATTTTTGTCCCAGTCTTCATTAAAATGATATGAATGATGACTGCATGAATTCCCAGTTGAGTGCAAATTCAGGTAGGATCAAAATGTAGTCACTTAGTCAAATGTTAGAAAAACACTTTAGATGCCAGATTTTTTGTCATTATGCCTAACACAGCTATCTTACTCAGGTGAGCGACACAGGGCCATCTTGGCCCTCTTGTTTACTATTATTATATACAGGGTATATGAAGCGCAAGAATTGAAATAGATTTCATTTGATTTACCAACAAGCATTTTGAATAGTCCAGCGTGCTGTCCTCTGACAGCTCTTGCTCATTCTCAGGGTGTGTTGTTAATAGACTATATACCTGCTGAGGCCACTACAGCTGAGACTAAATATGTCAACATCATCAGATTTGATATTTAAACTGAAATATTAGAGATGAGACAGATTAATGACAGTATCTTTCTGGGATGAGTTCATTTTGAAAGACGTACTTAAGGCAGAATTCTTTCTGAAGTTTCTCAAAACACAAAAAACAACAACACATAAGCTCACTCTTTTCTACATCTGCATTGTGCAAGAAATACAGAGAAAATCTTGAATCTTTCTCCATATCCGAAAGGATAGCTTTATATCAGCTACATAATTATGGCAAGGGGAAAATAAGAGAAATTAAAGAGATGTTAAAGTTATGCAGATTTCATAAATTTAAGAACATCATTTCAATAAAAACATAATCTGTAACATCAGTTTCCATAAAAACCTTGATCTCATGTCAAGGTGTTATTTGCATGTATGATGTAAGCAACATTTGGTTTATGTATGATTGTTTCTTTGGGATTGTATGTCGACATTTGTCAACATATCTCTGACTCGACTAGGTGAGGTAGACAAAACAAATCTCACCAGCGTTTTGATCTGATATTGCAGCTGAGAATTACTTTCAAAGAAAAAAGGTGGGGAAATTATTACTGGTGTGCTGCTTCTCCCTGGCAATCTTACTGTGCACATATCTTGCTCAAACAGCTATTTATAAATTCAAGTACAAACAACTTGATCACCTTTTGATAAGTTCAGATGTGACTCCCAGTGATTACCACTGATGAGAAATTAAAATCACACTAAAGTTTTGTGTGGTCCCAGATTTTATACTGATGTTGAATCATGTTTCCTCCCCATGTATGAGAGAAACATGTTGGTTTTTTGGGAGGATCATTACAAAATCTTGTGTCGTACATATCTCCCAAAGTATATCAGGTGGAGTCTTGAAATTTAACAGGAAGGTATATTGGCAAATGAACTTGTACACTACGGGTTTTAACTCCACTGTCATCCATTTACAACAAAGTTATGGGCACTGTACCTAAAATGTTCTCAAAACTTTGTCTTATTTCTCCTGATGTATTTCAGTTGGGATCCATAAAGTGTTCAGGAGGGTTTATCAACAAGTGAACTTGTGTGCTAAGGATTTCAACTCCACTATGATTCATTTGCAGATTGTATTACAGTTAGTGTTTGGAAATTAACAGGAAGGTATATTGGCAAGTGAAGTCTTGTCTTACGATGAGACATACAGCAACACAAACAAACATCTTTCTAGCATAGGCTGCCATGGAGACATGGTTGGAAGATTATACTGTCAACTTCCAATTTAAAGGAATAGATAGGGCTACCTTCACACCCTCATGCTTACACTTCACATTCTTACAGATTTTGAAACACAGGAGAAGTGATCTCTACAATGATAGCAGGAAAATCTGGGTTTCATGGTAAATACCAAACAAATGGGCATATAAATAGGCTTTAAATTGAAAATCTATTGCAAACCTTTACTTTACCAAAGAATAAAACCAAGAGATGCTCTACTTGAATAAGCCTGTGATGGAAATCTTGTATACTCTTGCTCCGACTGTGAAAAGTGACGTCATTTTGAAAAAAAAAAGGCAGGTAGAGTCTATTATGATATGTATTTTTTTGACATTTTAATCATCTAAACAGCATTTAACATCAGCTATTCATTCATTTTGAAGTAGATAATCTTTAAATAATGTGTGAAGCATGAATGTAGTTTCATGGTAGAATATTATGGTAGCCACTACAGAAACAAGTCCTTAAGGATTTTTAGCAAAACTCTGCAGGAATTATGTCAGTATAAGGTGAAAGTAAAATAACACACATACCTAAGCTCATTTAAAGGCCCAGTATGTTTAAGGGTTGAATAATTACTCTTGTTGTAACTAACATCTCTAAGACTTCACACCAAGAATTTAGGATATCTCTCCAAAAAGGGCATCTTTTGGTGTAAGGTCTTTGACCTTACCCATCCTTGAATTCACTGCCATTGTTTACTTGGTCCTACCTGGTTAAATGATCCCTTACATTGACAGTGTTCTCCCACTGTGACTCTGGGACAGTGCTCACATAATTATGACAGTGTTCATTTATGAAAATGACCTGAATATCCTAATTGTAAATGTTCACCCAAGCTAAAGGTTTTCCTGTGATAATAATTGTATCAATAACAGTGATGAACAAATGTGATGATGTATGTTATGTAACAGTGTTCTCATGTTAAAGGTTCTCATGTGATAATGTATGTTATGTTACAGTGTTCTCATGTTAAAGGTTCTCATGTGATGATGTATGTTATGTAACAGTGTTCTCATGTTAAAGGTTCTCATGTGATGATGTATGTTATGTAACAGTGTTCTCATGTTAAAGGTTCTCATGTGCTGATGTGTGTTATGTAACAGTGTTCTCATGTTAAAGGTTCTCATGTGCTGATGTGTGTTATGTAACAGTGTTCTCATGTTAAAGGTTCTCATGTGATGAATGTGTGTTATGTAACAGTGTTCTCATGTTAAAGGTTCTCATGTGATGATGTGTGTTATGTTACAGTGTTCTCATGTTAAAGGTTCTCATGTGATGATGTGTGTTATGTAACAGTGTTCTCATGTTAAAGGTTCTCATGTGATAATGTGTGTTATGTAACAGTGTTCTCATGTTAAAGGTTCTCATGTGATGAATGTATGTTATGTAACAGTGTTCTCATGTTAAAGGTTCTCATGTGATGATGTATGTTATGTTACAGTGTTCTCATGTTAAAGGTTCTCATGTGATGATGTGTGTTATGTAACAATGTTCTCATGTTAAGGGTTCTCATGTGATGATGTATGTTATGTTACAGTGTTCTCATGTTAAAGGTTCTCATGTGATGATGTATGTTATGTAACAGTGTTCTCATGGTAAAGGTTCTCATGTGATGATGTGTGTTATGTAACAGTGATCTCATGTTAAGGGTTCTCAAAGATGCGTTACAAGCATGAAAACTGGACAGCATATCGGCATAGAAGTTTACATTCTATTTTCTGAAGGATTTTCGCTTAAGTCACGTGGTTATGACGTTATCAAAAAGACAAAAAGCATTTCTTTTTAAAGATTTCTTTCGCTCTGGTATCATGAATTTTAAGTCAATCTTAATTATATCTTCAGAATTGATAGAGTTAACATTGAAGTGATGCATACTGCAAGAAATGTTTGTTTTGTCACGTGATTATGACGTCATGCATACTTAAGCAAGAATTATTTTGAAAAATCATATAAAATCGCCAATTAGACCAATGAACTTAAACATTTCAAAAATATCGAAACTTAGTACGTTCATAAGGTCTTGAAAATTTCAAGTGATTACGTCATCAAATATGACAGTTATTCATGTTTGATGGAATGCCTACTTGAAAATGTGAAAACAAACCTGTTCGCATTCTCGAAGATACTTTTTTCTTGATAAAAAGAACGTTAGCTGAACATGTCCTTGCAAAAATATATTTTTGTTTAGTCACTTGATTTTGACGTCGTTGAAATATAAAAATCATTCATTTCAATATGTATTCGCGCTCCAGCGTCATGAGTATTGATGCCAATCTTAAGCATGCCTTAAAGAATCTATGTTGTGTCACTTGTTTATGACAACATCGATTTGTAAGCAGAAGATATTAAAAAGATCAAAATATTGTATATATTAACTTTAATAAGTAATAATGCCGTACCTTAACATGCGTAAAAAGTCCAGAAAATTTCAAGTGATTACGTTATCAAACATGACTTATTCATGTTTTTCGTAAAAGGACTAATTTATGGAAATCTATTAATTTGAAGAAAGAAATAAAAGTGGTCATTGAGTTGGTTGAGCAAGATCCGATTGTTCTTTTGCAGGAATGAATACCTGCGTTGAATAGTGAATTGTAATACGTTTTTGAGTAAATGAGTCGCATTTACGATGAATTAGTATAATTATACTAGAGCCAGAAAACCTATACGGATATCTTATTGCATTTGCTATCACGGCTTTCTGCAAACCTGAAGAAAGGGACAAATACATGTAATTCTACCTATCGATTTTTTATGTTTTCTAAATGTTTAACGGTTTCTTTTTCTAAATCTGTAAAAATAAGCAAATATATAAAGCAAATGAATTGTTGAAAGTTTCAAGACGTTTATAACGTTAATTACATAGAAATAAGAAATTATTTTCATTTTTTTTTGGTTACACCTCTGCCTTTGTTTCAATCTGATTTTGCAAATGTAAAACTCAATCAATTTTAAGGTTGAAAGTCATCGAATTTAAAGTATTTTTTTTTCTTTTTTACAATTTCAATTGTGGATCAAATTGCAATGAATACTTGTTAAGTCATATGCTTACGAAGAAAAAGATATTAAATAAAGAATAAAAAAAACTTTTAAAATCGATTGAATAACGTAAGAAAACAATTCTTGAGGAGAGTATTATCTTAAAATATTCCTGGGTTTTTTTTCTGCATGATAGTAAACGGTTGTGAAATCAAATAAGATCCATATTTTCTCAATATCTGCTTAAGAAGATGAAAATAAATAGAAAAAAGATTTTAAGCTTATTTTTGTACATAAGTATACATAATTTATGATATTGATGATTTACGTATTTAATCTTACATGATAATGCATCATTATTCAATTTCTTTGTATTAACTTATATATTCAATACGTTTGAGATAAGCAAACGGAAAGCCGCTTCGTTTGTATCTTAAACAAACAACTTCTAGTCTGAATCTGAATCTGGATCAAAATCTTTGTAGATTCCAATACTGGGTTTTACACAACGAAAATTTAGATTTAATGCATTTAAACGATTATTGTTTTTGTTTACATTTTTTTTTTAATTTTGATTTCAAAAACACTTTTTTTGTATATTTTATATGTAATACATTTATAATAAAATTTGAAGTTTTTCTCTCTTTATTTGTTTTGTTTTGATATTTTTATTGTTGTTTTTGTTGTTGTTGTTGTTTTGACCTATGCTGTATTCTTAGATATTTTTTGTGACTTTCACGATAAAAGTGGTTCTAATGCTGCACATAAAATTCGCTCTTTTTAGACTAAGATTACTTTTAACGATAAAAACCAAGTGTGCCAAACGGGTTTTCATTGATGCTGACGTCGATAGCAATAGGAGAATAAGAAACTCAAGTGAAAAGCATTCATGGTTTCGCAGTTCACAATGGATTTTCTAATTTTCGGGGAATTACTGTGTGGTGACAACAAAATATGGCTGTAAATATTTTGATTCGAGTCGACATGCTGCAAGAGATTTTACATGTGCCACGCAAATCGAATAATACTTAATAATAATAGGGCATATAAAATGTATTTCACCGTTTGAGTGGATTAAATGAGAGACTGATCGAAGAAAAACGAAAACCAAATAATAATGGCTGAGCAAAGAAGTGACGAAGCGAAGCAGGAGGAGGAGAAGTCGTTATACAGGTGGTCATCTCTCTTAAGTTTATTTTGAAAAAAAAAAGGACCTAGACAATTCATATATCTGGTAACCATAAACAATGATAAACACAGGGTGCTAAAACTCTTCAGAAATAATCAGTTACTTTAATGATCATGATTCATTACATAAGGTTTCCTATATTTTTTTTATTTAATATCAATTTGTAAAAAACTTTCACACATATTTAGTCCTCATTGTAAGACTTGATGTAACCTATTTCACCTTTTTCCTTCATTATATGATGGTCTAACAAGTTTTCGGGGTATTAACGAGATTGATCCATATTTGCATATCAAATATCATTGAAATTTTCATTTTATTAGAATAAAGGGGTGCAACAATAAATTTTGTCACTCCCTGTACACGTTTGCGATCTTAAATTCATCTCGATCAAAACAGAGCAGCGTTCATTCCAATGTAGGTCAACGGTGATGACATAAAAAGTTACTAACAAGTTTTCGGGGTACTGTATTTTCAAATTAAGTTCAACATACTCTTTTAGTTAAATATGCATCAAAATTCCATTTCAGGGAATTAATGCTGATATTATTTGATATTTATAGAGCCTTTATTTCGCCTGAGATGCTGTTCTGGTTATTTTTTTTCTGATTGGCATCCACGGTCGGAAAAAGTTGCAACGTTATCCGGGAAAACTGCTGACCTTACACCCACCCCATTCGACGATCATTTTTTCATTTTAAACTTAACGACAATTACTATTGATGGCACATATGGATAATTAAAAACATTTTTACACATATTCATCACAAAACATATACTTTACATACCTTAAAAAGCTTCTCGCACAAGCTATTTTCCAACCCCTTAGAATTCATAACAATTATCCACCATTTTTTTATTCAAATTAAGCCATCATGTGACTTATTATCCGGGTAATTGATAACATTTAGTTTGCTGTCTGCGCAACATACTAAACCTGTAAAAAATATATATGGATTTTTGTTGGAAAATATGTCAGTTTAAATAATTCAGATGAGTTTGATCTACAAAATAGCTCATCAAATACGAGTTCAAGATTTTAATGAAATGGACGTGCATCTTAAACATTGTCCAGAATTTACACAAGAAGTCACATGATGTCTTAATTTGAATATGAGAGCATGGTTGACATATGTTTTGATCATATGGGACAGCGAAAACAACTCGTCATATCACATTCTCATGCGCAAACGGTGTAAAAGTAAAATACCTTGAAAACTTGTTATACCCAGAAAACTGGTTAGTCAACCATATCTGATATTTTACATTTTTCATTTTCCAGGATACGTCTGGTCTTAACAGATGTCTGCAAAAATGTGTAGCAAGCAAATCGGAATTAGACGTTGATTTAGATTTAATGCACTTAAACGTTCTAATCAGTAATGATGTTAAGAAAATAAATATCAGAGGAAAGATAAATGCAAACTGAACATGCTAACACTAACTGAACTTAAATTCCTTGCCTTAAATATGTCCTTTAAAATATCACCACTTTCGCTTCAAATATCTGACACATTTCCATGTATACATGTTGACATCATATTGATAGCTGATTGGTCCATTGTCAAGGTATGCTTGATAGTGAATCTATTCAGGGGTCAAAAATTTCTTAAATAGTACTCGTCCTGCAGGATGAGTGACTTATAAAAATCACTCGTCCTGCAATGATATTTACTTGTCCTGCAATTTGGTTTGAAAAATAAATAAAATCAGGTTTATCAAAAACTGTTATTATTACTCTTCCATGTACAGTTACACAAATATACAATATGCTTTGCAAACAGGCTATTCTGAGTCCATATCATCACTACTATGCCCCTCCCTAGGTCTGTTTGGGCCTTTGGGTCCTGTGCACTTGTGACCTTGGGTATGCCTAGTGCCCCTTCCACTCCCTAGCCATTTTACAATATTGTTTGTGGGGTTGTAATTATCAAGATAAGGACCATCAATGTTAATCCTTATCAGAGCAGACAATGTGTCCTGATTTATTGTTGTTCTCACTGGCTTCTTTATCAAGTTCATACAGCTGAAGCCATGCTCACACTCAGCAGTTGTGGGAGATATTGTTAACGTTATGGTAACAAGTGACAGAATATGCCTGATGTTATCAATTTCTTTGTTGGCAAGTAGGCCCTCGTAGACCTCAATCGGACTTCTGTTTGTGTTCCTGCTGACATACATCTTTAACTCTAACCATTCTTCAGCTATTTCATCTCTCTCAATGTCTGTCAATACAGGACTGTAAAGTTCAACAAGCTTTTCAATTTCTTCTTGTCCATACTCTCTAAATTCTACTGGACTAGTGTCTTTATTTGGCCACTGATGGAAGTCAAATACAGCAAATAGAGAGTTTGGTTCTGCTGTCAGATCTTGAACAAACCTTTCCTGAAGGAAAAATTCTGTGGCAGACAACAGACTGTTAATATCTATTATCATTAGTGAATCAACAGCAGCACCCCTTCTGCTTTTCTGTGTGATCTCCACTCCTTTAAACAATGTCAGCAATATGGGTCTGCAATTTGCCTTTCTCATCTACATATCTTATATATATAATTATACTATCTCTTGCTCTGTTACACTTTTGTCAGTTGAACCATCAAATAAGATACTGATAAACCTTGTCTTTTGCAATTCATAAGATGTTTCGTCTTTCAAAACTTCAGCTATATGCATGCAGAATTGCTTGCAAGACATGTCATTTAAATAATTATTCCCAATGGTTACCCCATTCTTTTTTTGCAGCTTAAGTAATTTTGTATAATTGCTAAATGATTTATTTTCCTTGGCAATGTAGTAAGCTGTGTTAAATAATTTTTCGTACATAACACTATTTTTCTCATCAAGTTTCTTTAAACTTTTGGCAAATTCAGTTTGCTCCGGTTGTAATTGTGCCTTATGTTTTCCAAAACACGCTTTTTCCTAAAACAAGTGTGGATTTAGGGTCAGACATGTTTGGAAATTGTCTACAAATGGAACAAAATAGAATGCCGTCTTCAATTTTCGCCCATGGAAACTTGCTAAACCATTCGTCTTGGGCTGTTCTCGTTCGCCTTGACTTGTCATATTGTTTTTGTTGACTTTCTCTTTTCAATCTTCTCCTTCTCTTTCGCTGCCTCACGTTCATTCTCTTGCCTTTCACAATCTCCTCCACCCTGAAAAAACTTTCTTATGTCTGACATTTTCAACCTCTGCAACCAACAGACGCCTTTTGACGGGTTTACTACTTATTACTATAAAATATAGATTTTTTCTGGTACGCAGTCTATAGTTAGCAATGCTCACCTTGCAAAGTAGGTTATACAGGGCCTCCTCTGTATTTTTTAGACTTGTCGCCAACAAATTCGCCAAATCTAAAAAGTTGGAGCCACTTTAGAGCCATTTTAGAGCCAGAGCCTGAGCCAAAGTTTCAATAACTAGATGAATGAATGAATGTTACATTAATTATTAGGTTTACAATTTTAGTGTCAGTATTTGATTTAACTCTTTACCTTTATCTTACCATATAAATCCTGGGATTAAAAAAAGAAGTAACAAACAACCATGCAAATTTTAATTTTATTATTTAAATTAATCAAAGCACATGTCATACAACAATATAACAGATAAAACAGGTTAACTTAAGCACATAGTGAAACGGAATGACATAGATAAAATCATCATGGAATCACATATCTCCTTACATTCACTTTGTTTGTTCCATTTTCTCAGCCAGCATTTTTTCAGTCTCAGTGTTCCATTTTCTCAGCCAGCATTTTTTCATTCTCAAAATCAAGATCAATGATGAAAGATTCTACGAGTCTTTTCAAGTAAATGTAATTAAAATATATTTATATTTAAAAGCCTGTTCATATTCAAAAATATTTAAGTATATTATTCGTTTAAATAAATTTGATTTAAAAAAAAATAATCAAAATACAATAAATTTTTAAGAAAATTCATTTACCTTTGATTTTTGCATGTTTAGTGACTGCCTCTTTTTTCATAATATTACACCCTATTACAAATGAATTAGATTTTTGTGCTTTAATGCATTTGTCACAGAAAATTTCTTTGGTTTCTGGTTCATAGTGCAACCATGAGTGACCAACTTTCCAAGATTCCTTAAATTTTCTAACAGGAGAATTTTGTAATTTTGAAATTTTAGAAGGAGGAGTCATAGTCAAAAACTCGTGTTATTTGTTGTTAATTCTGATTTGATTTTAATGAAAAGATCATTATAATATAGTTTTGCAAACAGTAATTAGTCGTAATCAAAATGAAGAGAACCGGTAGCGAGTGCAACAATCATGCCGGTATTTTGTCTTTAAAAGTACGGCGTGAATCTGTAATGATTGTAATTGCCTGTACCTTCGGCATACTTCAAATATACAAGGTCTTTTGTGTTTAATTCGCCGTCACACATACTTACCTAAAAACACAGTGCAATTAAAGCGTCTCAAAGTGTCACTCGAATCCACGATAAACAATGTTTTGACTGGTTGTCGCCTTTCACCACCACTAACGTCTTGGGGAATAGCTTGAAGAGGGTACCAGTCCACGGCCGCTTACATCATAGCAGACCGCGTATCGATTATTCTCACGAGTAAACCAGCCGAACTTTTTCAAGCGAGGGCACAGTCTGTGCCTCTTATATCATGCAAAAAATAAGAAATTTTGATCGAAAAAAGCAAGCAAGCGCCACTTATTTTCGCCACTTCTGAAAAATTAGCGCCACTTTCTTTAATTTGTCGCCACTGGCGCCATTGGCGATCGACAGCGGAGGCCCTGGTTATATGCAGGCGCAAGACATTTTCGGGTTCTCCGTTTATTAAGTAAATTAAATCATAAAAGTTGTTTCCCTACTTTAATGACAACATAAATGAATGTTCAGATGTCTATTTTTAATAAAGAATCAATTTATATATGTCAGAAGATACCTATGAATCTCATTTCTTGTGACACCGCCTGAATATCGGTCTCGGGATATACCGGTAATTAGATACGGTTAGATGTCGACATTCTGCCAGGGGTTATCAATATAATAATTTGTTTCTTTAAAAATGAAACACATTGTAGGAACATAATGTCGACTTCTCTGTTGCATTCATGAAAAATGATGATAATATGATTAAATAGTGATGTGTATTTTTCCTTAAAAATCTACTCGTCCTGCAGGATGACCGGATTGCAAAATCTAGTCGTGCTGTCTTATTTTTACTCGTAATTACGAGCTGACGAGTGGAATATTTTGTCCCCTGATCTATTTTTATACGCCCATCTTAAGATGGGGCATATTATGTGAACACTCACGGCGGGCGGGCGGGCGTGGAACATTTGTTGTCCGGGCTCTAACTTCAGTACCGTTTACCCAATCCTTTTCAAACTTTCCACACATGTGCATGGCCATAATATCTGGTATGAGTTCGATATCCAGCATTATCGCGTGAATGACTTAGAAGTTATGGCCCTTGACGTACACAAAATACTTGAAATTGTGATTGTCCGGGCTCTAACTTCAATACCGTTAGCCCAATCCTTTTCAAACTTTTCACACATGTGCATGCCATAATATCCGGATGAGTTCGATATCCAGCATTCGCGTGAAAGACTTACAAGTTATGGCCCTTGACGTACACAAAATACTTGAAATTGTGATTGTCTGGGCTCTAACTTCAATACTGTTAGACCAATCCTTTTCAAATTTCCACACATGTGCATGGCCTAAAATCCGATGATTCGATATTCAGCATTATTGCGTGAATGACTTAGAAGTTATGGCCCTTGATGTACACAAAATACTTGATATTGTGATTGTCTGGGCTCTAACTTCAATATTGTTTGCCCAATCCTCTTCAGACTTTCCACACATGTGCATTGCCATAATATCTTGGCTGAGTTCGATATCCAGCATTATCATGTGAATGACTTTGAAGTTATGGCCCTTGATGTACACAACATACTTGAAAATTTGCTTAGACCCTATGAGGTGTTGTCAGATCTTGCAGTTAATTAATGGAAATGTATCAACAGTTTTTTTTTTATGATTAACATTCATTAACTTATGGGATTTTGGAATTATTTTGCTTATTTATGGACAGTAGCTTGTTTCTCTGAGCTATTTCTGAGAGTCCCCATACTATGATGGGCGTATTTTGTGGCAGTCCTGACCCTTGTTATTTTTTAACGAAATTTTAAAGGAAAGTACCTGAAATGGGAAAGAGTGATTCCTATGACAGATGACTTTGTCATTGTCATTTAGATATTCTGTGTTATTTATTGTATTGAAACATTCCCATGTCACAAAATTATAATCACAGTTGGTACATACTTGATAATTCTCGGTTAAAATTTTAGTTGCTTCAATTCGCAAATTTATTTAGTTGTGGTGTTTTCTAGAGTGGAGGATGATCACATTCAAATTGAATGCATTTCAGCAAAATTTTGTACAAATTTAGTGGTTTTGGAATTCAATCATATAATGAGAGGTGTTACTCATATTATGAAAGCTAGTTGCACATTTTTGATTTTGCTGTTTTTTAGGTTTTGATATAATGTCACTTTGCCCCAAATAAAAAATATCACAAAGCAACTGAATATAGGACTAACACATATTGTGATACAAGAAATTTTATATGTCTGAATGGCAGTTTTATGTCATACCCCTGGTTGTCAGTCTGTCTTGTCTGTCCATACATCCATTAGCAATTCTGTGTCAGCTCTCAATCTCTTGAACTGCTTAAGGGAAATGAAAGCTATTTGTCAGAAAAAGTAAACCATGCTGAGAGGATTTGCATAGCATAGGTTTTCAGATGGTTTGGTTCAAGGTCATGGTCACTCTTTCAATGTCTCGTGGCATACTGATATAATGTTAGAATATTTCATGTCCTCACTGTATCTCTTGAGCCAAGGAAAAATTAAAACTACTTGACAGAATTTTTGAGCTGAGATTCGAATGGCTTTGTTCAGGGTCAAGCCAGGTCAAGAAATTAGGCGCTAAGTCACTTTTACCTATATGTTATATACAGAGAACTTAAGTATGGGAAATCCCTTACAATATAAAAGCTAATTTCAAACTTTCAGTCCCAAGTGTGATTTGGCTGGCGATAAAATCAACAATACACAAACAAACCGTATGTATAATGGTTATCAGGCTCTCTGTTGACCTAGGAGTCAGGGTTTTGACCCATGAAATTTAAGAAATGGTGCCTTTTTACCCTTGAAAATTAATGGTCAAGGGTGAAATTAACAATAAAATAAGAAAGAAAAGATCCACAAAATCCTCAAAATATTGTTCTTTTTACAATTTTGGGACAATCTTGCCCTTAAGTTTCACTGATTTTGTTTCCTGTAGAATGATTGACAATAATATTGTACCATACAACATTCAAGGGTTCTGTACATGGCATTCTTTGTGAAAGAAAAACTTCCAAACATGCAAATTTGCTTCTTTACACTTCATTATCTGCCTGTATCATATCTTCCGGAATCCCAGATCCCACTGACACTATTCTGTGACACACCTGGCTGGTGCACTTAATATGAAAGAAATATTTTCTGACCTGCAACTTCTTGAGACACTAAGAGTAACTAATTTCACTGCTCTCGCTATCATTATTGTACATGTTTCATTAATGTGACAGACTTCCAGGTCAGACTGTGACTGAATTTCTTACTATAACAATGTAGAACATCCATATATACTAGAACCTTTTGTGTAATTCATGCTTACCTTAGTTCTCAATTACCTTGAGTTCATGATATGGAATGAATTAAAACCATTTCATGTATAGTATGTCATGCTTTGATCATCTCCCTATCATTCTGCTTGGTTGTATTGCAGTTTACTGTTCCTGCATCAGTATTTCTCTCGTATACCATGTCCAGCTGATGACCCAGTTTACAGAGTCACCCAGGTAGAACAACCAACCTACTGCAAACCAGTGGAAGGCTTCCATACATGAAAAATTTGAATGTCTCTTTTTGGGAGTTGAACCCAATGCAGTGAGGGGCTAAGTGATAGCAAGTCAGTGACTTAGTTTTTCTGCCATGGAGGCACTTGCCTTTGAAGTCCTAAATTTTAACATACAAGGCTTCAACTGCCAATATTTGAAGGATTTTTCCAGTTATCTTGTATTGAAACTCTACACTGTAATTATGTATTATTGACGCCAGTGACCACAAGTTTGTAGAGTTTGTTAACTTGAAACTATAGTGAGTCAAAATATAGTGAGTCACTTGCTGTCATATTTATTGATAGGTAGCAAGCACTCATACGCTCTTTTTATTTTAAAGTTAACATTTAAATAGCAACTTCTGGCCCACATGCTGTTGCAGTGAGTGAAATACTGAGTTTGTACAACTACACTTGGTTCTTATTAGTCATAAAGTTTGATCAAAATCCGACCAAATGTAGCCGAGAAATAGGGCAGACAAATCTCATCTACAGACAATCCGACATGCACGACTCCAATATAGCCAAAAACTCAACAGTCTTTATCAAGACTTTCTGACATGTTAACAGTTACTGTGACAAAGCAGTATCATACCTATCATCATCTTCAATAAGTTCTTGTTAATTTACCAATAAAGCAGAAAAGAAATGATTATTTTACATTATATATTAATAATTATAACTGGTATCTTATTGCTCTATACTGATAAGCTCATCACATGCTAACTGGCTTGGTGTAAAATATATATGGTATGATTGCATATAAGTTTTTCTTGTTTTTATATGTCCTAATAAATACAGTCTTGTGACTCATGTCTATATAGGACATATAGGAACATCTGTTCACCAAGGGTCACCGAGTCTGGGTGGGCAGCATCTTGACATTGTGGACCTAGCATCATGAAACCTCTTCAAACTGTTGATTGACACAGCCTCCTTATTTTTCCTTACCAAGCTTGATAATATCTTAAGAGCCTCAGTCGTTTTGGACCTTGACTTGTTTCAACTGTATTATCTGTAAGTCTGGCAATGTTACAAGACGCTATGTGATAGTTAGTGCTTTTGTTTAGGAGTATTGACCAGATTCATCTCTGTACTGACAGTGAGGAAGTTGATTATCTGGTTTTGCATGGATATTTCATTGAGATCATCCTTATTGGAGTATGTGTTAATAATTGATAAAGACACAGTTGTTGTGAACAGGGAAGGTTCACACAGTTTAGGCCGTGCTTGATTCAGGATAAAGCTTTCGAGTGTCAATGTCTTGGATGTTGATAAAGAAATTCTGTTGAGATCAGGGCTTTTTCAGCCAAATCTGATATGAAGTCCATTGGTCTTTTCTTTTTCCAAGTTATTTTTCAAGTAAGGAAGTCTGTTAGGTCAATGGTTCCACTCAGTTGCCTCTGTATAAGGAAGCCTGTTAGGTCAATGGTTCCACTCAGTTGCCTCTGTGTAAGGAAGCCTGTTAGGTCAATGGTTCCACTCAGTTGCCTCTGTATAAGGAAGCCTATTAGGTCCATGGTTCCACTCAGTTGCCGATGTGTAAGGAAGCCTGTTAGGTCCATGGTTCCACTCAGTTGCCTCTGTATAAGGAAGCCTGTTAGGTTGATGATTCCACTCAGTTGCCTCTGTATAAGGAAGCGTGTTAGGTCAATGGTTCCACTCAGTTGCCTCTGTATAAGGAAGCCTGTTAGGTCCATGGTTCCACTCAGTTGCCTCTGTGTAAGGAAGCTTGTTAGGTCCATGGTTCCACTCAGTTGCCTCTGTATAAGGAAGCCTGTTAGGTCCATGGTTCCACTCAGTTGCCTCTGTATAAGGAAGCCTGTTAGGTCCATGGTTCCACTCAGTTGCCTCTGTATAAGGAAGCCTGTTAGTTGCCTCTGTTAAGGAAGCTGTTAGGTCCATGGTTCCACTCATTTGCCTCTGTATAAGAAACTTGTTAGGTTGGTGGTTCCACTCATTTGCCTTTGTTTAAGGAAGCCTGTTAGGTTGATGATTCCACTCATTTGCCTCTGTGTAAGGAAGCTTGTTAGGTTGGTGGTTCCACTCATTTGCCTCTGTGTAAGGAAGCCTGTTAGGTTGGTGATTCCACTCATTTGCATCTGTGTAAGGAAGCCTTTTAGGTCAATGGTTCCACTCATTTGCCTCTGTGTAAGGAAGCCTATTAGGTCCATGGTTCCACTCATTTGCTTATGGTTCCTCTCAGTTGTCTCTTTGTATGCCTGTTAGGTTAATGGTTCCACTCATTTGCCTTTGTGCACTTTGGGTCTTACCCCACTTGTAAGCAGCTGGATGTTGCTGCATATCCGAAATACTGTCACAGTGACGGTGAGCTGGAAAGTCAATCTTAGGTATTCAAGTTCAAAATCATAGAATTCCTTTTCTACTGTACATACAGCTTCCTTGTCCACCTATTTTACATATTTATTTACAGTGGAAATTTCTAGATTTTGTAGGTTGAATATGCTGTTGGGAAGAATATTAACATATAGTCAAATTTATGCCTCAGTTGTACAAGCAGAAAAAGACCTATAGATAAAATTCTTTATATTTTCCTGTGATGATGGACGTTTCCAGATTTTGCAGTGAATATTAAGTGTTATGTTGTTAAGGAATCATTGACATGACTCACAGGAACCCATGTCTTTTTTTCTGTGGTTCAAGTCAACCATTGATCATTAGATATCCAATAGCTATCAGATAGTATAATCAGACCAGAATATATCAGTAAAGTACTGGAAAGGTCTGTTACATTATACTTTCATACAATGAGGAAGAAAAATCTGTATCGTGATTACAGTTATTATACCCCTAAATACAAAGTATACGGGGACTGTATTGGAGTTGCGTCCGTTGATCGGTCATTTCATCCATCTGTTTGTAGATGAGATTTGTCTGCCCTATTCTTGGCTACCTTTGCTCGGGTTTTGATGAAACATTACAAGATGCGCATGATATTGTTGACACATTGTTATTTGCTTGATTTTGAATGAGTTATGGCCTTTTGTTATATTACTCAAGACTGTCTGACATGGTAACAGTAACTGTGACAAAGTAATATCTGGCGGTATTCATCATCTTCAAGATAATTTTGTTTTTGCTCTAATAATTATGAAAATATTTCTGGTTAATGTGAAGGAGATTTATTTTAGAAAGAATTTAACTAATGTTAACCAGCTAGCATTACTGATTGTTTGGGTATTGTATAGCATCCTGTTCTCATGACAACTGATTCTAGGGGGAACATCTCTAATGGTATCTCATTGTGGCAGCACCACATCTCTCCTGTGGGGAACATCTCTAATGGTATCTCATTGTGGCAGCACCACATCTCTCCATAAGTTGCAGTATTGATGATGTCCCCCTGCACTTTATGGTTTATTGGTGTGCTGCTAGTGTATATGACCATGATCAGATAGGACATTAGTCAGATGTCCCACCCAGATAGTCAATACTGCAGGTCTCCTTTACTAATACATGTATAGAGTTCAGCTAACATGGCAACATGTGTCACTCTGCTGTCATTACATCTTGTCAGTAGGGAAGACTGATAGAGTACTGGGTAATGCTATTATTTTCTCTTACTCGCTATCTATACATATTTTAAGTTTCAAGTCATGACCTGTTATAATTTACAGGTATATAGATAATGTGCTATGCCCAAGACAAAATTTCATTATAAAAATATCAAATGAAATAAAGAAAGATACATGTAGTTCAAAAACTGGTCCTGGTTGAGTTAGGGTTCTTGGTCACTGCATTTTCCCATCTCACTATATATATTTAAAATTTCAATTTCTTTTTCATAATGCTTCTCCTAGTCGCCATCTATTTATATATGAAGTTTCAAGTCCATACCTTGGCCAAGGTTTAAGTTTCCTGAATACAGACTGACAGGACAAAATAAGAAAAAAAACCTTATCCGTCAAATTTGGGGGCAATAATTTTTTTTTTTTGGGGGGGGGGGTTTGAGCCACTTGTCCTGCAGGACGAGCTACTACTAAATTTTACTCGTCCTGTATGTTAAGCTATTCGTACTGCATTTCATGCCTGATTTTCAAAATTTAACTATGTAGCTTAAATTTATTTATAAATGTATTTATTTATTAAATGAATAATGCATGTAATCATTTATCAATTTGACACAGGTAAGTAAAAAACCACTAGAATGAACATATTTGATATATTTACGTTTAACACATTGATATGATCATTCTAGTGGTCTTCTACTTCAGCAATTTTCAACTCGTCCTGTCAAACAAGCAGGTCATATTTTCTACTTGTCCTGCAGCAAACTACTCGTTTATAAAAGCAGATGGGTGGATTTTCGCTCTCTGTGGTTGAAACACTGTCATGATAATGTGACTGGGTGTGGTATCATGTCACATGTCTACAGCATGATACTGCAGTGTGGCATTACTATATCCATCTCACCCATTCCCGGTGGCCAAGTAGTTAGAGCGTTCACCTTGGGAGCAGGAGGTCATGGGTTCAATCCCTGACCGCAACATACCAAAGTTGTAAAAAATTGTACTGGTATGGCTCCCTTGCTTGGCACTCAGCAAACAAGGGTGGTTACAAGACTGGTTGGCCCGGTGTCAGGATAATATGACTAGGTGTGGTATCATGTCACATGTCTACAGCATGATACTACAGTGTGGCATCACTATATCTGTCTCAACTAGACATAGTCTCCAAATGACTGAAATACTGTCTGTGATACATAAAACCCAACAAACAAACAAAACCTAAGTGTTCCTTGCAATTCCCTTCAATGCATCACAAGCTATTTACATATGACTGTGTACATTCACCCCTGTGTTGTTTACGACAATATACTACCACAATGGATCAATATTATGGTACATTGACCCAACCGCTTTATCACCTGGATATGTTTGTAATGATACAAATCTAGTGGATCTATTTTCATTTACTTGCATGGTGTGTAAAGAGGGATTCTATTCACCTTTTCTGTGTAGGCAGCTGGTGCACTTGACTGAAAAAGAAAGCCTTCAGTTTGTTTAGGACACATATTAAACATTTATAGTCAGTGTTTGCTGAAATGATGATATAAGAATTAATGGAATGTTTCAAAGCAAGGTTTTGCCATATTCTGTAACATTAGAATCCACTTGAATATGTGTTTTTTAATATACAACGACCACTGAGTGGTAGATTCTATTCATCCCAAAACACACCAGCTGAGAATTTTGTGACTGTTGTTTATATAAAAAAATAAAGTTTCCAAAACACAAAGTGATAATATTTTCACTTAGCTGAGCACAACATGCTCATGGTGAGGTTTTACAATGGCCATGTGTCCACTTCGTAGTTTCTGACAAGAAGATTGTTCTAGTTTTTCCTAAATTTTAAGTAAATGTAAAATAAAGGGATACCTGGGACAGGGCCAATTTTGGCCCTTAATTAAAGGCTATGATTTGAACAAACTTGGTAGAGATCCACTTGACAATCCTATTCACAAAATATCTAAGCTCTAGGCCTGGATGATGCAGTTTTGCTGAAGAAAATTTTCCAAAGGTTGCATTTTTAAAATCTATTTTTAACTCCTGTGAGCTACATTCTACTGTTTCAACCAATCAAAACAATTTGAACAATTTGAATTCTAATAGCTCGCCATGAGCACATTGTTATAGATCAAGGTATATTGCTGTTAGCTTGTCTGTCTGTCTGCCTTGACCATAACACAGCAGTCCTTCAACTTACAGCCTCCAAACTTCAAAGATACATGCACCTTGATGACCCCCAGGTCAACCCCAAACTTCAAACCTACACGAACCTTCTACCTGAAAGACCCAGTAAGAGGTCATGGGGTCAAAGGTTAAGGTCACCATGACCTCCATATATTAACAGTGTCCATAAAACAGAAGTCCTTCTAGCCACAGCCTTCAAACTTCACAGATGTATGCACCTTGATGCGCTCTATCCAAAAGACTCACTTAGAGGTCACGGGGTCAAAGGTCAATGTCACAGTGACATCAAATGTTAACTGTGGCCATAAAACAGAACAGCCTTCTAACTCCACATGTGTACCAAGTGACCCCGTGACCTCTAAGTTGGTCTGGCTGGCAGAGCTTATGAAGATGCATACACATGTAAAGTTATAATGCTGTGGGTGGAATCACGTTTATTTTTATGACCTTCAAATGACCTTAACCCCCAAGGTCTTAGGCACTCTTGGGGGCATGGCGTTCATTTGAACGTAGCTCTTGTTAAACCTGGATCACAGGTTCTGTTTTGTGTGTGGTATTGGACTTTGACAATTAATGACATGACCAGTGACCTTTTGATTATGAAAGCTGCGTTTTGTGTGTGGTAATATAATGGTCTGTTTCTGTATGGTTATGTATTAAATATGATTTTGCTATTGTACATTTACTTGTGCAGGCATTGAAGGCAATCTTTTTGAGGGGATTGACTTCAGGGCCATCTTTGGTCTCTTGCTTCTAAAAGAGTTTGGATTTACATATTTTCTTCTTAGCATTGATAGGCTATAGACATGTTTCTGTATTTTGAAGATAAAGGTGCTGTAGGTTTCTGTTCATTAATTTTTTTCATATACATGTAGTTTTTTTCATCTCAGTTAACTATTTAGAGTTATTGAAATACTTAATACCAGAAATATAAATTGGGCATTGTGCTAAGACACTTTGTATGACTTGATCTTTATGATACAAGTAGTATTACTCGTTGTTATGGTGTGACTGCCTTTGGAATTGCTGGCAAATGAGACCTCACTTAGGCATTTGACATGTTTTTAGCTCACCTGAGCACAACATGCTCATGGTGAGCTAGTGTGATTGCCTTTTGTCCGGCGTCCATCGTCCGTGCGTGCATGCATCTGGTGTCAACAATTTCCTTTAAACAACATCTCCTGCTAAACCGGAAAATGGATTTTGACCAAACTTCACAGGAATAATCCTTATGATGCCCTCTAAGTTGTTCAAATTATTTTGATTGGTTGAAAAAGTAGGTCAAAGGAACTAAAAATAGATTTTAAAAATGCAAACTTTAAAAATCTTCTTTTGCAAAACTGAATGGCCTAGAGCTGAGATATTTGGTATGTAGCATTGTCTAGTGAACCTCTACCAAGATTGTACAAATCATGACCCTGGGGTCAAAATTGACCTCACCCCAGGGGTCACTTGATGTTACATAGGCTTATGTAGGAAAAAAATAGAAAAATCTTCTTCTCAGAAATCACAAGGCCTGGAGTTTAGATATTTGGTGTGTGGCATTTCCTAGTGGATCTCTACCAAGTTCGTTTAAATCATGGCCCTGGGGTCAGAATTGGCCCCGCCCCAAGGGTCACTTGATTTTACATAGGCTTAAAAAGGAATACTAGAAAAATCTTCTCAGAAACCACGAGGCCTGGAGTTTAGATATTTATTGTGTATAATATTGACTTGTGGACATCTATCAAGTATGTTCAAATCATGGCCCTGGGGTCAAAATTGGCCCCACCCAGGGGTCACTTTATTTTACATAGACTTACATAGGAAAGATCCTTGTCAGAAACCACAAGAACATGGGTTTAGATATTTGGTATGCAATATGGCCTTGTGGACCTGAACCAAGTTTTCAAATCATGGCTCTTGGGGTCACCTGATTTTATAGCTATTACTATCAAAATTTGGACCACGGGTACAGTTTTTGTTTGCAATGAAGATTATTTTGCTGTTTTATAAAAGGCAATGAAGGCAGTATTAATCAGGTGAGTGATTCAGGGCCATCAAGGCCCTCTTGTTTGTTATGGCTAGACTGCCTTAAGAATTGCTTTTGACTTAAAAAGGATAAGTTAAAAAGATGAAGTCACATACAGTGCACTCTTCAGGTGACCGTGGGTAATAATTCTAATTCTGAATATTATATCTTTCAGGACAACTTTGCCAGTACCGATGTTTGACAGGAATGACTTTAGCTTCTGGAGTATACTAAAACAATGTATAGGCAAGGTGAGTAAATGTTTTACACCAACAATGTTCAGGAATTAAGGTGAGTGAATAATTCATACTGACAATGTTCAGGAATTAAGGTGAGTGAATGATTCATACTGACAATGTTCATACTGACAATGTTCAGGAATTAAGGTGAGTGAATGATTCACACTGACAATGTTCAGGAATTAAGGTGAGTGAATGATTCACACTGACAATGTTCAGGAATTAAGGTGAGTGAATGATTCATACTGACAATGTGCAGGAATTAAGGTGAGTGAATGATGGTCACATTGGATAATAGTAATCTTGACCAGATCCTTCTCTATAGCTCTGCTGCATTATTGACGTGGGAACAAAGGGCTGTTACACCATTCTTGCCTTACTCTGCCCTGTAATTGCCAATTATTGTGGTCCAGAGAAAATACTGCCACTTCTTCAGGTCTGTTTGGAATGTACTGTTTTGGGTGGGTGGGTCAATGTTCCTTAAAATCTTATTGGCATGTGTGGATTCACCTGGGATAGAGTGGTGTAGTTGGTGTGATTGATAGCTGTGTGTACCCTGGTTTGACATCAAAGGAGTTAATGGAATATCATTTTGATTTTGGATAAAATCTGTTTTTATATGTGATGGTTTTATGATGTATATCCATAGAAAAAAACGAATATGCCAGACGACCTAGTGTGGAGTGACATAATAAATGAAATAACATGTCTGTATGGTAAAGGTCAAACCATGTTGCCCTGTATATGTATAGAGTTAAGCAAATTCTGCATAACTATGTAAATATAATAGAACTGCGTGCCCACTTAGTAATACATCTGTGTTAATATAACATGGGTGAATCATAGTATAGTAACAGATGCATATAAATGTATTTGTGACTAGTGGCATGAAATTTCTTTGCTGCTATCATACAAATTTTTTATGCATGTCTGACACACACACATTCTGGCGCTGCTGTGGATTGATAATTGATAGGAGGCTCCCCTCCCTCCCCCTCAAAAAAGAAATATATCAAAAGGGTCAGATCGTCCAATGGTTGGTACAGGCTCTAATGGACCCTTCAGAACTCTGGAGGTTAAAAAATTATTTGAAATTGAAGCTGGGTTTAACCAGTTCAATCTGTGTCACTGAAGTAGAAGTATACTGGTTAATTTAATAGGAGTGCTCTTGTTTATTATGACTTTTATACATTTTTTGTTAGTTTGAGGCATGGTCTGGGACTTCAAATTTGTTTTGTTTCCGGCTGTCAAAACAACTGTTAATAAAGACCCTTTTTGGCAGCGGAGACAACGAAAATGCATATGAAAAGCGGGAGTTAAAACATTTTTTGTAAATGATCCTCACAGGCGAATATAATTCCTATAATAATAGAAACACACAACAATTTCCTGTTCTTTATCTTATCATTTTATTTATTTATGATCGATAATTTACAACTTTACAAGCAAAAGTTAGCAAAATTAAAATCGTATAAGGACAAGCAAACTTCGTAAAAGGACAAATTAGATTTCTCACCCACTCATCCTACAGGACAAGTAACCTAAAAAAAAATGTTTACATCCATCATCGTGCATCGTCAACGATTTGCTTTAAAATGACATCTCCTCTGAAACCACTAGGTAGAAATGGATGAAAATAGGCATGAATCAACCTTGAGTGGTCCTCCACAAAAGTTGCCAAAATAAACTTGTTACATACAGAACTCTGGTTACCAACCAACACCATTTTATTTAGAAAATTAATAAAACTCCTCTCAAACCAGTGTTAAGAATTTAATTTACTTTGGTACGAATGATCACCTAATTTTCTCTAATTTTTTTGCTAATATGAAGTTGATCCCATGAAAAATTAGGCCCCCACAGCATTGGTTTGTTTCCTTCAAATTTTTACTAGAGATATATAGAATATTGTTTATCTCCCTTTATTAAATTTATTTTTGTATACAGGGGTTTCCTTAAGGATTTGACTTTCACTTGCCCAGGGGGCAAGTTACTTTGAACATTATGCCCAGTGAAAACAGCTTGTCCAATCTTTAAGTTAGTTTGTGTTGTTAATGTTTAAAACTAAATATGTGTAGTATTAAAATGAATTTTAGTAAATGTATCTAACACAATTTGCAGCAACTCACCCCTATATAATGTGAAAATAAATATTAAAAAAAAATCGAAAGATTTCATTTACGAAAATAAACTTGCCCGATGGGCTATCTCCTTGGAAAAATCACTTGCCCATGGTGATTTTAACCCAGATGGGCAAGCGGGCGTCCACTTAAGAAAACCCCTGGTATAGCTTTAAATAATAGGGGAATTTTTCAAATTGTTTGATTTAATTGATATAATGATATAAGTTTCTTTAAATGAATTTTGATTTTTAGCTAAACCAGCAGTGTTGTTTTAGATTTTTTTATGTATACTTTAAACCAGGTCAAAAAATTAAATAATTATATAGACTGCTCTACTGAGATATGAGTGTGCTTTAAGGCCACACGTAATGCCAATCCATAACAGGCTACATCATGGCTGTGGGTCTAAAAAAAAAATATATATATATATGAGTGTGCTATGCTTATGTTATGAAGTAATTTATGCAATTATCTTCTGCACAGATTTAAATTCTGGTTGACTTTTTGTAGTTACATGGGTTGAAATAGACTTTGGCAAAACAGTCTAGTTGATCTAGAATGACGTCATCCGGTAACCTTGGTTAAACCCTAGATTTGCACAGGTCACTATGAAAAGTGTCATGGCGGACAGCAGACACTTAAGGAGTGTCCATGATTGATTTTTAAATCCCAAACCGGTGTTTACACTGGAGGGGACTATAGGTTTGCCCTCTGTCCGGAAATCTTGATCCTGCAATTACTTAAAAAACATTTAAGATAATCTAATGAAATTTGGTATATGAATAGATGGCAGTATGGAAATTCTGCACATCACTTTGTTCTTTTTAGCTCACATGAGCACAACGTGCTCAAGGTGAGCTTTTCTGATCGCCTTTTGTCCGGCGTCCGTGCGTCCGGCATCAACAATTGCTTCAAACAACATCTCCTCCTAAACGGCTTGGCCAATTTGAAAAATATTTTGCAGGAATGTTCCTTGGATGAAGCTCTACTAAAGTTGTATAAATGGTTCTGGTCCATTGCATAATTAGGTCACAGGAGCTAAAAATAGATTATAAAAATGCAAACTTTATAAATCTTCTTCTGCAAAACTGCAGGGTCTAGAGCTTAGATATTTAATGTGAAGCATTGTCTAGTGGATGCCTACCAAGATTGTACAAATCATAGCCCAATGGTGATAAATGACCCCGCACCAGGGGTCACTTGTTTTACATAGAGTTATATAGGAAAATCTTAAAAAATCTTCTTCTATGAATCCATAAGGCCTAGAGCTTAGATATTTGGTATGTAGCATCATCTTATGGGCCACTACCAAGATTGTACAAATCATAGCCCAATGGTGATAAATGACCCCGCACCAGGGGTCACTTGTTTTACATAGAGTTATATAGGAAAATCTTAAAAAATCTTCTTCTATGAATCCATTAGGCCTAGAGGTTAGATATTTGGTATGTAGCATCATCTTATGGGCCACTACCAAGATTGTACAAATCATAGCCCTATGGTGATAAATGACCCCGCACTACTTGTTTTACATAGAGTTATATTGGAAAACCTAAAAAAATCTTTTTCCATGAATCCATAAGGCCTAGAGCTTAGATATTTGGTATGAAGCATCATCTTATGGGCCACCACCAAGATTGTACAAATCATAGCCCTACGGTTATAAATGACCCCGCACCAGGGGTCACTTGTTTTACATAGAGTTATATAGGAAAATCTTAAAAAATATTTTTCTATGAATCCATAAGGCCTAGAGGTTAGATATTTGGTATGTAGCATCATCTTATGGGCCACCACCAAGATTGTACAAATCATAGCCCTATGGTGATAAATGGCCCCGCACCAGGGGTCACTTGTTTTACATAGAGTTATATAGGAAAATCTTAAAAAATCTTCTTCCATGAATCCATAAGGCTTAGAGCTTAGATATTTGGTATGAAGCATCATCTTATGGGCCACCACCAAGATTGTACAAATCATAGCCCTACGGTTATAAATGACCCCGCACCAGGGGTCACTTGTTTTACATAGAGTTATATTGGAAAACCTAAAAAAATCTTCTTCCATGAATCCATAAGGCCTAGAGCTTAGATATTTGGTATGAAGCATCATCTTATGGGCCACCACCAAGATTGTACAAATCATAGCCCTACGGTTATAAATGAGCCCGCACCAGGGGTCACTTGTTTTACATAGAGTTATATAGGAAAATCTTAAAAAATATTTTTCTATGAATCCATAAGGCCTAGAGGTTAGATATTTGGTATGTAGCATCATCTTATGGGCCACTACCAAGATTGTACAAATCATAGCCCAATGGTGATAAATGACCCCACACCAGGGGTCACTTGTTTTACATAGAGTTATATAGGAAAATCTTAAAAATCTTCTTCTATGAATCAATAAGGCCTAGAGCTAAGATTTTTGGTATGTAGTAGCATCTAATGGTTCATTACAAAGATTTTCAAAGTCTTGGCCCTATGGTGATAAATGACCCTGCACCCAAGTCTTCTCTGAAACCATATGGCCCATTGCTTAGATATTTGGTGTGTAGTATTGTCAGGGGTAAAATGTTTTAGATTAAGTTATATCAGAATCCTTGTCTGTTTAAAAACCTTGACATCAGTTGAAGCAATGGTACTCAGGTGAGTGATTCAGGGCCATCATGGCCCTCTTGTTGTTTTTTTCAGACCAAAATTCTTGCTATGGTAACCGAAATATTATGCACCTCACTGGTAGGGGACTCATGTGTTGTGTGCAACACCAGTTACTTGTTCTAACTGCATCTTGATTGAAGTTGTGTAAAATAGCTCATGTTTTGTGCCGGTTATAAATTTTGTTTTGCACCTTTAATTAAACAATTATACAATACCACTGGAAATGTAACACCGTATGAGAAAACGTTTCTTTGTATTATATTTCGGACATTGAATTTCTGACATCTATTTTTAGCACTAATTATAATGACGAGTACTTGTCAGTTTAGTATTTTATTAAGGCTGAATATTGCATGCCACTGTGTTATTCATCGTACTCCAAAAGTGTTAAAAATATTCTGTGAAACGTACTGAAGTTCCCCATATTGCTGTAAACCGTTCATGCCAGTTCCTTGTTTTCGCAATTTTGATAACTTGACATGCGCAGTTAATTATCCAGTAAGTTCTCGCTAAAAGTCAACTTCTGTTTTGAACCTGTGGTAAGCCCATTGTCCTATACTGTCCATGTGGTTTTAATCCCTTAGAAAATGAGTACTGCAGATTGTTGGCTAGTTTTCTTAATTAGTCTGTATATATTCTTTAAAATTGTTTTTATCTGAAATTTTAATCAAGATTAAACTGAATTGTTTAATTAAGCTGATGGTACTCTGATGAGTGTTCCAGAGCCATGATGGCCCTCTTGTTTAATAGAGAGCATTTGTCCCAAGAAACTGAAATTAAAAAAAAAAAATAGAAGAAAAAATTTTCTGAAGAAAAGACATCCCAGTGCTAAGAAAGGGGAAAGGGCCTGCATATTATGCTAAGGACAATATTGGTGAGAAAGAAAGAAAGGTAGGGGGAATGATGATGATAAAGATGATGGTGATGTTGTAAATGATGAAATCTGCAAGAAAAACTTCACCTGAAAAAGTGGTGATCAGGATGTATTGAAAAGCAAACCTGAAGACAAACAGAAAGGACTATGCCCCAGTTGGATTGTATTGATTGGCCATCATGGATCGATTCATTGTGGTACATTTGAAGTATTTAGTGAAATATTTATGAAGCTGATCATCTGTTATGGGCACTGAACCACTTACTGAGAGTCTAGGCAGGCAAGAGACTGCAAAATAATGCCAGTCAGGTGTTGGAATCCTTTTTCATAGAAAACGTGTTAGTGGCATTCCAAAGTTTGTTTTTGTCTCTTTAAGAGAGAGAGAGGGAAATGGCACAACAGAAAAAAGAAAATGAAGGAAAATTTAAGCAGATACATGACTGTGTGTCTTTTTCACAATCTATTACTGAAGGCATCACAGTTGTAGTAAAAAATTAAACATCATACAGTAACTGCAGTATTGATCAGTACCCCAAATATCAATACAGTCATGTACTCTAAAGAAGACTATTTGAAAAATGTATTTTCCTTGTTTTTGTAGCAAGATAAAACACTTAATACATTTGTTTGTTTCGTCAAATTTTCATCACAGATTTTGTAGGTAGTTTATACCTGACATTGTACCTTGTGGTCAGAAGTTATACTCTAGCAAACAAATGTTTGATGTGGGTACACTGGAATCACTGGTCAGTTGGTCTGTAAGTCTATCCCAAAAATGTAATTCCTTAGATAACTTACCCTTATAGTGACATATTTTGACCATATTTGGGACATGTATACCTTGTGTGAAGCTTTGATGTACTGATGTGTCAAGGTCATTGTTACTAATTAAAGCGCTGATAACGCTGAGAGACATGGTTTATATTAGATGGTGTCACAGCTCTTTTGTTCATCAAAGTAAATTAATAAACCAGGAACAAAATTTCAAGCAATGCCAATAAACCTGTTTTAACCATCATAGCATAAACACAGTCATTTAAAAAAAAAAAAAAAAAAAAATCTCAATGGACTGCTTACAATAAGCACATTACCACTCTTACTCTTGTACAGTTTATTAGATTTATGTCAATATGGAGAACCAATTAAAACAGCAAACTTTCATTATTATGTATTTTATTTGTCAGTTTATATACACGTGTACGTATACTTACTATAGTAAATTGATGATATTCAATATTACAAATATACATATACAGTCAACTTCGGTGATTTGAACACGGAAAACTGGAACACCATACTTTACTCGAACTCATTTCATGGCAAAACTGATCTTTATTCTTTATTGTTCGACCTGGGATGAGTCGTACAATGATGGCTGGAACTCTCGAACTAAATTTCTGGCCCCAGGTTAAAAGTGCTATGTATTTCACACCTATCAGTCGAACCAATTAACAGCCTACATGTGATGTTCACAGGTGATTTAATTGCATTCTGCGGTGTTTCATTTGAGCTGATATTTATGTTATCTGATGGTGCTATATTTGTGGATTATTCACAACAGATTTTTTTATTTTATTTTCTGCAAAAGAAAAAAATAAACATATGCAGAAAATGTTACAACTTGAACGTTGGCTGATGTATGTGTACATGTACGTGTACGAAATGAATATCATCACTGAGGTTTGTGCTTTGATAATTAATTTTGTCAGCTGTCATTTAATAGATTAATATGATATTTAAAGAATAAAAGAATTATTTTATTTAATAAAACATATAACATTATTTTGCCGATGCTAAGAAAAACGACAAAATACGATAATCTCATTTAATCAATCAGTGCTAAAATATGTCTAATAATAAATAATTATTTTTAATCTAACCATGGTTGGGTCGAACCAAACAAAAAAATTACTGTTTCCCCAGCCTGTTCAGTCACCGAAGTTTGACTTTATATATATATATCCTATATTGAAAAAATATTTTAAAAAATGTTCCCCAAGTAGGAACCAAACCCACAACCTTTCACTGTGACAAGTTTTATGTTGAACATCTAACTATCTTACATACTGGAACACTGGGCAAACTATTTCATACTGTGTGCATCTCGTGGTCAGGATTTTCTTGTCCTGGCTGTAATTTTACCTGGGTCTCAAAATTTGACACTAAGATTTGCCTCAATTTGATGATTTGTCACATTGTAGCTCCAAGATGAAAGTCACACTTAAAGGTGAAAGGTCACCCTTGTGTAATAAAATGGTGCAGCTGAGATAATGTTTGGACACTCTGATCAGGTTTAGCTTGTGTCCCAATTTCATACAGATACGATAGTGTAATATTGCATTGTGTACGAGAATGATTCCAAAAGAAAATATATATCCAGGATTTTACATGCTTGTACCATAGCAATATTTACCAAGACCAGTTTTGTGTCACTTAGATATATCAACTCAGCTTGAGCGCAGTTCCATCAGGCAGTGTTGCTTAGGATACAACAGTGGTGTAGACTTAAACATGCAGTGTCTACCCAGGAAGTGGGTTAAGTGTCTGGTAATCACATCATACCTGACTGTCAGTCTGAGGTGTATACAGGTGTGTTGGAGGCGGGGCAGAGGACAGGGCTCCCACTAAATACTCATGGCAACTTAGGATTTGTGTATAAAGCAAAAAATAAACAATCGTTTATCTTAATTAAAATAAAACTATGGTCTAAATATATTGCCTATAAGCTACTTTCTAAATGTTCAGGTGTATAAATTGTATTGCAACGTTTTAGTTCACTCAACATGCCCAAGATGATTTTTAGGATCACATTCTTGGTGCATCATCAGTGATATTCTTTAGGTAACATCCTCTCTGAAACTTTCAGTCAGAAGGTGGTGAATCTCCAGGCATGGTTGACTTTCACCAGAGTAACACATAATTAGCTTTTTGTCCTGTTGAGTAGTTACCTCTACACATTCAGTGGTAATTAAGTTACCCATTAGTACATATGAGTAATTTTACAAGCCTGTAATACACTGTCATATAATTAAGAAGGTTAGAAAATCCTTTAAAAGAATGGCTGTCCCAGTAAATTGTAGAATGGACCATTTGTAGAATAAATGATTAGGGAAAATGATATAAATGTAGATTAAGTTAACTTTTTATGCCCCCTAATCGATAGATTGGAGGGCATATAGTTTTTGGTCTGTCACAAAACTTTAACCTTGACCATAACATGGAAGTCCTTCCTCCTAGAGCTTCCAAACTTCACATGTGCATGCACTTTGATGAACTCTACTCACCAGATGTACTTAAAGGTCACAGGGTCAAAGGTCAAGGTCACGTGACCCAAAAAAGCATATATTCACCTTGGCCACATTATGAATATCTTTTATCCATAACTGCAAAACTTCACAGATGCATGCACCTTGATGATGCACCAGGTGACATTGCCAGACACACTTATAGGGCCCAGGGTCAAAGGCCAAAAACAACGATTATTAACCATAGCCAAATTATTAACGTTACAGCTTCCATCTATAACCTCCAAACTTCACCTTGATGAGCTCTACCTGCCAGGTGACCTAGGATTTCAGATGACCTTGACCCCCCAAGGTCTAACACGAACGTAGCACTTGTTTTGATATGTTGTGAAACTATGTTACCCATTTACTGAATGTTGCGGTAGGTCGGTGGTTCTACCCGGGTACCTCTGTGTACTCGGGGTCTTCCTCCACCTGTAATTAGCTGGACGTCGCTATATGATTGAAATACTATCGCAGCGACGGTAAACCCCAATACAACAACAACATTTACTGAATGCATCATGTCCATTGATGGCTCTATTAAAGTTCCTGATGGCTGACCATGTAGTTCTGATTTCATCTTTGGAAAATAGGCAAAATCCATGGAACAAAATTATTATAATAAGTAAAAAAAAAAAAACAAAAAAAAACCTGATGGCCAGGGGTGTGTATTGTTTGCCTTATGTAGTGAAAACTTTTAACAATCTTCTCAAAATCTGCTGACCAAATCAAAATATTTGGCACACATGTTCTAAGGTAATTCTCTTAAGTAACCAAGATTTCTCAAATTATTCTGATCTCTAATCAGGTTTGGCCCTCTAGTTTTTAAACATGGTCATATAAACTTTACTGGTAAATTCTTTAACATACTAGATTATTTTCTATTTTTTTCTTTTCCAGGGTTTGTTGAAACTTCTTTGAAAAGCTCTAATTTCATTCAGTGTATGCTTGCTCAGTTTACACTAATACTTTCTGTATATCTTTTTCATGTGGTGTGGAAGCTCTGAATTCCAGTATAGAATGTAGCCTTTGTGTAGTCCTACATTCTAGTTAACCTATTATTTACTCACCATCTGTAAAAAGACTAAGCTTGCCATTGTTAACAATTGTAGTGAAGCAATTTGGGAGCAAGAGAAACCTGTAGATTTTAAAAGATGTCCTTCAGGCTTGCTTTCAAAATATACATCTTATATTAACATAACATATTTTGTTTCACTTGATCACAGTCTCTTCAAATCGTCCTTAGTATGGCTGGATGCATAAAAGCGCAAAAGATTCTAATTGACGCAAAAGTTTCCTTGTTCACAGTAGCACAAATTTGAAAAATCTTCTTTTCCATTTACAAAATATTTTGGCAATATTCTGCCTTACTTACCAGCAAGATGTTTTAACTTTTTTGGATCTCTTGGAAAAGTCATGTCCACCAGGGGGCAGAACCTGTTTCCATATAATGTATATATGTAGTGCAAATCTGAAAAACCTTCTTGTTCAAAAGTACTGTCTTGGTTTCAAAGTATTTTTGCTAAGACTCTCAACCTAGGTTGGTCAATTATATGGATCCGATAAAAACATGGCCGTTGTCTTTAATAATCTAAGATATTTGCAGTTTTCTTTCCTCACACTAATACTTGTGTGGGGATGATGAGAAGTGGATGTAAAAAGTGTTGTTCAAGGTTCCACCATTTATTCAAAATGATCATCTATCGTAACAGGACGTGACGTCAAATTACATTGCGTTAATGTAATATGCAGAAAAGCTGTAGAAGATGTCAGTCTCTGCTGTGCCATATTCACAACAACCTATATGGTTCTCAGATAAGTGGTCTCAAAGCCTTCATGGTCTTCTTGTTCAAAATTTGGTAGGAAAATAAGGATAGCTAGCAAATAACTGTTTTGAATTATTTAGATGACAAGACTTCTGGTAAATAATTATAGGCAGTCTTCATGTTGAAAATCTAGCAGCTAGAAGTATTTGAAGGATACTGGCAGACAGTCTGTTAAATGTAGTGGTGACACTCTTTGTAGACATTGTCAGGGTATCCTTGCTATGTTTGCCTGCTCATGTCTACAAGGGGACCAAGGTTGCCTATCCAGGCACAAGTTCACCTTGGTTACCCAAGTTCCTCCCAACAACATTGACATCGTTATACCTACATATCGAGAGCCATGCTACAATATAAATATTGTATTACATATAACGTAAATTAGGAAAAGTTTATATATTAGCAAGTCAGTTGGCCTGGTATGGTAAGCATTACTTTTTGCACAAAAGATCCAGACCAATGCTTGAAAAAATTATTTCTAAGTTATATAAGGTGTAAAATAGTTTGCGAGTGATAAATTGAGCCCTGACTGCAGCCACATGACTTATTCCCTTTCTTTTTCAGGGACTGTTAATAGAGGTTTGTACATCAATAAATGTCTGCAAAATTGTGCAGTTTCCCCAAAATTGAGATTTTCTTTCCCAAGACTCAAAAATTGGTTGTTTTTTCTACTAAATAATTATGTGGTTATAAGGCCCTTCACTAAGCTTATCATCAGCAGAAAAGGCCTGAATCATGATCAAACTGATCATGCTTTGTACATTGTTAGAGTAGAAATTTCCATATCAAAATATAAATCATGAACATGTATTTGCATGAAATAAAGACACACTCTCATTGATATTTTAATCTCTTTGATATATAAAAGAAGTTTAAGTAAATGGGATTCATCTTGGGTGATTACAAAATCAGCTCATGAAAGAGGCATGAAAACTTGCGCTCTTAAACCAGTCGCACTGTGTAGCTTCAAAGTAGTTAGTGAGGCAAGGAATTTTGTAAAGCCAATTTAGAATGCTTCAATCATTATATCATGATCATTAATAATGAGTCAAGTTTAAGAGATTAATGGATTTCTGTTGAAATTTCCTGTACTTTTATTTGATCCTAATTGATTTGCTTAAAAAAAAAAAAAAATTTAGGTCTGATAATAAATATATAACTATTCTGCAGCCATATTTAACCATTATCCATTTGAAACCCATCACTCACTCAAGTAAGTTATTTAGGATTGGTTTTAGACATCTGAGAACTCCTAGAAATAAGGAGCAGGACATTTTAATCTCCTATTTATGGACTTTAAAAGTGGCAGTTTTCAGTTAAAATCAATACTGAATGTATTGCCAGTCTCACTGCTCCTGGGAAGAAGGTCCTATGTCTTGGTTTTGGAGTGCAGGAATTACAAATTTGAAACAATTCAGGTCCTGTGTAAAAGGTGGTCAAAAGGTGATAATTGATTGGCTTAATTGCTTGTTATAATTTAGCTGATTACAGATGAGCCTGAGCTAGTGGCATTGAATAACACTTATGATATCAACTGAATAGCCATTTCTCAAAGTCATAAAAAAACATAACTGCTATAGCTCCCTTGCTTTGCCTTCAGCATATATACAGGGTAGTTCCAGGACTGGTTGGCTCGGTGTCAGGATAATGTGACCAGGTGTGGTTTCATGCCACATGTCTATGTCGTGATGCTGCAGTGTGGCAGCACTATTATCTGTCTCAAGTAGTCTCCAAGTGACTGAAATACTGTCGGCAAGAAGATGAATCCAATAAACCGTCAGACTGTATTTTATTTGTATCAATACTAAGAAAAAAGGATAATAACATTAAAAGATGTGTGATACCATGTTATAAATATGCAGAAGTATGTATAAAAGAAGAACCATAGTTGTAAACTACAGAAGTGACTCAGCCATTACATACAGACATTAATGCTGAAGCTTCAGATCAAATATAGAAACAGAAGTTAATGTTGGCAATAAAACAGATGGCACATGAAGAATTGATGAGCATTTACTCTGTATATGGGTTACTGTTGGATCCGCAATGAAATGAGCTAGATTCTTTTAGTTTTATGTAGAATTGGGCAATAAAACCTCCAGTCATCTGAGAGAGAGAGATGACATGAGTCTAGTAGTACAGGAAAAAAGTGTTTTGAAGTGAGTGTGTCATTTACTGTTGGAAACTTTTAGCATCTGGGCTATAACAGTCAGGTTTTCAATGTCCCATAAGACTAAATAGCAGTA
Organism: Solen grandis; assembly: GCA_021229015.1. Classification (NCBI taxonomy): domain Eukaryota; kingdom Metazoa; phylum Mollusca; class Bivalvia; order Adapedonta; family Solenidae; genus Solen; species Solen grandis. The sequence continues at coordinate 90,049,010 of CM037777.1, forward strand.
TAGAAGTTACAATATTTTGTTTTTACATGCCTTCGCAATAAATTTATGTCTGTGTCCCCTAAGAAGCTGGCTACAGTTTCCTTTTTTATCATATGACATTGTGCTCAAACAGCTGTTTCCGTTGTCGTATACCCACTACATATTTTCTTATATTTAACATGTAACATATAACTTTCAGGCCGAATTACATCACTCCGCGTCATGCGCGTGTATTCTATATGTATGGTTAATGTGTTGAACGCAAACAGCTGGATTAAATGTGTTTGATTCATTATTTATATGATGTTGAAAATGTATGAGAAATACACATGTTTAATTGTTATTTTCAGTTATTATTTTAAACTATTTTCTCGGTGTTAGATTACAGAAGTAATTCGTGCTTAGTCCATTCCTTCATTTGTTTCTTTGTTAGTTGTTATAATCCCGTTTTGCTGTCACTATATAGGTCATATGATAAAAAGAATCTGACATGAATTGTCATTTCATATCAAATTTTTACTAAACTCGTTCATGAAAATGTTATTAAGCTCGCCAGATGCTTGCTCAATAACATTTTCATGAACTTGTTTGGTAAAATTTGATATGAAATAACAATTCATGTCAGATCCTATATATATTTGATATATAGTCAATTTTAAGATTCTTCTTCTGTTGAATCAATGGTCAGAATTTTATTTCAGTTGGCACAAATGGTCATCATATAATCCTCTACCATATTTGCTAAAATAAAGTTGATCCCTGAAAGGGGGTCGGCTAATTTTAAAATCAAGTGACCTGACATGTCTTGATAAGGCTTCTAGATCTACTCTGGTGAGTGTTTAGAACCACCATGGCCCTCTTGCTTAACCCTTACCCTCCTGGAACCGTAAGTGCTAACCTTTGACACCAGTAAAGAGCCAGGCCAGTCTGCACATCCTTGCAAGCTGGCCTGGCTCTTTACTGTTGGCTGACCAACTACAAGTCTTGTTATCCCTAAAATTGATAATGGACAGTTCCAAAAAAGGTGCCAGCTAAGTCCAGTCTAGAAATTCAGCAGGTTAAGGGTTAATGACTCCTTTACTATGAGACAGTAGGCAGCAGTGGAATCAGCCCTGTGTTGAGAAATTTGGCAAATGCTGACATTACTTTCTATCTGAGGGTTACACATCTGTTCTACTGACACAAGTATGTCTTACTACATGTGTACAGTAGTTTCATCTGTCTGTAAATTATCTGGGACAGTATCAAACACACCTGTGCTAGTGTAGGTTTTTTAACCTGAAGGTTGTTACTTAGAAACCAAAGTGATGACATCAGAAGATAATCATTCCAGCAAATTTCAAGAGAAATAAAACAGATGAGCAATATCCTTCGATAGACATAAAGTTTCATTTCATACCTAGGTACGCAATCCTTTTCAAATCTCGCTGTTAATTATTGCATGTCTGTTTTCAGGAATTATCCAAAATAACGATGCCCGTGGTGTTCAACGAACCCTTAACATTCCTGCAGCGTATTTCGGAATATCTTGAGTACTCCACACTACTGGACCTCGCATCTATGCAACAGGACCCTGCTGACCGACTCATGGTAGGTTGGGATTTATCGCAGGCACTGTGATGAACCTGAGAAGTAAAAGTTTGAACTGGTCTGGCTAAAATTATAAGGGTATTGGTCTTTCTCATGTAACACCTTCATGATTTATTGACTTTTGTTATGCTTGCTTGGAAATGACAATTCATAGCAATATCTCCTTAAACAGATGCTGATACTCTGCAGTAGTGTCACTTCATTTTCTTCCCTGATCTGGAAGGGTACAAGTTATCGAAGACTTCAGATACACCATGTGTCTTTGTCCGCATGATGTATTATAAATAAAATGGCAAATACACAAGAATAGATATGGATATATAAACTAGTTTTTCTAACAAACTTCTAAACCTAGGGCCCAAGAATTATTTTAAATGGTACTGAAAATTATATACGAGGGCGAGTCAATAAATAACCAGCCTAACCTATTTCGGGTTGAGATCTACCTCTTCTTTTTCAATATAATTTCCCTCCAGGGCTTGCATAGTTTGTCCGGTTATTGTACTTCTCTTGGGTAAAATGTCCAACAAAATAACACCCTTTGTGTCCCAAAATACTGTGGCCATCACTTTGCCCGCAGATGGTTGAGTCTTGAACTTCTTTGGCCTTGGGGATCCCGGCCCTACACACTGACGACTCTGGGCTTTATTTTCTGGTTCATAATAATGCACCCAAGTCTCATCCACAGTAACTAGACGCAAAAGGAATTCATCTTTTGACCTCAAACACTTCAACAACGCACTGCATACTGATGCTCTCGTTGCCATTTGCTCATTGCTAAGGGATTTTGGGACCCAACGGGCTGTAAGCTTGCGCATCCCTAAACGATCATGCAAGATTGTTGAAACAGTACCATGTGAAATGACTAATGCCTGTGCTATTTCTTCAACCTGACTCTGCCTATCTGAGTATACCAGATCTCTGACTTTATTACACATTTTTTCGTCGGTGGCATCAACTGGGCGTCCAGACCTGGCTTAATCTTCTAAAGACGTTCTACCACGTTTCAACTCCCCAACCCAGAATTTAACTTGAGAATAAGATGGTGCAGAAGACCCATACACATCAACTAACTCAGCATGTATGTCCTTACCAGTTTTACCTTTTAAATGCAAGTACCGAATTACAGCACGGTACTCCACTTTTGATGAAAAGCTTGCTTTTACATCACTAGCCATGTTTGACATTCAATATCTGACAAACAAATGACCGTATACATGTGTAGTTTTGTACACAGGTATAGTACATGTATTGAAACAATGCGTGAAAATCGTGGATGTCTCAGTTGATCGGAGATGTCATAGGCTGGTTAATTTATTGACTCACCCTCGTATAGTTCCTCATTACTTCATTTTGCTAAAGGAAAAATAATATTACCGATTATTTCAGAAAAAAACAACAACATATAAACACTCTAAAAGCCACATTTTTGGCATTTACTTCATGGAAATTAATCAGAATGTATGTCTAAATAAAATATTGGATGAGCTCGAAACTTAGTCACATGTGATTAAAAAGTATGTTAGGAGGGCAGATATTGAAAAATAAAACTTGTGAACACTCTAGAGGCCACATTATTGGCCCAAAAATTATGAAACTTGGTCAGAATTTTTGTTTTTATGCCCCCTCATTGATAGATCGAGGGGGGGGGGGGGGCATATTGTTTTTGTCTGTCTGTTTGTCTGTCACAAAACTTTAGCCTTGACCATAACATGGAAGTCCTTCCACCTAGAGCCTCCAAATTTCACATGTGCATGCACTTTGATGAGCTCTACCTGCCAGATCCACTTAGAGGTCATGGGATCAAAGATCAAGGTCACCGTGACCCAAAATAGCAAATATTAACCTTGGCCACATTATAAACATGCTTCCATCCATAACCCCCAAACTTCACATGTGCATGCACCTTGATGAGCTCTACCCGCCAGACCCACTGAAAGGTCACAGGGTCAAAGGGCAAGGTCACCGTGACACAAAATTGCAACTATTAATCTTGGCTACATTATGAACGTGCTTCCATCCATAATCTCCAAGTTTCACAGGTGCATAAACCTTGATGATCTCTACCCGCCAGACCCACTTAGAGGTCACGTGATGAAAGATTTAAAAACTGGGTCATGTGGGGTTGATACAACAATTTTTTATCAGTCTTTATAAAAAAAATACCGGAAACACAATTATATTGTGATGCCTTTGAACATCCTGCTTGACCTTACCTTGAAAATTATACATGCTCATGCAGCAATTGATAGATCTGTGAATGAGTCATTTTATACGTATGTCATTGATGGTACAAAATATCTTGCACAATAACTGTTTCATTACATTTTAATTTATACATCAGTTATTTACAAATTTAAAATCAATTTTGACTTTGTATTTAATTAAGTCGAGAATCTAACATCACTGAATGGTAATATGTTTCAAGATTTAAAGTAAAATGCTGATACAATAAGGACACCATGAAAAGACCTATGCGAACAGCATAAAACCAGATCAGCCTGCGAGTAACTCGCAGGCTGATCAGGTTTTATGCTGTTTGCTGCTCCTCAGTGGTCTGGAAATGAGGATTTTATAATTAAATTTGGTAAGGTTTAACTGTGGTTTTCTGCAGATCAGGCTTTATGTGGTACCTTTTGAGTGCGTCAAAATGAGTCTATATGAGGGAAAGGGTTAAGGGGGTAAATTCCACAGTCACTGATTGTTTTTTTGAAGTTATTTTCACACGGATGTCCTTTGGTAACCCTCTACCAAAATTATTCAAATTCTTCTAATCCATTTAAAATCATAGCAGGGCTAATTTTTTGTGATATCAAAATAGATAATCAATTGTGTCAGGTTGTGCAGTAGTATGTGTTGTTGTTTTGGGTTTTTTCTTTCCATTTTTTACTGTGCCAAGATTTATCAGTGACATGGTTGCAGTAGCTGCTTCAATGTGGTATTTGGAGGTTTGATAGATTTTGTTGGTTGTATTAAGATTTTGATTGTAAATGATTAATTATGTGTGCCCCCATATTTATTTCTTTTTACAAAGTTTGTTTAACCATCTTTGTTGCAGTATATATCAGCGTTTGCAGTGTCTGCCATCTCTTCCAACTGGGACAGGATAGGGAAACCTTTCAACCCTTTGCTAGGAGAAACCTATGAGCTAGAAAGGTAAGTTAGGGACTAGCACATGACTTATTTCTTTAGCAGTTTTGCCTTTTTCAGACAAGAAAATACAACAAGATCCTTACAAGACCAAAAGCAATGTTGACATGTGAGTAATATTGATATAGAATGTACTGGTGATTATAAAAGCAATTGTTTTGATAATTGCTTTGTATGAAAAGTTCAGCCTTTGATGTGAATCATCTGTTGAACATTGAAAAAGGCAGTCTTCATAGTATTGTCAGAAATGAAAGAAAACTCTTCTTAATGTAATTCATATTGCATTAAAATGTGATCATGGTCACTCAAAAGATCATGAGATTTCTATAGTGAATGCAGACCTTTGTAGAATTCAAGCAAAAGAGCCTATATCTCCAAGTCAAAATATGCTTGGATATGCTCTGAAGTCTTTTAAAGCATTTGATGGACCATGATTATAATGTAATGATGGATGGATTACCTTAAAGTGACATTATGCCCCTCACTTAAAATGGCAACATGATTATAGTGTTTCACTTGTGTTCATGCATCCTTTGAATACACTTTGTGATCTAAAAATGACTTAAAAGAAGTATCATTTCTGCAATTTCTGCTGACTCACTCCTTTTGGAAACCCCATAATACCTTTTATAGACTATACCCAGAATGTTGTAAATATTGATCTCTGACAAAGTTGTGTTTTTGTTTTCCTGTAGTTCCTGACAGATTAATGGCAAAGACTCAAGATACATCACAGGCTTGGTATTGATGCTGTGTTTGTGATATATGGGTCCACAATATCCTGATCTGTTCAGTCGTGTCTGTGTTATAATCATGTGACTGCTGCTGATGAATTGTGAAGCTTGACATATTGTGTCAGGCACCATAGTAAAAAACAAATCTCTCAACTATGTATATCTGAATTCCTTATTTAATTTTGAAGTGTAACTTAAAAAAAATAATTATACCCCCACTACCCCCAGGTAGCGGGGTAGGAGGGCTATACTGAAATCACTTTGTCTGTTTGTTGGTCCCGAATTTTTTTGTCTGAGCTCTTACTGAATAATGCCTCCCTGGATTTCCAATTGGTTTGGCACAAAGGTTAGTCATATTAAGACTTAGTGTCGTGTGAAAGAAATCTTGAAAACATTCATTTCAGGTTTTTGATAATTAGGTCATTTTATAGAGGAATTTGCATTAAATCAACGGGGTATGTAATGTGAAATTACAAGCCATATGAGCAAGTATTACAGAAGATAATTAGGTCATTTTATAGAGGAATTTGCATTAAATCAACGGGGTATGTAATGTGAAATTACAAGCCATATGAGCAAGTACTACAGAAGATAATTAGGGTCATTTCAATCTCAAGATTTGGCACAAACCGTTTGACAATGATACACAACACGTGGTGCTTAGGCTAGCAAACTTTGATAGGTTGATATTGTAGAAGGTCACAGGCAGGGTAGTTGTGTGATCTGTAGATACCTTAACCTAGATTGTTAACTCATACTCCGGCTGCTTGAACATTGTCATAGCCTGTGAAATGTCTCTATATTTCCAGACCAGACCTGGGCTTCCGGTTAGTCACCGAGCAAGTGTGTCACCATCCACCAATCAGTGCATTCCATATAGAGTCTACAAACTTTAAATTCCATGGTTCAATTCACCCCAAACTAAAGTTCTGGGGCAAATCTGTTGAAATTAATCCCAAGGGTGTCATCACATTAGAGTTACTGAAGTAAGTGTGGATATATTTCTGCTCTTATGAATTTATATTTAATTCATTTTGAAATTTTATTTTGTCAAAAATTTTTATTCAACTATACAAGAAAAGTTGGTGTCCATAAATGGAGCACAAGAAGATGCAGCTGATAAGCTGAAATCAAAATGCATCAAAGGAAATACAGTCAGTAGCTTGAAAACCACGCCTGTAACTTCAAGCTATTTCTCAGATTGAATATAGTAAAATAAATGTGTCAGAATTTTTGTACCTGCCTTAAGAAATATATCTGCATATTATAAGTCTTTGATATAAATATATGTACATTACTATATGGAAACAGAAATGCAGATAAACTCCATGTATATTTGGGCTAGCCTAAACAGGATTTGATGGGACACTTAAATATTTTGATATAAAACAACAAAAAGCTTTTTTATGCAAAAAAACTCATATCAAATACAGTAATTTTCATTTTTTCTTAGAGAGTATTTTAAACTGTTTTGTTTGCATTTGTATTTATGTTGTACTTGCAGACATGGAGAGGTCTATACCTGGCAGAATGTCAACTGTTGTGTACATAATGTTATCGTAGGCAAAATCTGGATAGAACATGTAAGTATAGCCGCAGGAAATGAAGCCCAGAAGTCTTAACTGGCCATAGCACAAAGTACTCAACATTGTTGTGCCCAATGTCTGGTATTCATAAGCTTTTAGCTCACACAATGTGCACAAAGGTGAGCTATTGTTATCATCCTTCATCCGTTGTCCATCATCAACAAATGGCTTTATAAGACGCCATTCTCCTCTGAAGCCACTGGGTATTAATTGATGAAATTTGGCATGAATGATCTTTAGGTGTACCCTCACAAAAGCTGCTAGATAAAAAAATATATATACAGGGTATAGCTGTCCTTCAGACTGCCTTGTTTTTTAGGGTTTTTTTTTTTAGTCCCCTACTGGTGTTTACACAGGAGGGGACTATAGGTTTGCCTTCCGTCTGTCTGTCCAACTATCCGGATGTCAGGAAATCTGGATTCAGTAATATCTTAAAAACCTTTTAAGATAATATTATGACACTTGGTGTATGAAAAGATGACAGTATGGAGATTCTGCATGTCACTTTTTAGCTCACCTGAGCACAACGTGCTCATGGTGAGCTTTTGTGATCGCCTTTTGTCCGTCGTCCGTGCGTCACCTTTTCCTTTAAACAACTTCTCCTAAACCACTGGATGGATTTTGACCAAACTTCACAGGAATCATCCTTATCATGACCTCTATCAAAGTTGTTCAAATTATTTTGATTGGGTGAATAAGTAGGTCACAGGAGCTAAAAATAGATTTTTAAAATGCAATCTTAGAAAATCTTCTCCTGCAAAACTGTATGGCCTAGAGCTTTAATAATTGGTATGTAGAATTGTCTTATGAACATCTACAAAAGTTGTTCAGATCATGACCCTGGGGTCAAAATTGGCCCCGCCCCAGGGGTCATTTTATTTTTCATAGGTTTATATAGTGAAAAACTTTAAAAATCTTCTTCTATGAAACAATAAGGCCTAGAGCTAAGGTATTTGGTGTGTACCATTGTCTATTGAATCTCTACAAAAGTTATCCAAATTTTGACCCTGGGGTTAGAATTGGCCCTGCCCCGGGGGTCACTTGTTTTACATAGACTTATATAAGAAAAACTTTAAAAATCTTCTCCTATGAAACCATAAGGCCTAGAGCTAAGATATTTGGTATGTAGCATCATCTAATGGTTCATTACCAAGATTGTTCAAATCATAGCCCTATTGTGATAAATGACCCCGCACCAGGAGTTACTTGTTTTACATAGAGTTATATAGGAAAATCTTAAAAATCTTATGAATCCATAAGGCCTAGAGCTTAGATAATTAGCTCACCTGAGCACAACGTGCTCATGGTGAGCTTTTATGATTGCCTTTTGTCCGGCGTCTGTCGTCCATCCATCTGTCCGTGCGTGCGTGCGTCTTGCGTCACAAAGGCAAGATATAGTGGCTTGTTAGCAGCAAAGTGTTTCTCTTGCAGCTGTCTCAAGATGAAGATAGCATCTGTGGTGCCCTGGCCAGGCACAAAGCCAAACTGCATAGAGTCAATGTTCACCATCCTGCAAATGAAGGTGTTTAGAACACGCTATGTAATTTCAAAGCTAGATCAGTAAGCTTAAAGGGAAAACCTTGTAGAAACCATATGGCATTGTGCATGCAGCATTGTCTAGTGAATCATTACCAAAGTTTGTTTTTAATCATGGCCCTGTGTCAAAATTGGTCCCACTTTAAGTATGTTCATATTATAAACCATTGAAAGCAATATTTCTCAGGTAAGCGATTAAGGGCCATCATGGCCCTCTTGTTTTTTCTTCTCAGACCAAAATTCTGGTTGCTATGGGAACGGAAAAATTATGCACCTCACCGGTAGGGGACTCATGTGGCATAAAACCATGTATAGTCGAGACTGTCTGAGCGACCCTCTGAATTAAACGACTCTCTGTCTTATCCAACTTAGTTTTAGTCCGCCCAGCGTTTTTCCCTATATAAATAGTCTGAATTAAATGACACCCTGTCTTATGTGACAAGCGACCCTAATTACCTGTTCCCAATGTGCTGCTTTGTCGGTATTTAATGACTTTCACACCTTTTATAATGCGCATTTATTTAATCGCAACATATGGAGGCAGCCATCTTGATTACAGGCGGTTGTTTGCGGATGTTCGATTGCATAACACGTGGAAATGTTTTACTGCTTCCACAAGTCTGGTGCAATGCAGCAGTTATTTTCACACCTTTAGTATCCATATGCATTTGCATTGTTACCTTGTTAAAGCTTATAGTTTAATTGTGTAATAATTGGAAACTTCCGACACCTTCTAGTTTTTTTTCGCAAGTCTCTTAACAAAGGATATTTGAAGTGCACAATTATCAAGAACCAAACAGCTCTGTCCAAAACAAAACTAAGTTGTCAAAATTTTGTCTAAATGCATTGACAGCAATAAACTAACTCTTCATTTATGGGAAGTCACAGTAATGACAATGAAAACATAACATTTGTTTGTATGTCGTCAATTACTTATTATGTAAAGCACAGTACAGGATTACAGGTTGAATCATGAGAAAATGTAAACACCAATATGAAAAAGCAGGGATTGTATACACACATCCCTGGAAAAAGAGAACGATTCCGTAAGCATTTATTGTACAAAACCATGATAGAAATCACAAATAGACATTAATTTACAGGCTAGTTGTAAGATCAAGTTTTAATATCAATTTTACACATGAAATATATATTGTGTACCCTACCCTTAGACTTTACCAATTTACGACTTCTCTAGTGGGTGGGGTAAAGTTTTGGAAAATACAAAAAATACTTGTATTGTGTGCACCCCATTCACCAGAAACAAAATAAAAGTAAAAATTTTGCAATGAACATATCGATGTATTAAACATAGAAATACATCTGGTTTGTGTCTAGGCAAGATTCATCCTTATGAGGCCCTCTTTCAAAATAGGTCATTTTGTTTTGATTGGTTGAAAAAGTAGCACACAGGAGCTAAAGATGAGTTTAAAGATGTGTTTTTAGCTCACCTGAGCACAACGTGCTCAAGGTGAGCTTTTGTGATCACCCTTCGTCCGTCGTGTGTCCTGCGTTGTCAACAAATTTGGCTTGTTAACACTCTAGAGGCCATATTTTAGGCCAATCTTTTTGTCTCCATAAAATCTTGGACAAGTTAAAAGGGAAAGTAGGTGGCAAATCTTATAAAAAAAAAAAAACCTTGTTAACACTCTAGAGGCCACATTTTTTTGCCAAATCTTCATGAAACTTGGTCAGAAGTTTCTCTCGATAAAATTTTGGACAAGTTCGAATTTGGGTCATGTGGGGTCAAAAAGTAGGTCACAAGGTCAAATCTTAGAAATCCTTGTTAACACTCTAGAGGCCACATTTTTGGCCCAATCTTCATGAAACCTGGTCAGAATGTTTGTCTCCATAAAATCTTGGACAAGTTCGAATTTGGGTTATGTGGGGTATAAAGTAGGTCATGAGGTCAAATCTTAGTTAAACCTTGTTAACACTCTAGAGGCCACATTTTTGGCCCAATTTTCATGAAACTTGGTCAGAATGTTTGTTTTCATAAAGGCTTGTACAAGTTCAAATTTGGGTCATGTTGGGTCAAAAAGTAGGTCACAAGGTCAAATCTTAGAAAAACCTTGTTAACACTCTAGAGGCCATTTTTGGCCAAATCTTCATGAAACTTGGTCAGAATGTTTGTTTCCATAAAAAATCTTGTACAAGTTCAAAAGTGGGTCATGTGGGGTCAAAAAGTAGGTCAATATGAAAAATCCAACATATGTTGCTCATTTATAATCAGGTGAGCGATTCAGGGCCATCATGGCCCTCTTGTTTTTAGCTCACCTGAGCACAACGTGCTCATGGTGAGCTATTGTGATCGCCTTTTGTCCGTCGTCCGTCGTCCGTGCGTGCGTGCGTGCGTGCGTGCGTGCGTGCGTCGTCAACAATTTGCTTTAAACAACATCTCCTCATGAACCGCTGAAGGGATTTTGACCAAACTTCACAGGAATCATCCTTATGATGCCCTCTATCAAAGTTGTACAAATTATTCAGATTGGTTAAAAAAGTAGGTCACAGGAGCTAAAAATAGATTTTAAAAATGCAAACTTTGAAAATCTTCTTCTGCAAAACTGCAAGGCCTAGAGCTTAGATATTTGGTATGTAGCATCATCTAATGGTTCATTACCAAGATTGTTCAAATCATAGCCCTACGGTGATAAATGCCCCCGCACCAGGGGTCACTTGTTTTACATAGAGTTATATAGGAAAATCTTTAAAAATCTTCTTCTATGAATCCATAAGGCCTAGAGCTTAGATATTTGGTATGTAGCATCATCTTATGGTTCATTACCAAGATTGTTCAAATCATAGCCCTACGGTGATAAATGCCCCCGCACCAGGGGTCACTTGTTTTACATAGAGTTATATAGGAAAACTTTAAAAATCTTCTTCTATGAATCCATTAGGCCTAGAGCTTAGATATTTGGTATGTAGCATCATCTTATGGTTCATTACCAAGATTGTTCAAATCATAGCCAAACGGTGATAAATGCCCCCGCAATAGGGGTCACTTGTTTTACATAGAGTTATATAGGAAAAGCTTTAAAAATCTTCTTCTATGAATCCATAGGCCTAGAGCTTAGATATTTGGTATGTAGCATCATCTTATGGTTCATTACCAAGATTGTCAAATCATAGCCACGGTGATAAATGCCCCGCAAGGGGTCACTTGTTTTACATAGAGTTATATAGGAAAATCTTTAAAAATCTTCTTCTATGAATCCATTAGGCCTAGAGCTTAGATATTTGGTATGTAGCATCATCTTATGGTTCATTACCAAGATTGTACAAATCATGACCCTATGGTGATAAATGACCCCGCACCAGGGGTCACTTGTTTTACATAGAGTTATATAGGAAAATCTTTAAAAATCTTCTTCTATGAATCCATAAGGCCTAGAGATTAGATATTTGGTATGAAGCATCATCTTATGGTTTATTACCAAGATTGTACAAATCATGACCCTATGGTGATAAATGCCCCCGCACCAGGGGTCACTTGTTTAACATAGAGTTATATAGGAAAATCTTTAAAAATCTTCTTCTATGAATCCATTAGGCCTAGAGCTTAGATATTTGGTATGTAGCATCATCTAATGGTTCATTATCAAGATTTTCAAAAGGCCCTTTGGAAACCCCAATTTCCTCTGAAACCATAAGGCCCAGTGCTTATATATTTGGTGTGTAGTATTGTCAGGGCTAAAATGTTTAAGATTGAGTTATATCAGAATTCTTGTCTGTTTAAAAACCTTGTAATCAGTTGTAGCAATGGTACTCAGGTGAGCGATCCAGGGCCATCATGGCCCTCTTGTTTTATGTAAACTGAAAATCATCATCTCCAAAACCACAAGGCTAAGATATTTGGTGTGAAGCATTGTCTAGTGGACCTTTACCAAGTTTGTTCAAATCATAACTTTTGGATCAAAATTAGACCACTCAAGGGGTGACTTTATGTTGAGTATAAGAGAAAGCAAGTAAGCATAATCTTACAGTTGATTAAAAGGTCTGAAAAAGAGAAAATCCTGAAGTAAATGTAACTATGTTTAATGAGCATTGAAATCATTACAAATGGGTACATAACATCATAAAAAATCGGTACATACATCATTACAAATGGGTACATACAATATTACAAATGGGTACATATGTCATAACAACTGAGTACATACATCATTACAAATGGATACATACATCATAACAAATGGTACATACATCATAACAAATGGGTTCATACATGTGCCAGGAGAGCAAATAACTGTATTTACAACCAATGAATTGTGAAAAAGATTTGAAACTGCTCATGTATTTTAAAAAGTAATTTTCACATATATACTTTGAGAATTACCAGTGGTAACGTATCCGATTACGGATCCGAAGGTTGTGGGTTCGAACCCCGATGGAGGCAAGAATTATTCACGACCTTCCCAGGTGCAAAGTACTGGTCCAACCCAGGAACCGTCGAGAGGGATTGGTATAAGTTGTAAGAACTTGTTTCCCAATCGACGTAAAATAAATAAGTTTAAACTAAACTAAACTAATTTCAATGTGATTTGATGTTAATTTTTTCGGTAAGAAAAGCAAGAAAGGTCCTCAAGATATTTGCAAATGTACCAATGTAGTAATGTTACACACCTTATGTCCACTCTTGTAAATATCCACAATGACTTTCTGACATCCTGTGAATTTTCACTCCCCTTCCTACCCATGTTAGCTTGACACAGCAGAGTATAATGTGGGCTTTGTGCAAAAAGGTTGTTACTTATGTGAAGTAAAGATTAAGTTGAGACTCTTTTGGCTGAGCCATCAATTTTCACAAATTTCCAAAAGATAATAAATA
>CM037777.1:90062515-90083035 GCA_021229015.1 Solen grandis
GGAAAAGTATTATAATTAAAACATACATCTTGTCAAGTATAAATTATGAAATAGAGTCACGTGGAATTCCAAAAAATACATAAAAGATATTCAAAATCTAATTTTTGACTTCCTTTGGGGAGGTAAAAAGGCACTGGTCTCGAGGGAAAAGGTCTCAATGAGTATTGAAAAGGATGGGGGGGGGGGGGGGGCTAGATGTACCAGATATAAGCAACTATGTTAAAAATATGAATATTAAAATGTGCTATAAAATTATAAAGACGGACTTAGACAATTGGAATATAATTGGAAAACATTATTTAAAACACGTGGATAATTTTTTTTCGATAGATTTCTTTTTATGCAGGTGTACGTCAATAGAAGGTTTAAACATTGAGAACATTTCAGAATTTTATAAGGATCTTATTTTAGCCTGGATAGATTTCCGTATACGAAATAATTCCAACATTGATAATATTCTAAGCTTAAATTTGTTTGGAAATCATGAAATATTATTAATGGAAAACCTGTATTTAATCATTCCTTTACAAAAAGCAAGTTTTTTTATCTTAGGGACATTTGGGATGAAGTCAAAAAATATTTTATAAACACAGATCAAATTTTTCAAAAACTCGAAATTAAGAGGAATTGGGTAGCTGAATGGAGTAGGTTAAACAGCTATTCCGGTGAAATACGTTGACAATTTAAGATCTAGTACTATTTCTAAACAATTTACAAACAAACTATATCTTGATGGACTTATTATTAAAAATGCTAAGCATAAAGAAGTGCATTTCAGCAAATTGTCTAAAGGATTAATTAAATCTATGTTTGAAACTTTAAATTTGGAGAAATCAAAAACTGAAACTAAATGTGAAGAAAAAAATTGGAAAAGAATTAAATTATATATCGTGGAGGAACATATGGCTAAATATTAAATATCTCCGTCTTCTGTCAAGGCAAAACAATTTCAATGGGAAATGCTGCACAATATAGTATTTACGGAACACAAACTGCAGTTAATGAATCTGTCATGCGGACTATGTAATTTTTGCAAAAAAGAAAGAGAAACACTATATCATTCATTTTTTGGATGTTGTTCTGTAAAACCAATATTATTAGTCGTTGAAAAGATTTTAAAATATATATTTGAACTTTGCAAAGAGATATATGAGTTAACTTTTGAAAATATTCTTTTAGGTTTTTATAAAAACTTTAAACTTGTGCAGGTATGTAATATGGTACTCTATGAAACTAAATGGGCGATTTGGAAATATAGAAATAATTTTAAGTTTTTACATTCAAAAAGAAGCATAAGTAGTATTAATTTTGCATTGAAATACTCTATTCTGAACAACATAGACATGATATTAAAAGATGAATTAACTTTGAATATATGTAACTTTCTGAAAGATTATTTAGATATTCATGGACAATAAGGAAAAAAAATGAATAGCATTTTTTTTATTGCATATATAGTGTACTTATATTTTGTAATTTATTTAAAATATATTTGCTTTGTGTTGTTGTAACACTATCTATAATAACACTTGACATGATTTGTAAGGGTACATGGGGATGGCCCGACCCTGTGTACTCTATTACGGGGAAAATAAACGGGGTTTCTATATAGAACCTCAAAAAAAAAAAAAAAAATTAGAACTGCCCCAATCCATATGAGCTAGCATCACAAGCAAGTAAAGCAAGTATCAAAGACACATTTGAGTTAAAGTGTATCAAAACTGAATCAGATGTGATCTTTTCTTTGACTTTTAACACTGCATTTTCATATGAGAATTGGCCATTGCATTGCTCTTCTTTTTTTTTGTCCATGGACGTATGAAGTCATTGACTGTCAATCTCATGTCAGCAGAATGAAATTTTCCTTGAAAGAAAGCACATTTTTTTTTATCTTTACAGTGTATTCATCCAGTCTCTTCAAAACTGTTTGCAAGTGCTTTAGGTGTGTCTCATCAGATCACCTGTGACAATCATGTCATCAAGCATTATTTGTACTCCTGGAATATCGCCAACTATTTGCTCTATAGTTTTCTGAAAGCACTAGTCTGTGGTATCTATAAAGACCTTTATGTGTACTTACTGTTAGTAATTCTTTACTTTTGTCATCAACCTCTATTTGTAGATAAGCGTTTTTCAAATCTATTTTAGGTAACTTGGTTCCATTGCCTAGCGAAGCAAATATGTCTTCAACTTGAGTAAGTGGGTATTGATCTATGTCTAGGTTCGGGTTGACGGTAACTTTAAAGTCACCACATATTCTGATGTCACCATTTGGTTTTGGGAGAGGCACAATAGAAGTCGCCCAATTGCTTATATCAACCTTTTCAAGAACTCCTTCTTTCACAAGCTTATCTAGTTCTTTTTCAATCTTAGCAAATGGTACACTTTTTGCTTTTACAAATTTGATGGATGTACATGTAGCATTTTCTTTAAGTTTCAAGCTAGTTTTACAAATTTGATGGATGTACATGTAGCATTTTTTTAATTTCAAATTCTGTCCAATCTAGCTGTAGTGCCCGTAAAGGCTTTTAAAATGCACTTCCTTGTTACCCCCCCCCCCCCCCCCCCCAATCATCTTCCAAGATAAGAGAAGAATGTCACTCTGCTGGGAGTTCATAGTGGGGACCCCAATAAACCAACTAGTGGAGTCTACATTTCACGCTTGGTGAACATTGGCACATCGCCAATATATGGATAGTATTTTAAATCGCCCATGAAAAAAATTTATCACAGCAAATTGCATCATTTTGCATTGCAGTTTATTTATATACCTTATCTATTAATTTTGAATAATGAAAAGATGCTGATATTAGAAAAGTCTCTTTTATCATTAATCATGTTAAGGCAGTACTAACAATTAGTTTGACTGTTTGTTTTCATAAACCTTTCATCTTTGTTGACATGTATAATAGTAAAACATAATTATTGTGAGTTCAATATTTACTGAATTCTTATTATGACAATTCCATTTGAATAACTTAATATCAGTAACGGTTACTCATTGTCTTATAATGTGAAGATATGTGAACAATAATTTGTCACAAATCAACTGATCTTAATACACTTATTTCACACAACCGAATGCCTTAGAATTTAGTTACATTCAGTGTGTTTATTACAATTTTTAAAACCCATAACTTTCCTATTTTAGCAATAAAAACAGGTATAGAACAGGTACTAATTGTGATTGAATACAATATGTTAACGTCGTCACATCACTAGCTTGACGGAGTTATCTTTCCCTTAGACATTCAGACACCACCTTCCACCTCGCCAGAAGAAGGGCCGCACGATAACGAAAACTCTTGTTTGAAATGATACGAAAATTGAAAGAGCCTTGCTATGTATCGTTAAAGCATTACAGTAAACGAAAGGCACTCGCCTTGATCCTTTATGTATATGTTATGGTGTTGGGGAATGGGGATATATCTGATTGTATGTTGGGTCATTGCTATGATTTCTGTTTCCGGAACTTGATAACTAAGATTTCCGTATACATGCTCCCCACGAAATAGGCTAAATTGTTTCTAAATTTAAGATACAGTGTATTACGAATTGAAAATAGACTTTTAATATCGTAGCCAAGTCTGTACACTTTTACACCGGGTTCCGTCCCAATAGCCAATGTATTCCAACGCATCCTATAACATTTATTCATAGATGATCGACATATATTTCAGTTTCTATGACATTTTCTCCGGTTAGGAACTTTCGTCATGTTAATGATATTTTACATGTCTTTATATTTCCAGATAGAGCGACATTGTTATTGCTTGTTTTTATAAATAAACATTCGGAAAACAGCTCGTTAAGATTGACCTACATATCAAGAACTTTAATACCGAAAAAAAAATCTTAATCATGACAGTATCTTAGCAGAGCGTGATGGTATCTGTTCTGAAAGATTTTATTTCATTCAATTATCAAGTGTCTTTGATTTCAAAATTCGATGTTTTGCATTGCACAAAGTCATAAGCTTGAATAATGTAGCAGTATTTTTTCAACCACACACACACACCTGAAGACAACCTATTTAGATATCCAGTTAGCTGAAGGCGGGTCGATCCCCGGTTGCGACATAAAGGTGTCGTTCGGTACTGGGCGGATTTCATGACCGGTTGGCCCTATGTCATACACGTACTATAACTTGGTGTGGCATCATGCCTCGTGTCTTTGGAGAGATACTGCGGCATGGCAGCTCCATATGTCTCAAATAGACAGTCTTTGACTGGAACGTTTTCGAAAAGATCACCATTACATTACAGATAACGACATACATCATTAAAAGCAATTAAAATTATTCTTGATTGGTATAAAAACAAGAACATAAAACCATGCCAAAAATTAATTATAGTATTGATCGACTGTCATTTGATACAGAATATTATATAAGATCGCTAAAAGTTTTCCATCAGATATTTTGCATGGCTGAATTGTAATGTATCAGAAATCGATTTGTAAAGTTAAAATGGAAGTACGGTTTTGTATGGGAGTATTGCATATATGTCATTCTTACAAACAGGGGCATTTGTTTCCAAAAGGGATAATCATTCCGATTCCCCGTATTTCATGCAGTTGCTGATAATGAATGGTTAGATAACACACAGTACGAAATAAAAACTGTTACCGAAATGAGATATTGCCTCTTGTCGGTACCTGTAGTGTGTTTCTTAGTTTATCTGAAACCTTTAGAGGGAAGTAACGGCATCTTGGAGCAGTTTCAGCCAGGGAAATGCAGAAGAGGATTTAGAGACATTTTATTATGGGATCTTTCATATGAATCATGTCTTAGGGAATGCAAAGCACGTGTAAGCTGTTTTGCTATAAGCATGCACGTGAAAATGAAATCGTGCCGCTTGCATCGCGGTGAAGGAAATATTGCGACGTGTCACGGATATGTCTTTTCTAAAAAGGATACATGGAAGCAGGTGAGCCACTTAATTGTGTGGAAGTGAAAGTTAAAATTAAAATTGGGTTCTTTCACCACATTGAAATTGGTCCCTTTTCTGACTTAGAATCTCAGTTTAGTTGGTTTTATTTTATACTTCACTTTTTCACTGAACCCTTTGGGATACTGCCTTAAAACTTGGAATACATGTTTCTATCCTTTGTTTACTTTTTGATATTATAATTTTGCCTTTTACTGCAATATTCTTCTATATTGACAAGCATTGGGATAGTCGAGCGCCATGTTTTACTGACATTTTTGTTGATATCTCCCGAAAGCGCGGAACCCCGAGAGTAGTGATTTGGGCAAAAGAACTGATAAACGAAAGTAGCCTAACTAGGACGTTTTCTATGATTACCCAGATTTAATACAAGCGGCGATGTGGTTTGTAGGAATTGAACCAGTCATAGGAACCGTGGGCATTCAGGTGCCGAAGGAAGAAGTTTGATAAAACTCTACCCAGACCGATCTGAAAATAACTGCTTTTTTATTTTCGTCAATCATTATGAAATAGTGATATTAGCTGATGGACCGTCATATCTTATATTCTACTTAATTTATTAATTTTTTACGGTATCTATTACGTATTTTGAAATAATTGATTTGATTATCAAATCACAATCAATTATTCATCGGGAGATATCAACAAAAATGTCAGTAAAACATGGCGCTCGACTATCCCAATGCTTGTCAATATAGAAGAATATTGCAGTAAAAGGCAAAATTATAATATCAAAAAGTAAACAAAGGATAGAAACATGTATTCCAAGTTTTAAAGCAATATCCAAAAGGGTTCAGTGAAAAAGTGAAGTATAAAATAAAACCAACTAAACTGAGATTCTAAGTCAGAAAAGGGACCAATTTCAATGTGGTGAAAGAACCCAATTTTAATTTTAACTTTCACTTCCACTCGCATACTGAATAAAAACTCCACAACATGTCCGATCCAAAACCTTTAATATTTTCCTCTTTACATAGACTCACTCCGTCAGCACTTTCCTTTTTTTTACAATCCCACCATACCTACAAGGCATGTACCCTTATATACCTTATCCTACAGCCAAAAATGCATATTTTCCATGTACTTTTAGCTTATAACGATAATAACGTTTTGCATGTTTTGTTACATAATGAAATAACTATTTTCTCGCCTAAATGCGCCAATGGAGCAATAATCATATATAATATACAATGTTTACATAATTCATATATGAATTTTCAACTGAAAGTCGTGCATCCACACATTTACTGTGAATACATATACAACTGACATGAGATTCATGTGTTTCACCATAAAACTGATATTAAAATACATGTCAATCAAATTGAAGATATATATGGAAAAAACGATCAAAGCTTTAATTTACCCATCGCGATAATTCGCGACACTCCCGCCGCATAAAAGGAAGACTTAACAAGTATGATGTATAAAAACTAACTATAAAAATAGTCATTTATTAATATGCATGTTACACACTTTTTTTAAAAAAACATAGAAAACAAAGTTATATTTACAGTTTCCTCTTGTAAATATAAAGGTTTTCATGTCTATCGACATGTCTGTTACTAAGATAAAGAAATGAATTATAACAGTTAAAAAATAATGATTTAAACGAAAAGATCCACGAAAAACTGCACTAGCTGCTAATGGTTCGACATCCAAGTGTCAGTGTACATCGCATCCTGGCTATGAATAAGTTCATTTCCGCGATACACAAAGTTGCGTTCGATACGGAGACAAAAATATTGTGTAATGCGCCTAATTGTCTCATCTGTCTTTTCAACTTCATCGTCAACACTAATAACAATAGCATGATTTAGATTTAGGTTCGAATCCTCTTCCCCATCATCAGAGTAATCTTCACCAGCTTCTGGCTCACACGTAGGCTCCGAAACTTCACTACTACCCAATTCCTCCTCGCCTATATTAGAATAATATACTGCAAAAGTAATTCCTCTGCACTAACATCGGAATAAACTTCTTCTGCAGGCTCCGGAATAGGCACTTCGTCCCGATCCAATTCTTCTTCACCCAGATCTGTGAAATCATTTTCTGCGGCTTGTGTTTCACAAACGGGGTCAGAAATGGAAACCTCACTTATGTCGCTATAAGTAAAACAACTTGCCCTTTTGTCATTTTTCTGTATCACATATTTCAGAATCTTGAGGAAGAAGAGTAACTAATATCCACTCTCCTGGTCTGAAGCTTTATCAGATGGAATAAAATTCTCTTCTTCAGCTATGAGGTTGAATACACTCTCGTCTTCACTAATATCTTGGTAATAAGTGTTCTGTTTTGCATCGCCCCTTACGGCTGTCAGTGCTTTGCGCCTGGCCTCACATTTAGGCAGTTCATGAACCTGGTATAAATGTGCACACAAGTAGGATCTTCTTCTAAATGTAACCTTACATGAGGGCACAATAAAGTTCCAAAACTCCTTTTGAAAATGGCTTTCTAGAATATGGCGTTTTAAATTCCTTTTATACTTGTAACTTCTGTTGCAAGTGTCACAAACAAACTTTCCCATTTTTGTCGTCTCAAACATAAACCGACTGCTCACACCGAAGTAAAGCACTGAAATGAGTCTCACCACGTGTAAATTTCGAACGGGATACCCGTGGTGCACGTGGAATTCGCTTCAAAATCCAAAGTGATAGTCAATAGTAGTTTAATACATGTGTATGTTCCGTCAGGCACTTGACGGGCTACTCGTACGCACTGGAATTGCCTTCAGTGTGGTAACGGGGTCACCTGTTATCCGCATGCTCCGGTATTTCTGATATGACATCTAAGCATGTGCTTTCTGAAATTTACATATCCACAATCCTTTTAACATATATACATATATTACAATTTATACTGTTTGTATAATAACATATGTTATTTGTATATCATGTTTAACACTTTGTTTTTGCAATTCAGCTAGTTTTCAGGATGATCACCTTGTAGAAGTGTATGGTGTATGCTCCGTTGAGATTTTTACTTTCTTTATACCTCTACTTGCAGATATAGTCAACACTTTATCTCACTTGTATCATAACAGTGTATTTTTAATTCTTTGTTTTGCAATTTCAGCTGCTTTTCGAGAGGTTCGCCTTGGAGATCTGTCCTTCCCATCAAGTTGTGTTTGCTCCGTTGAACTCTTGACTTTTCCCATAACTTCATCTTCATTTGAGTTGCACTCGATGGGATACAGCATACACAGGGGTCTACCTATCACCTTCTTTGATGGCAACTGCACTCTCGCTGATCTAACTTCATTGTCACGACTACGCATTAATTGTATCACCTTTGCCACCTTCCAACTTCCTCTCGGTGTGGTGTCCTTTATCAGCACGACATCTACAATATGAGGTCCCTTGAGAGACACAACCCTCCCCGCCTTTAAATATGTCTGATATCTCTCTCGCAAACTGCAAAGATATTCTTCTTTCCAAACTTTCCAAAACTCGTCGAGGAGTCTCTGACCCTTCCTCCAGACCTTTATCAGCTTTTCTTTGGAACTTTCAGAAGGCATATAATCTGTATCTGTGTCTTCTTGGTATCCATCCGAATATGCGATTTTAGGGTTAAGTGTCAGGAAATAACTAGGAGTAAGAGTGATGGTTGATTCCAAATCATCGCCCATATATATCAGTGGTCTTGAATTGATGACTGCTTCAACCTCCTTTATAAGTGTCTGCATCTGAATCAAAGTAAGCAAATTGCGCCCTAAGGTCTTTCTTAAAGAACGTTTGACAAGTCCAACCAGCCTCTCATAAAAGTCCCCCATCCAGGGAGCTAATTCCACGATAAAGTGCCAATTGATTTTTGATGTTGCTAAGTAAGACTGGATTTCTTCGCCGTTTATCACGTTTTTCCACATTGCAGCTAATGTCTGGTCTACTAACTTGAATTGGGCAGCGTTATCACTTATCACTTCATCAGGAACACCACGTTGGGAGACGAATCGCTTCAACCCTAGAAGAAACTCCTCTGAAGTCATGTCCTGCACAACCTCTAAATGAATGGCTCTTGTTACCATACAAGAAAATAGACACACCAACACCTTTTTTGGCCCCTCTATCGTCTTCACTATCAATGGCCCGAGGTAATCAATTCCTACTTTTGAAAATGGACAGGATTCTTGTACTCTTGAAGCCGGTAATGGCGCCATCCGTGGCATCCTGTGCGGCCCAGCTTCTTGTCTCCTTCAAACTGGACATGAACGGAGAATAGTCTTCACAGTGGATCGACCATGAGGTATCCAGAACTTCTATCGAATACTTGCGAGAGTCTGAGATACTCCGGAATGCATTGTCTCTTTGGTTTCTTCTCTACTATCAACTGCGTGAGTTTCTCTCCAGGTGGTAATTAAATTGGCCGTTTTGCGCCTTCTTCTAAATTTGAATTGTCTAGTCTTCCTCTGCATCGGATTAAACCATCGTCATCAACATAGAGTCCTAATTGCTTCTGTAAGCTGGTTGTCTTATTATCCATCATATGCTGGAGTTCATTCATGTACACTTTGCGCTGAACGTACGTTGTCCATATAAACTCAGCTTCTTGAATGTCTTTCGCACTTAGGGCTGAAGATATCTGTTTCTTCTTTAATCTGTTGATGAATCTAATCACTTGGGTAGTCACACGCAACAGTTTAACGAGTGAAGAATATCTCTCACAGTTAATCCCAAACGGCGCTTCATTTCTTTGTTCTTTTACATCATTCTCTTGAACACTAGTAGCAACACTTACTTCCTCACACAGTGTTTCTTGAACAGTTAGGCTAAATTCTTCCAACGAGCTCTTCCCTGTTTTCCAGGTGTCAGACCGGTCTCTGAGAAATAATGGTCCATTCCACCATAATTTGTACTCACTCAAGATCTTCACTGTTGACCTCTTGTGGCATCATCAGCAGGATTTTCTTTTGTATTGATATAGCTGATCACAAGGTTGTCGAAACTCTTTATTTCTTCCACCCTGTTCTTCACAAAAACTGGCAAGCTTTTATCACTGTTCAGCCATCCTAATACTACTTGTGAGTCACTTCATAAGAACATGTTTGTTATCTTTAAGTTCAGCTGTTCTTTCACAAACTTAAGAATGCGTACGCCTATCAGTGCCGCCACGAGCTCTAATTTCGGCACCGTCATTCCTTTTACCGGAGCAAGTCGTGTTTTTGCAAACACTAGATCCGTTCTTTGGCCACTAGGTCCTTCCTGCTGAAGGTATACAGCCGCTGCATATGCAGTCCCTGAGGCATCCGCAAAACACAGAAGACTATAAACTGTATCCTTTGGCTTTCCACTTGATATACATCTGGTTATCTTGCACTCTGAGATTTCTTTCAAACTGGCATCAAGTTCATACCATATTCGAACTATTTTGTTGTCACTGATTTCTTCATCCCAATCGTATTGTCTTGTCCACAATTCTTGAAGAAGTATCTTACCGGGCAAGACCACAGGGGAAAATAAACCCATGGGATCAAACACTGAAGCAATTCCCTTTAAGATGTTCCTCTTGGTTAAAATACATTCGCTCTCTTGAACCTTTGACTCTTTAACCGAAATTGTGTCTGTCATATGATCCAGGAATGACCAAGAACATTCATCTCCTTTGGTTCAGCACGATCAGCAATGGGAATGAATTGATTAACCCTTCGCTGTTCGACAGCCATTCACGAAGGTTCATTGATGCTTCTTTGAACATAGTCTTCACTGTTTGGTATAACTGGATGGCGTCCCCTTCACACTTTACTCTCAGTGACAATATTATCAACATAAATGTCATTTTTCAACTTTTCTGAGATATCTGTTTTGTAGGTATCCAGATGTCTTTCAATTGTCGCTCCAGTAGAAAAGGGCTTGATATGACCCCAAATGGTACTCGGCAGAAACGAAATGTTTCAATGTCTTTTAGCCACAAGAAACGAGTTACATCTCGTTGACTTTGTTGCAAACCAACTTGCAGGAATGCTTTTTCTATATCTGATACAAGAACAATCTTATGCAGACGAAACCTCATTAACAGCCCACACAAGTCATGAAAGAAGAACAGGTCCTCTACAGAGACATTCGTTCAGACTCTTGTTTTCTTGCCTTAACTTTGATGATGCGTCATAAACTATTCTTAGTTTTGTGCTGGTTTTCTGTGGTGTTATTACCGCATGATGTGGCAAATAGTGTATTAAGTCGGTTGACTTCTTTTCATCCACAACCTCGATGACTCAAATGGATAAGTTAGTTGCATGCCTAGATGAAGTGAAAAGGAATACATAAAGCAAGTTCTTGATGAAGATTGTCATTTAAATTTTACAGTAGAACAGTGTTTATTTAACTGGATCATTTAAGTGTAAACCTTTCTAAGAAAGGGAAAATGTATGCTCCGTATGTTGCAACTTCGGACACGACAAGACTTGTGAATATACAGGAGCAAATGCAAGAAATGTTGGACTCCCAGATGCAGCAACAAAGGAAATGTTTTCTCATTTCGACCATAAAGAAAAACTAAATGCCTGTGCTGTGAAACTTCCAAAACTAGACATGAATATGTTTTACGGCAACAAGTTGGAGTGGGTTGAATTTTGGGATGTGTTTGTTTGCTCCGTTCATGACAATTCCAGGTTATCTGACATTGAGAAATTTGGTTACCTACAAAGTAAGTTAGGGGGCGAGGCTAAACGAGCAGTCGCTGGTTTAGCTCGTACTAAAGATAACTACCACATTGCTGTTAAGATACTTCATGAAAGATTCGGAAACAGACAAGAGATAGTTGACGCCCACTACACACGGTTGATGAATATACAATCTCCATCAAGTAGAGTTGATAGCTTAAGAAACTTTCTAGATATCACCGAAAAACATCTTAGAAGTCTGGAAGTCCTGGGAGAGGATGTGAATCAACACGTGTTCGTTTCTATGATACGTACAAAATTACCAGAGGATGTGCTCCGCCAGCTAGAATTCAATAAAGGAGCAAGTAAAGATTGGACCCTAAAGGAACTACGATGTCGTTTGAAAGATTATGTTACGGCGTGTGAAAAGGCGGAGAAGAATAGGAGTGACAATAGACATATCTCATTCGAAAATAAAGATGGCGGTAAAAGGAGCTACGGAAGTGGTCCGACTCTGAACAAGACCCAGAGCTACAGTTGGGAAAAATTAAAAAATCAAAAAATTTAAAACCTAGAGGTTCAGCTGAGTCATTGATTGCAAACGTGAAACCAAGATCTGTACAGGAAAACAAATCCAATAAATGTAAATACTGTGCTAATAACAGGTTGCTGTTACAGATGTCTAAAAGCAGGCCACATGGCGAATGAGTGTAAAACAAGCAAAGCATGTGTATATTGTGGTGTGTTTAACCAGCATCATAGAAGTCTTTGTCCTAAGAAGTTTGGTGTCAAAAGAAATTTTAAGAAAACCAATGTAAATTTTTCTGAGGTGAACGTTTGTGCTGAGGAGAATTCAACAACAAATGAAAATGCTATGTTGTCTGTAGGAGAAACGGTTTACATGCAAACAGCTATGACGGAAATGAAACATCCCACTGGGACAAATGCTATATCAACTAGACTTCTCCTGGACTGTGGATCGCAACGCTCCTACATAGCCAAGTCATTAGCTGATAGGTTAGGATTGAAAACGGAAAGGACAGAAGACCTTAAAGTCATCACATTTGGAAGCAGTCAGCCAAAAAAAGTAAAAACGACATTGACAACGGTGTGTATACGATTAAGGAGTGGTCAATATATAAACATTAAAGTCAATGTTGTACAAGTGATAAGTGGTGATATTCAAAGAAAAACGCTAGACATCCAGTCAGTGAATGACTTTGAACATTTAGTGAATAGTGTGATCTTGCTGACACTCTTCCTAGGGAGGGAGAATCTGCTAATGTTGAGCTTTTTCTCGGAAATGCCTATTACATGGATATAGTGTTTACCCAGAAGATAGAATTAATGCCGGGATTGTACTTGCTGAGCTCCAAACTTGGTTGGATCCTTACTGGACGCTCTATGAATGAAGACACAGAATCAAATTGAAGATATATATGGAAAAAACGATCAAAGCTTTAATTTACCCATCGCGATAATTCGCGACAGTTATGTACTCTTCCCTACATGTGGAAGGAAGAGGTCATAAAAAGCATTCAAAGTTTCAAAGCAACACTGCATAACTCAGGTGGTACGAAATATTTGTTCAAGATTTTAAGTTGAAAAGGGGCATAAATTTGTCAAAATCCATGACGGAGTCATCATCTCTTGACCAAAGGCAGGGGTGATAGTGCTACACAAGTATACCAAGATACAAAAAGAAAAACATCAGTGGATTCAGTGAAAACAAGTAATAATAGTACCAATGAACTGTTACTAAGTCTCCCAAACGAAGATTCTCCTTAGACAATCATATACAGTACCATTCAATCCATCTGATCATGAGGAACAAGAATATATACAGTTTATGGGTGGGGATTTCAATGGTTTTTGAAATAAATGTCAGAAGTGAAACTAACGGGGGCGGCCAGACCACTTAGTGACCCCTCGGTGACCTAAAGAAGTACAATTCAACCTGTCACATCATGAGGCACAAGAATATATATGATTTATGGGTGAGGATAGGATTTGAACAGTTTTGGAGATATAAGGTCAAAAGGGGGGAACAGTAATTAAGATATAAGGTCATAAGTAAAATTGAGAGGTTGGGGCCTGACTCCTGGGTGACTTCGGGGGAACCAAAGTAGTACTATTCAATCTTCTCACTTTTAGGGACAAAAAAGTATAAGATTCAGTGTTGGAAATTTGAAATATTCAAACCAAATACATTTTTTATGCAAAAATCCATTTTAAATGAAACAGATCTGGTTTTCGGGACTTTTTGGGGATAGAGGCCCGGCCGACCTGTGCCACAACTAACTCAGGATACTTCTTTATATTTTATTGACACTCACGGATCTGAAATTTACATATAACCAAAATACATTTATATATTCATATATATTCATATAAATTTCAAGATCCAAGTTTAACATTTAAAACAATATATTGACAAATACAATTACATTATTTTATTTGCCTTAGTTCATCTTAACGAAAATAAGTTAAAATAATTATCTATGTGATAGTGTAATCATCAAAAGTCATTTTTACGAATATTGAGGCTGGCTTTGTTAAAATCTGTGAGATCGAGTCCCGTGCCTATCTGCGCTCGTCTCCCGTCGCTCTCTCACGTGCCAATAGTGAACTGTAAACCAAATACCCAAAACATACATGCACGTTGTTAAGAAGAATGATGGGACAAACTGATAAACCAATTCAATCCGCTCGGAAAATATAATTCATTGCACGCGTGACATACACACGGAAACTATTTCAAAACCGAATTAAAAGAATAACGAAATATCACAAACAGCGACTGATACCATACCTAAGATATGCGTTTACAGAGGAATCTGGCTATCACTGCCAAATGCCAAGATGTCTGAGAAGAGTTCGTCAATCCCAGCTGACGATTGACCACCAACTGAGCAAACTCTCGCCTCGCTATCGTGATATACTCACAAAGCGCGGGAAACTATACACAAAGACAAAGAACAGGTTTCCCGTGCACAAGGATTTCTTGAAATTAGAAGGACACACCCATATCCGTACAAAAGAAACAAAGTGTCAAGGTCGACGGAGATATTAAAGCGAGAGGTTCTGGAAGGAGTTCAATGTATCGAATGAGGAATATATATAATGATATAATGATAAAAATCGGTTCCGCTACATAAATGGGTTGGGCCTGACCCCCAGGGACCCCTATTTACAAAAATCAGGAAAGCATCACTACTCATTGAGGACTATAAGTGTGTGAAGTTTAGTAAAGATATGTTGAGCGGCCTCCGAGATATGGCTCGGCAGAAGAAAGAAGAAACGGAGTAATAAAAATAAGTCTCCAAACTTCGTTTGGGAGACTTAAAAATGTCGTACAAAAACTTTAACCGAGATTCTAAGTCGAAAAAAGGGGCAAAATTTGGTCAAAATCCATGACAGAGTTATCCCCTCTTGCCTACAGTTGGGGTGGTGGTCATATACAAGTATTACAAGTTTCAAAACAATACCTTGAGGAGTTCAGTAATTAAATGAGGTGATACGAAAAACTTAACCATTACGGCGACACCGACTCGAACGCTCAGGTGAGTAAAATAGCCCTCTTTATTCTTCACATAGTCGAGCTAAAAAGGCCAGAGACATAATTAGTGAAACGCATCTTTCCGAAAAATGGCGCTTTATTGCGTGCATTGTTAGTTAACGAGAGCGCGCTCACCTGTCACACGGGTACCGGACATTTCGGTAAATTATTTAGCCGAATTTATAAAGTAACTGGTTCAGATATATCGGTTCATTGAACTAACAGTTCATATGGTAAATTGTTTTGACAAAATTCTCATGTAAATTGGGGCAAAGGCCTATTAAACAAAGATAGGAAACTCCTGTAGAAAGGATCAGGAGGTGAAAAAGGAAGGAATCTTTCGTGGTATTTTACCTAAACCATGTTTTATTGTCTTTTACCTAAATTTTAATATTATTAAAAGGTATCATTTTGAAGGTAATGTATTGTTCTATTGCAAGATATGAATTACTTTCAAATATCTCAAATAGCAAAGCAGAAATGTGACTTTGCGAGATCTGGACAATTGGCTGCGTGATTTTGAATGATTTTGATTACTTGCCAATCTTTGTTATCATGGGGCTTTGCTTGGAGCAGAGACTTATAAACATAGATTGGCAGCTTATTCTTTGCCCATATAGATTTTTTGAAGTCGCGTGCGGACAACGAGATTTCAACGAGACTCGGGCGAGATTGGAAACCAAATACATATTTATGGGAAGTTCCAATGGATATTTAAAACAATATAGTATTGATATGGTTATTTTGCTTAGTCAGTTATTTGTTCGATTACTTTTGACATAAACAAACGTCAGTGAGGTTGATCGACCACACGACAAGATGCAATTAAAGTAATCCATTTTACGTGTTTTCCAACATCAGTCAAAATAACAAGAAGACCATTACCGGCAAAAATCACGGGTCAAACCTGCATGTACACTAGGCTGTCTTGTATCTCGACGTTTACTCGTTCCGCGCTTAGGCATATCGGACTAATTATTCACATGTCTTTCTTCTCCACCCTCCTCTCTCTCTTATTATAATTAAACTAAAAATAGTACTCTAATCATGCATCAGTCAGTAGTGAAGGGTGGCAGTATGGTACCCTCGGTACCATATTTTTTTTTTATGGTACCGAGGGTACCATACTGCCACCGAAAATTTATGGTACCGAGTCGAAAATTTATGGTACCTTGAGTATATACGAAAACAGATTTATGGTACCGTATGTTGCATGTAATAAAAAAACATGTCCTACCTGTTAGATCTAACTAGGATGACTTAAGATCTGATAGAGAGAAAGAGTATGCATACCAAACATTCCAATGACGCAATATTGTCATTTTGACGTCATGTTTTATTTCTTAGTTAAAGGAGGACCACATCTTAACGTTATGTAAGTTAAAGGGGGATTGACAATTGTAAAATGTCCTTTCGAGACATTTGGGTTGGCCCTGAAAAGGACCGTTTTGTTTCTTCTTTAGATTTCGGTGACTTCGTTCTCATCGTGCTTGGTTTCGAAGACATCGTTCCTCCATATAACATAAGTCGTATTTTTCGATGGCGTCGTTCTCATCTTTTTTGATTTCGGTGACATTGTCCACATCGTGCTTGGTTTCGGTGACATCGTGTTCATCGTCACTGATTACGATGACATCGTTTTCATCTTGTAACATCTGCTGTTGTTCTATGAGCATATGGTCTTCATCTTGTTGCTGTTGTCTCAACATCTCCTGATGTTCCATGAGCATATAGGCATCATGTTCATCTTGTTGCTGTTGTCTCAACATCATCTGATGTACCATGTCTTCCAAATGCAGATGGTATTGTGCAATATGGTCTTGCTGTTGTCTCCACTCATTGCGTTGTTGTTCGATCAACCCCATCAATTCGTTGACAAATTCAATCAGTTGCTGAATTTCTTCCATGGTTGTGCAGCGAGAATATGACCGAATGCTTGATGCGGTGCGCTTTTATAGCCTTGAGGCGGATTGACCTACTTTCTTCTGTTAGCGTACACCAATCAGAGAACGTTATTTTCATTCAATGACAATAACGTGAAGTTTAACCTTGACCTGAGTTGGATAGCATTGCCTTTGGCCTTGACCTGAGGTGGATTGACCTTCTTTGTATTGACATATCAGAATTGTTGTTAAATTTGTAGTTGTGATGACTATTTTTTTGTAACATTTTTGTAAACTTTTATAAAACATTGGATCATATTTTTAATGAAAAAATCATTTTGAAGGAAATGGTGACAATTGAGGTATATTCTCTTTCGAGACATTTGGGTTGTCCCTGATAAGGGCCGTTTTTTTTCCACAGAGTAGTGGTTACTCATGATTGTCTATGAGTTTCTTCAGCAGATATTCAACATGTTCTATGGTGATGAAATGTGCTTCAATGATATTTAAGATATCATCGTAGTTTAGATCAGTATAGTAACATTCACTCAATTTGGCTACGATACTCCTGAGTGTTGTTGTTATTTTAAGCGAACGTTGGTATCGGTCCTGTATTTTTTCCATGTCAGATATACAGTCGTTGTCCATGCTAGTTATATGTGACTTATCCATAGCTCAATCTGAAAACGAATGGCATGAATTCATTTCGTTTGATACTTTTATTACTTTGTTTGACAATTGTAAAAAAATGTCCTTTCGAGACATCTGGGTTGGCCCTGAAAAGGGCCGTTGTTTTGTTGTTTTTTCTCTACTTCTTACTCTTTTTGCTATTTTGTATGTCTTTACAATGGGCTCCAAGTCCATTCTTAGAATGGGATCCACCATCAAGCGGACGTTTGTTGGATGATTCCTCTTTTTTCTGGAATGAAAGTGATAGGCACCACCAGCTTGTCTGTTTTCAATTTGATACGGCATTCCACTTCTTCCATTCTCTGTTGCAATTTGATGAGGTTGTTGTTCACCTCTTTGAGTTCCCTCAGAATAGATTGTCCAACATTATTTACTGGCTGCACTGTCGGTTGGTGTTGCATTGGTTGTTGTTGCTGTACTGGTTGCTGCTGTTGTGGTAGAGGCTGAGGTTGATACGTTGGTTGGTAGCTGGGCTGGTACACCGGAGTCGGAGTGTACGAGACTGATGCCTGGTTAGCAGCTGTCGTCAGCTCAAACAAATCAGCAGCCTGTATGGCGTTGTTAACGAGATCAGAAGTTACGTAGCTTTCCATGGTTGGGTAGTGGGATTATGATACGATGCAGTGTGTTTTTATAGTCTTGAGGCGGATTGACCTACTTTCTATCGAGTGTTGGCACACACCAATCAGAGAATGTAATT
Organism: Solen grandis; assembly: GCA_021229015.1. Classification (NCBI taxonomy): domain Eukaryota; kingdom Metazoa; phylum Mollusca; class Bivalvia; order Adapedonta; family Solenidae; genus Solen; species Solen grandis. The sequence goes on from CM037777.1 coordinate 90,080,892, forward strand.
TCCATCCAATGAAAAAATGACGCGAAGTTTAACCTTGACCTGAGTTGGATAGCATTGCCTTTGGCCTTGACATGGGGTGGATTGACCTACTGACCAACTATTTTCATAACTATATACGTGTTTTTTAAAAAAAGAAGGATGAAATCACAGTGTCCGAACAAAAACTCTGGTTCGAAAAGTGTGGTGTGTGTTTAGAGGAGAGGGAGGAGGATATATATCACATAAACCAGTGTCGATGTCAGGACATTGTATGCGTCAGGTGCTTCGCATGGCTTCAGAAGTGTCCGTTTTGTAGGGAACCCTATCAAGTGTATGCCTGGCCTACCTGTGTTTTCGCTAAACATGGTCCTACAGTGCGCTCAGCGTATTATGGCATATGGTTTGACCCTGATTATTCAGAGTTAGTAGGGTGACTCCGAGTAATTCAGGATCACAAAAACCAAATACGGCCCTTTTCAGGGCCATCAACTGTATTCGAGAGGGAATATATCACAATTGTTAATGTGTAAGATAAACATAAACAACAAGAAATCAAATCAGTTTTAGCATTTTATTGAACTCTATGAACATTGCAACAAAATATGAACAAACAATATGAACAATACAAACACTATTAACAACAAGTACATAACACTACACTTTAATGAAAGTAGAATGGGTCTAAACTATTCGTCAGTAATTCAAAACACGCACGACCATCTCCAAACTTTGGTGGATGTTTAGCTGTGCATGTTTGTTGGTGCTGATTACACACTTGTCTTCTTGTACGTTTGTACAGTTCTGAATAGTTCTGGTAAAACCAACATCCCACATTGGAATCGTTCAAATTGAAGTGAGGTTGATCCTCTGTCCGGAATTTAGCTTTAAGCACCCGTGTTAAATCACATCCTCGAACAAGAAAATGCAAAGCAAACAAACAGTATGCTCCACACACAAACGTGTTGTATCCTTGAAGTCTCATGAGATTCCATGTATAGGGTCCATGTCTTTCCAAGAAACGTTGAATGTCACGATGGAGTGGTTTTTGTCCATACGAATCAAAGTAGTAAGTCGATTTATCGTTGAAAAACACAGCCACCCAATGTTCACCAGGTTGAGTCGAACTGTTGGTATTCACTATGTAAGCTTTTACAGTCTCTGGTCTACGTTGTGGTAGCTGATCTTTAGCACATACCATGGCATTCAAGGGAGCTAGAAGTGGTGAATGATCCAAAATATACTGCAGCTCAATCGTTTCCATTTTCCCAATCTTGTTTAATTCGTCCTGCCCATTCGCACTCAAAAGCTTCCAATGGTGTGGTCTTGTTCGTATCTACCCTAGCCTTTATATTTGCCCACATCTGATAAGCATCAGCTTTCTCAGCGCGTGTGAGATCCATGTTTTGTAGTTCAGCGTACCATCTTTCCATCACTTGATACAAGTCCAGTTTTTTAATGCACTGTTCAGAAACATCTCGACCCACTCACTTTTGCTGCTAAACAAACACAGGGGATGTTGGGTCTGACTGGGATGATCAACAATGCAACCATAACAGTTTTCTTTCACGATATCAAAGAGGTGTGTCTGCAGTTCATGCACCACATGATGGTTCAAACTCTTTACAATATCGTGTCGCCTATTCAAGTTGTAGATTTCTTCGTACAGTTGTTTGGCCAGCTGTTCTCCTGATTTGCTCATGGTTAATAATCTGTGATGACTTCTCTGAACCCGTTAATCTCTATCTGACTGTCGTATTCGGCATACACAATCACGTTGATGGGGTCACCAAGAGCTCGATTCGCAAGTTTCCCGTTTTTATAGGATGCAGCTGTCCCTCTTCTGATCCTTGATCTGGCGTTAAGTCAATGCCCCACAGTGTGTACCCCTGCATGTAATCGTCCATTGTCAGACCCATGGAGCGGTTTAAACCGAGTGATCCCATGGCTTGATGCAGGGACATGTATGATCTTAAAATTTCTCCTGTGGGAAAGTTGGGCTGGAACGGCAAGTTGTGTGTCGTCTTTCCGTCTACACTGACTTCTACCTTAGACAAGTTGAAATGTTGAAAATCAAATGGGTTGGTTGCCACATCGCCGTTCATGTCTGTATTCTTTACCAGGCCCAGAATGATACGTTTGGGCAACTGTCCTTGAAATAAATGATC
>CM037777.1:90083135-90133135 GCA_021229015.1 Solen grandis
ATAACTTAAGTTAAACCCAATAAACAAACAAATATATAATTTCTAATAAAGTGTATACAAGCACAACACACAAGATTATTTGTTTGGGCTTTCACAGTAAATATATATATTTATTGTTTCTATTTGTATGAAACAATTTGCTATTAATTGCTAAAATAATTTATGAAATGTATGTCTTAAAGTCCCATCCAAAGTGTGTGTTGTGTTTATTTTTAGCTCACATGAGCACAATGTGCTCAAGGTGAGCTTTTCTGATCGCCTTTTGTCCGGCGTCCGGCGTCCGTGCGTGCGTCCGGCGTCAACAATTGCTTCAAACAACATCTCCTCCTAAACGGCTTGGCCAATTTGAAAAATATTTTGCAGGAATGTTCCTTGGATGAAGCTCTACTAAAGTTGTATAAATGGTTCTGGTCCATCGCATAATTAGGTCACAGGAGCTAAAAATAGATTTTAAAAATGAAAATTTAAAAAATCTTCTTCTCCGAAACCACAAGGCCTAACCTTTTGATTTTTGGTATGTAGCATCATCTTATGGGCCACTACCAAGATTGTACAAATCATAGCCCTATGGTGATAAATGACCCCGCACCAGGGGTCACTTGTTTTACATAGAGTTATATAGAAAAATCTTAAAAAAACTTCTATGAATCCATAAGGCCTAGAGCTTAGATATTTGGTATGTAGCATCATCTTATGGGCCACTACCAAGATTGTACAAATCATAGCCCTATGGTGATAAATGACCCCGCACCAGGGGTCACTTGTTTTACATAGAGTTATATAGAAAAATCTTAAAAAAACTTCTATGAATCCATAAGGCCTAGAGCTTAGATATTTGGTATGTAGCATCATCTTATGGGCCACTACCAAGATTGTACAAATCATAGCCCTATGGTGATAAATGACCCCGCACCAGGGGTCACTTGTTTTACACAGAGTTATATAGGAAAATCTTAAAAAATCTTCTTCTATGAATCAATAAGGCCTAGAGCTAAGATTTTTGGTATGTAGTAGCATCTAATGGTTCATTACAAAGATTTTAAAAGTCTTGGCCCTACGGTGATAAATGACCCTGCGCCCAAGTCTTCTCTGAAACCATATGGCCCATTGCTTAGGTATTTGGTGTGTAGTATTGTCAGGGGTAAAATGTTTTAGATTAAGTTATATCAGAATCCTTGTCTGTTTAAAAACCTTGACATCAGTTGAAGCAATGGTACTCAGGTGAGCGATTCAGGGCCATCATGGCCCTCTTGTTTTATTAGGTTTTAAAAAACCGTTCGTGTCTTCCTTTTTCTCTTTTTTTTAGGTTTTCGTGGACTGCAACACAGCCGCGAAAACCTACTGTTCTTCTTGTGTTTCTTTTTCTCTTTTTTTTTTTAATTTGTTTCCATTATTAGGTTTTCGTGGACTGCAACGCAGTTATTATTCTTTGCACTTTTTTGGTGACCGCTGTTGCGGCATGATTAGAAATGCTACAAATATGAAAATTTCCATGCATACTCACATGTATCTGAAGTTGTGCACCGTTAAGTTTGTTTTTCATTTTAGTACTAACTTTTGCCGCTAGGTGGCACTTAGCATCAAAACATATAATTGCTGATAACTCTGTCATTTGACAGTTTATTTGTATGCAGTTTTTTGCATTCTGTTCTCTGTCAACTGCCCCATTAAATATGATGAGTGGCAATATCCATATCTTTGAAACTTTTGAGCTAGAAGAGTTTGAATCTTTGAAAAAAAATCTGGCAAATAAGGGTGTGTCCACGAAAAACATGCCAATTTTTGTTAGAGATTAGATACACTCATTCTGTTTTTTGAAATTGATTCCGAAGATCTTTGCGCACAAAATATATGGGTTGGCGATTTCAGAAAATGCATAAAATGGCTTTCAATAAGCGGTCAAAGTGCACTAAAATATGGAGGAAACAAATTTTCGAGAATAGGCATTTTTTTAGTTCATTGATGATTCTGCCGTTATTTTTTAATCAATCTTTATGAAATTTTCACAGATTGTATTGTTTGTTGTTTCAAGGGACTTCACAGTTTCAAAATTTCAAAAAATGCAAAGGTCAAGGTCATATTGCGATTATTGGTTTTTTCTTTGACCATGAATATCTCAAAATCTAAAAATATTTTATTGAAAGAATATGGGTAAAATCAAAAGCCTTTAAAGAGTACTTTTTGAAGAATTTTAGTTTTTTTCAGATTGGGATTGATTTGGTTCTTTGGTGGCAGTTTGAAGTTTGGTCATACTTTGAATTGATTTTAAAGCCTTTAAAGTTTAAATGTGTGATATATTTTGTCATCATTGGAAAAAGAATGTCTTACCTCGTCAACAAAAAAAGAATTTTGAAAATCTGTCAAGAATTGATGAATTTATAGAGAATTTAAATACATGACCCAGAATAAAAACAGAGAAAATTTGACAGAATGAGCATCACTGGTTACCTATGTTCTATAAATAGATGCAGGCTCTGCTAGCTTTAGGTTGGGATATAACAGGTCATGAATGTATGTGTAAAACCAGCCTACTATCTCACTTCCATTGTAGCAGGTAATTTAGTTATGCATCAACCCATCAGAGGTTTTACCATATAGCTACTATATTGGCTAAAGACTCCCTGCAGTGATGACCAGCAATTAACAGGTCTGATCACAGCAGATGGGGGCCTGGCTCAGTGGGACATCACATTCATTTCGAGATGCCTTTAAGTCTTGGTCACAGCTTTAAGTCTTGGTCACAGCTGAATTCACCAATGAAGGAAAACACTGAGTTATATAAACGTCTTGCATTTTGTTGTTTTTCTGGTATTTTAACTTGGCTGATCAGGTTTGAAACTGTTGATCATCACGAAAACCGTTGCATTTGCAGTATGCAAATCTAGTTTTATTTTTTTTTTTGTCGTTTTTTTCAATCATTATTCTATCAGTTCTTTTTTATTTAATTTAAATATATATCAAAGGAATGTGGTATCCCACTGAGCCAGGCCCCCATAGTTAAAGGCATCTCGAAAGGAATGTGGTATCCCACTGAGCCAGGCCCCAACCTGCTGTGACCAGACCTGCTAATTGCTGGTCATCACTGCAGGGAGTCTTTGGCCAATATAGACCTAATCTGTCACAGTAAAATCTCTGATGGGTTAATGCAAAACTACATTACCTGCTAGTATGGAAGTGAGATTGTAGGCTAGTTTTACATAAGACATAAACATTTTATTGAATGATAGATAATATGTGGGTATGATCTCTTACATGTTCTTTGTGAAATTTACTAATTGGAGTCAATTTTGTATCTGCATGATTATAAGATTATATATTTAGTACATTTATGCACTTATTACAGAATTCAAGTTTTGATATAGAAAATATTGAGATACAGACATTGAATGATTTTTATTTTATTTATTTATTTTTTGGAATGTAGGATAAAATTCCCCCCCGGACATAATCCCCCCCCATGATGAAATTTTGTCAAGGCGGACATAATCCCTCCCAATAGATTTTACGGGGCGGACAAAACACCCCTCGTGAATTTTCCAGGGCGGACAAAATCCTCCTAATTATTGTATTTGCTTCGATAATTTTTTTTCACCTTTTCACGCCCGTTTAAGACATGTTAATAAAGGCCACCTCTGTCTTAATTGGTTTATTTGAACATTCCCTTAACTAATTACACCAGTTGATAATGACAGACAGACAGACAGTATATTTTATTGACGTAAACTTTACAGTTTCTTGTCATGTATATATGCATAAATATAAATAAATAATCAAATAATCAATGCAAGTTATATTTTTCTTTTATTTGTATTATATATATAACTGATCTTGATAAAATATGTTTGATGTTACTAAACCAGGCATTTTAGTAAAATATTTCAGAAAAAAATAAGTATATACATCATGCCTATTTTGAAACCTTATAATTCAATCATGGAATTCATTACCAGTTTTTTTTTTTAAATTAATTTTAGAATATTATATATAAAAATTGTAATAGTTAAATATTTTTTGAAATAACATTCTGTTAAAAGAAATAATAAATGTGTATTTATAATAATGACATTAATTAATTTATGACCGCAACTGTATTAACTGGTGTTCACAAGCTAGGGATATGTTCTTATGTTTTTAATTCTGATATAAAAAAATAAATATAAATTAAATAAATAATTATACTTTAATGGTAATTTAATTTTAAGATTTGTTATTGGAAATTATAAAATGAAATACTTTTGCATTCATTGCTATGTTATTTGCACACTGATATTATTATATTAAATTTGTAAAGATAAACTGTATATGTCAAGTTATATCAATAAAATTTCTGTTCTGTTCTGTTATGTTCTTAAACGAGCGTGAAAAGGTGAAAAAAATCATTATCCAAGCAAATATAATAATGAGGGGGATTTTGTCCGCCCTGGAAAATTCACGAGGGGTGTTTGGGAGGGATTATGTCCACCTTGACAAACTTCTGGGGGGGGTTATGTCCGCCTATACAAAATTTCATGGGGGGGATTATGTCCGGGGGGGATTTTGTCCGTCCCCCTATTTTTTGCTTTGTATTTGTTTTTCTTAGAAACATTTCGTTACATTTATTCAGCAGAATTAAACAAGTAATTCAATTCTTGTTGATTTCTGACATTAAAATGTATTGAGGGAATTTAGAAATGAGAGAATGAGAATGAAAGTGATTAGTAATACATTTATGATTTATTTCTTTATTTCAAAACTTTTCTACATTTCTTATTATGATAAAAATTTACAAATAAAAGATAAAATAAGAAAGATCAAATTAAATGAAATAACAGACACAAAAATTGAAAGAACAAAATAAATGAAAAATAATGAAAGGGTTAACAAAATAGGTAAGAATTAAATCAATAAAGAAGGAAAGAAAAACAAGGAAAATTAATGTATGCTCTAATAAAAATGAATAATTGAGAACTTGAAGAATAATTTCTGTTATTTAGGATTATGTGATTATAGAACTGTAACTTGTGTAACTTTTGTAAAAACTGTGAATGGCGATATACAATCCCACGTAGTAACAAAATTAAAGAATATAAGAATTGAGAGAATGAAAGTAATAAGTAATACATAATTTATTTCACAACTTTATGTTTCTTTTTATGATAAATTTTACATATAAAAATAAAATAAGAAAGGAAGAACAAATTTAATGAGAAATATAAGACAAATAAAATGAAAGAACAAAATAAATGAGAAATAAATCAATTAAAACAAATCATGGAAAATTTATATATGCTCAAATAAAAATGAATAATTGAGACTTTATAAAATCATTTCTGGTATTTAGGATTTAGTAATTGTATAACTGTAACTTGTGTAACTTTTAAAACAATGTGAATGGCTATATACAATCCCATGTAGTAACACATGCACACTTGCATCTTGAACTATACCTGTGACTGACAGACCATGGGTGACAGACCGTGGCAGCCTGCCTTATCAGAAAACAGATGCCCCCACATGCTGGGTTTGGAATAAATGGGGGGGGGGGGTCACTTATATAAGGGTTTTGAGATGCCTTTAAATATTTGATTTTGAAAATACATGAAAGAGATACAAGTTTTAGTATTCAAAATGACTTAAAATGAGTCTGAAGGACATTATTCTGACAATGAATGACTTTTTAAATTGCTTTTGTTAGAAACGTTTCGTTACATTTTATTCAACAGAATTTCCCTCATTGAATAAACTGCATCCAGGCCACAGGTCCTCACAGTCTAGGGAAATTGCAGAATTACATGCACAGTTGTGGTTATTTACTATTGCTACTAGTGTAGACAAAGAATGAAAGTATTTAGTAATACATAATTTATTTCCAAACTTAATGTTGCTTTTTATGATAAATTTTACAAATCAAAATAAAATATAAATTAAAATATATATGAGAACTAAAAGAATGAAAGAAAGAAATAACAAAATGTATAAGAAATAACAAAATCAACCAACAAAGTAAGAAAGAAAACAAAGATTTATATTTAATTAAATAAAAAAGAATAAAAAAGAACTGATAGAATAATTTCTGGTACTTAGGATTGCGTAATTGGTATATTCACAACTATTTCCTTTACAAACTGTGAATGACTATGTTCAACCCCCAAATATAGCATACATACACTTGGATCTTGAACAATACCTGTGTGACAGACACATCGTGACAGACTGTGGCAGCCTGGCTTATCAGAAAACAGATGCCCACACATGCTGGGTGGGTGAATAAATGGGGGGGGGGGGGGTCACTTATATAAGGGTTTTGAGATGCCTTTAAGGGATTTTATAAGCTATAAAAAATGTATACCGGGGGGAGGGGGAAGTAAATCCGGGCCTGCATTTCGATTATTTTCTTTTGATTATCTAAATTTAGATTTCCCTCATTTTTACTACGCGAAGTCTCAAATTTGTTTTCCGTCTTATCACGAATTGAGCTAGATAAGGTATTCGCATCTCTGGTCTTATTAGTAAGTGGTGATAATTTTCAGGGTTATATCAAAAGGATTGCATTTTGGAACTCGAAACTGAATTGAAATATGTTAATAAAACGATGCTGGAGATAACGTTTTTAATCGAAAGGGTTGTGTGTTCGAGCTCCGGCTACTGATAATGGTTCTGTAGGCGAACATTCTTACGGAGGATGGGAATCTATAGTAAACCCCTTCATTTTTGTCTAAGGGATTTCGACACCCCTATCATTTTTGTCTAAGGGATTTCGACACCCCTATCATTTTGGCTAGTGGATTTTGACATCCCTACAACTTTTGGACCTGGTGGATTTTGACATACACTCTCCAGAATAAGCAATAGTGTTACATACGGTAGGCCCCCATTTTGTCAACAAATCAAAATCCCATGTCGTCTACAAATCAAAATTTGTCAGCAAATCATACACATGCTATGAAATACTTAGTAATGACCATAAGATTCATGCATACATTCCCCTGATATCTATCTTTCTACCTATATGTCCGTCTGTTGAATGGTGAACATTAAGTTGTATGAATGATAAAATATACATAAACACATCGAGGGGTGAGAGCGAAACTAGGCTAAGTGAAATAAATATATTAGCACTTAGCCTAGTTTCGCTCTCACCCCTCAACATGCATTTTTTGAACTGAATGAAATTAAAAAAAATGATAAAGTATATGATATTCTTCCCATTTGAGAGAGAGAAGGGAGGGAGAGTTAATAAATATGCTAACAGTTAAAATATCCTGGAAAGGAAGTAATATTATATGTGGATTTATTGTTGATAAACTGTCCGACTGTGCCCCGGTATCTGGTTAATTATGTTGAGGAACTGTAGGAACTCTCACACAATGACGAATAAGTCCTTTTGTGATTAATGAAATTTTATTTTCTTCTTTTCTTTTCTTTCTGTGGCAATCCACAAATTCAAATAACAACAATAATATAGTCCGTGAAAACACAGTAGTATATAATAATAATGATGATGGTTATCCACATAAATGTCCGTGAAATCACAGTAAAAATCAATATCATATGTCAGTTAATAAGTTTCGTTAGGAAATCCTAAATAGAGGTCCTTCCTCTTAAAAAGCCAAAATCTGAACTTACTTTTTTCACAACGAAAAGTTTCGTCTACCCGGGACATGGGTGATAGACAAGCCACGTGACCAGTTTAATGCGATTAGCGATGTGTGAATTGCAGACACGCTAGACATGCCATGATACCCTGGCGTTTTTATAAAAATTTATCTATGACAGATAGACAAAGAATGTATCACGTGGCCGAGACGAAATGTTGAAAGAAAGTATGAATAAAGAAATGCTTAATTATAAAATATCAATATTCCTTTCCAAAAACAAATAATTGTAACAGTTTAAAGTACAAAGCTACTGGTAAAATATATTTTACCGGTGTAGCAAATGAATGTAGGATAAAATCCCCCCCGGACATAATCCCCCTCGTGAATTTTCCAGGGCGGACAAAAGCCCCCTCGTTATTGTATTTGCTTCGATAATTTTTTTTTCACCTTTTCACGCCTAACCTCTGTCTTAATTGGTTTATTTGAACATTCCCTTAACTAATAATTTTGGAATAATTAATAAGGATATGAAATCCACTCTCGCATTGCTATGTTTTTGCACACTGTATATGTATTATTATGTTATTTGTAAAGATAAACTGTATATGTCCAAGTTATATCAATAAAATTCTGTTCTGTTCTGTTATGTCCTTAAACGAGCGTGAAAAGGTGAGAAAAAAAAATTCACGAGGGGTGTTTTGTCCGCCCCGTAAAATCTATTGGGAGGGATTATGTCCGCCTTGACAAACTTCTGGGGGGGGTTATGTCCGCCTATACAAAATTTCATGGGGGGGATTATGTCCGCCTATACAAAATTTCATGGGGGGGGGATTATGTCCGGGGGGGGGGGGGATTTTGTCCGTCCCCCGTAGCGAATATACATGAATACATATTCATTGATGTCTTCCTTTAGATTAAATGTGAAAGTTACAATTAATGAATGAGTGTGGGAATTATACATATAGTATATCTGCTACATCATATAAATATTAATTTAATTATGCAATATTTTAATGCAGAATAAACAGTCAGGTATCAATAAAAAATTAGCTAAATTTGTATATCTTACAAATTGTAAAAGAGAATCAGAAAAAAATACAAATGTCCACTAGATTAATGGTATTATATAAGATCAATGATATGTTTCCACATTTCAAATGATAAATTTACATGTTTTTCTCATGTTTGATATGTAATGTATGAATGCATGCCATGATTGTACCATTTATTGTATTTTTATGGAATTTATTACATATTTCAAGTATTTTTAGTTGAAACAATCGTGGTTTGTTTGGCAATGCTATTATTTGTTTATAATCAATAATCAATAGCAATACACTTTTTTATTTAAAAGTGGATATGGGGATATGGCATTAGCATTTTTTTTTTTTAATTTAAAAAAAAAAAATGAAACGGGACGGTAAATTTTGTTTAGATTATACATAAAGGTGTACTTTAGGCATATTACACAACAATATTGTTTATTTTTCAATTCGTCACTTTGAGCGATATTAAAATATTGCTTAATTGGGTCTAAATTATATATACAGTGTATAGCTGTGCAAAGTCATTTTATTAAATTTAACTGCTGTGTTATAATATTATTGTCTTCGAACTATTTTCGTGTCTATAGCTGTATTTACCAATATGGAAAAAAAGAAGATAACTCTCACATCCGTGTCCATTGTTTTATATGTACTACCTACAATATCAAACGTGGCCCCATGTGCCTCTTCCGGGCCTGCATGTATATATGCAGATATTATACATACAACTTCGTTTAGTATATGAAATCAGAGATGTAAATACTTAGATGTATTAATTTAATGTAGCTTCGTGATGAAACCTCAAACCAACATCGTAATCCAATAATCATGTATTATGTTGATTCTTAAAGGGGTCCGTTTTAAAACTGGCACTGTTATTTGGAACATATTGGCACCGTTTTGACAATTTTGAACAGGAATGGGATCCCAATTTTGACTATTTCTTGTGGCCGTTTTGACCAATTTGGTACCGTTTCAACATGGCCGTTTTGACTGGATACAGCCTGCCGACACCAACAGTATCTATGTTTAAACATAATTTAGACTCAACTGTCACGGCCGTGAATAACGTATTTAACCCCGCCAGCCTTCCGTACTGTGGATTTTATACGCCGCGTGGATTTATAATAAACAAATAAGTTATCATAAATGGGGACTACACATTGAAAAGCACGAGCCAAAAGACAAAAAAAAGCGATTACAACGTCACGTGACACGCGTGATTGACAGTAGAGTCACGCGGGGGGAAAATTATCATAAGTCTCCATAAGGGAAAATAAAAACCATTTTCTGCAGAATAAATGACTATTACAACATAATCAGTGTTATTTTGCACTACTTATCATGAAACGTTTACAACTAGAAAAATATTAATATAAAAATGAAATTTAACGTGTTTTTGTTTAGAATTTTACCCCAATTGCGCCTCTTTGGGTATTGAGTAGCGTCCCTTGGTCTATTTTAGACGGACAATATTATTAGCGAACACGATGAGTTTAATGGACGACAAAAGAGTTTAACATTTAAAGATATTTGCAAAATTCTTGCCATTTAGGAACTTTCTGGTTTTCTTATCATCAGCTGTAAGAGGTACGTACTGTATAACATTTCTTCTTGTATGCATTCATGACTTGTTTGATTTTATTTCATGGGATTTTATCAATTTAGCAGTTGTTTTCAGCCATTATGCGAAACGGGGAAATCACGAGTTTAGCACGATAATAAGGCTAGACAAAATTGTTACGATTGTTCGTGATATGATCTTGATTTTTACACAGGTTGTGTATGTTTATCAAGTGCATTTTTATATGAGGGTTGAAATCTGAATGAGCTATCAACATGTTTTGCATTTTAAGATCAGTTTATGAAGGACATTCCACCGACATCACATCGCATTAGGTGTGGGTCAATTTCTGCAGTTGATATTGCTGCGTGGGGTTCCTTAGGGGAAATGTCTGGCAGCACGTATCCGTAATTAATCACGATGATAATTTACGCAAAGCGGATTTAAAGCGGTCGATTTAAAGAGTAAATAGATAGTAATTATTCACAAATAGATTTTGATGTCATGTGCCAGAGTATTGCACATATCCGTGTGGTCAAATAGAAACAATTGCCATGTGGACTAAATTAATTATATCAATATAGCTGTAATCCTTTGTTTATCCGTCAAATTCAAAAGGTCATCTATACATTATCATTGAGGATATTATTTTTTTTTAACCAAAGACCTATTCGATTATTAAATGTGTCTAACAAGTCTTATGTAGTCACAAGGAAGGTTACTTTGAATAATTTGTGAGTAAATGTGGATCTGTATTAGATATTCTAATGTAAAACTGATGTCTCTGTATAGATGATACATACATATCTCATTACTTTCTATATTGGAAAATAATCACAGGACATGGCCATTTATGTTATGAAAGATAAGTCTCTTGCTTAATATACAATCTTCATTGGGCTGATAACTAGAAATACATACCTAGATATGATTTGAATTATTATATTACAAGGTGTGCCCACTTGCACTGGCAAGCATGGCAAGTGAAAAATCTAAACATTTCTTTGTTATTTTCTTGATTTTACTACCTTAAAATTTGGAAGGACTTGGCAGGATGAGTGTTAATTTTAAGAATTTCCCACCCTTAATATTACATTAATTCATTCCTCTGCAAAAATGAAATGTCCCTATTTCATAATTGACATAGCTTTGCCTTTGAGTAATGACCAGTCTAATGTACATATATTATTACACTGAAGATATAAAGAACACAACCATGAGAAGTTTTCCCGTGTAATTGCTGTAACACATATTTCTAGGTTATGTGCGTGCATGCTATACACATAGTCAATAGGTTTATTCGAAACTTGTTGTTCATGTGATAGGGTAGGATCATAAGGGTCACTGTTTTGATCATGGCAGGTCTGAAAATGAAGGATGTCAAGCAATTTGAAATCTTGTTCTAATGGGTGGAATGACAGCAACAGCAGGCGCATGTCACTAAGCTGCCATCGCAAAACAAGTGACTGGCAGATATCTGCCATGACCGCAAATTCTGGTTCATACAGGAATGGAGAAATGTCATGTTATAATAAATTTATCAAATTTTTGATCTACTAACATTTAAATATAAATATGATTAATCAAGCCTTGAGACTTTTGTCTTTGAGATTGTCTAAAGGTTCCTAACACATATACATAGGGACATTCCTGATTTTGCTGAGTATATAAAAATGTAAACATTGATTATAAACAAACCATAACCAATTTACTATATGAGCACATATTACAGTGGATGCAAACTGACTTGACGCAGGAAGCTAATCTAGGAGAGTGGAGGGAGTTGGACGCATCATTCCTTGTCATTGTGACGGAGGCTAGATAGAGCCCGTGAAATGGCTGCCCCAGACATGGATGTGATTAAGGACATCCCTGGGTACAAGGTCATCCTGAAGGCCATTCTCAAGGCTCAGATACAACATTTGGTAAGTAATGACTCTCCCATGTAGGAGAACTACTCCTGTAGAAGTATTATATTGTACATATAGGTGGTTTTTAGCTCACCTGAGCACAGCTCAGGGTGAGCTTTTGGGATACTTGATTGTCCGTCGTCCGTCAACAATTTTGATGTTTACACACTACAGGCCACAATTTTGATCCAATCTTCCTCAACCTTTCTCAGAATGTTTGTCTTCATAATATCTTGAACCCTTTCGAAAATGGGTCAGGTTGGATCCAAGAGTAGGTCAGTAGGTCAAATCTTAGAAAAATCTTGTTTACACACTAGAGGCCACAATTTTAATCCAATCTTCCTCAAACTTGGTCAGAATGTTTGTCTTGATGATATCTTGAACCTTTTCGAAAATGGGTCAGGTTGGATCAAAAAGTAGGTCAGTAGGTCAAATCTGAGAAAAATCTTGTTTACACACTAGAGGCCACAATTTTGATCCAATCTTCCTCAAACTTGGTCAGATTGTTTGTCATGATGATATCTTGAACCAGTTTGAAAATGGGTTGGGTGGACAAAAAGTAGGCAGTAGGTCAAATCTTAGAAAAATCTTGTTTAACCTGAGGGCAACATTTTTGGTCCACTCATCCTCAAACTCTGGCAGAATGTTTGTTATGATGATATCTTTTGTGGATGGGGTCAGAAAATTCCTGAACATTGTTTCACCTCATCATCTTTATTCTTAAGCAATCTGTTTTGTACAGGCAATGAATGATACTTTTCCCAGGTGAGCAATCTAGGGCCATCTTGGCCCTCTTGTATTGATTTGTGACACAAGTATTGTTTACTAATAATTTAGTCATCCTCAGGAGCGGAAGGAGACCTATGGATGTAATCACTGGACGTCACATGACATAGTAAAGTCATAGAAAATGGTACTGGTATATATAGCTTACTTGCTTGGTGCTCAGCATGATTATAAGGGTTGTTCCAGGACTGGTTAATGTTGACGGGTGTTAAAACTCGACAAACATGCAAACTGGAAAAATATTGTTGTTTTAAAGCAAAAAAAAAAGTGAGTCATAATTGTGCAGGGCCTAAATTCATCAATTATGTTTTGAGATAAGGTGCCTTATACAGTATTTATTTTGATTTTATGCCCTGATACACTTCACTTGATGAGCTCTACCAGCCAGGTGACCTTGACCTTCAAATGTCCTTGACCCTCTCCCCTTGGGGGGATATGGCTGACATTCATTTAGATGCTTTTTTTTAATGGATAACAGTTACTGTAGTATAGAAAAGAAACATATTTTATGATTCTACAGTGAAAATTAGTATAATAATTATTTAACACTTTCTGACATAAAATAGTCCTAAAAATTGGTTGATGTGGAAGATGCAAGGCGCAAAACTTTTTTTGTCATGTGAAATCACAATTTTCCAAGTTTACTCAATGAAATGAAATCAAATTTAAAAAAACAACAAAAAACATATATCCTTGGCTTTCAGAGATGGAAAATTCCACTCATCTGCTGGTTTTGCTGCAGAATGAGTAGATAAATGTGTCCTGCTTGCCAGACAGGACGAGTGGAAAATCATCGATTCATAAGACCACTAGAATGATCATAGTCTATGTGTTTAATGTAAATATATCAAATATGTTCATTCTAGCGGTTTTTTACTTACCTGTGTCCAACTGATTAATGAGTACATTCATTATTCATTTAATAAATAAATACATTTATAAATAAATTTAAGCTGCACAGTTAATTATGAAAATCATGCATGAAATGCAGGATGAGTAGCGAAACATGCAGAATGAGCAGAATTTAACAGTCACTCATCCTGCAGGACGAGTGGCTCTGAATTTTTTTTTATCCCTGCCTTTATGTTTCTTTTGTTGTAATTGTTAGGAAATATAGTTGGTTACTGTGAGGCATGGTATCCGTCGATCATTTGTTAACAATACTCAATCATAGTTTAATTCTTATCTAGGAGTGTTATAAATATTTCTCATGATATTTTCAACAGGTTGAGCAGTTAGCAGCTTCTACAGATGAAGAGTCAGTAATCTTGACTGCCAGTGTCTCTGATGGGACCCTGAGCCATCTTGGATCTGATTCCGGCAAATTCTTCCTGGACGACCATGAGGATATAAAGTCACAGTTCCTGGGCTTCTGTCTAAAACGTGAGTACAGTAGAAACTCACTTAGCGGGCACCTCAATAATACGGGCAACTTCTAATTACGGGCAAAATTCGCGGTCCGGATCGCTTTGCTATATGTTTATTTGCCCGCAAAACTCAATAATGCGGGCACCTGGCTATTGCGAAATGCGGGCACCATTTTCGGTCCCAATCGGTGTTTACAGAACAAAATGAACCTAGCTAAAGCGGGCACCTGTCCAAGGGCGATAACACTTTCGATTTTTTATCTGACTGGTTACGTGAAATACCGTCGTAAGTTATGTTAACCAGTCTCAGTATTTTGCAAACCAGTCTGTGTGTTTCACGCGCCCGACATTTTGACACTTTCTTTTGTTTTGATAGCAGTACACAACGAACAAACTGACAACAGGTCCAAGTGTCAGTTTGTTTCGAAAAATGGGACGTTAATGGATCCCTTTATCAAAAGCGATGTGTATGATGTTTGCATCTTTTTGTCCAATAAATTTAGCAAAATGCGTTTGATAACGCTATGTTTTCGATGCATCGTCATTATCAACATCGAAATCAAACTGGTGGTAATTAATACTTTAATTAAAGTATTAGGGACATATGAATTGATGATTATGGGTAATTGATAGTCGGCATTCTGTTTTGCAAACTTTATAGCTAATTAGTAAATATTCATATTAAAACGATGATAAATAATGTGCACTTCATGAAATGCATTCAGAATTCATTATGCATTTCTTACGTTCACTGTAACTATCAAAACCATGAGTAAGAAACGTAAAGAACTTTCTCTCAAAGACAAAATTTTATTGATTAATGATAGCCATGGTAAATCTCATCGTGTTCTAGCTGAACAGTTTGGCAATGGAAAGACTCAGGTATAAAACATGAATCAATATTCATTATCATTAACAGCAACCTTGATTATAAGTTTTATTTTAAACAATATGATTTTTCTTCGGAGTCTATGCCTAAATGACTTCCGATATGGATGCAATTATTCTTTTAGATTTTCTTTTTAAAAAATTAAAAAAATAAAACTTATAAAAACGAAACTTAAAATAGCTTATTTAATGAGTTATTGAATAATCAATTGATTACACAAAACTCACATAGCAAACACAACACATAACACAAAAGTGTATGGTTGATGTGTCAAAGGGACATAAGGGACATAATCCCTTTTGACTTTATGAAACCTTGCTATTAAGGCCAAATTTCAAATTAAGGCCACTCGTGCCCGGTCCCATACGTGGCCTTAATATTGAGGTTCCACTGTACTTCAGTAGTTACTGATATTTTAGAATTCTCTGATGAAAGGTCAAAATTAAATACCCACAGATGGATAAAATGAAAGTAGGATAATACAAAGTTTTCATACTGTAGCATCATTTATCAGGGATTAATGAGGCATATTACCCCTCTATCTACTGCAACAAATCTCAATTTACCAATGACATTAGTGTCATTTTGAAGTTCAGTTTTTGTGTCACCTACTGTAAGCAGAGGTGACACATAGGGGTCACAGGGGTTTTCTTAAGTGGATGCCCACTTGCCCGTGCCGGGTTAAAATCACCATGGGCAAGTGATTTTTCCAAGGAGATAGCCTGTCCGACAAGTTTATTTTCGTTCTTTTTTTATATATTTTATTTTCTACATTATATAGGGGGTGAGTTGCTTGCAAATTGTGTTTGATACATGTTAACTATAATTCATCTTAATACTACACATATTTAGTTTTAAACATTAACAAACACTAACTAACTTAAAGATATGACAAGCTGTTTTCATTGGGGGCAAGTAGATGTTCAAAGTAACTTGCCCCCTGGGCAAGTGAAAGTCAAATCCTTAAGGAAACCCCTGGATCACTTTTCTGTTGTCCGTCTGTCTGTCTGTCCATCCCGATTCAGTAGGTGACACACGTGTACCAGAGAACACTATTGTTGTCTTAGAAACTGAATCCAGTGAAGTATATCATCACTTGTGCATGGGTTACATAGAAAAGTATGTAGACAGAATTCTAAGGTCAGTGCTCCAGATAGGCCGCGTATCCATGTAAAATACGCAGCAAAAATATGCAGTATGCTAGAATTGTCAAAATCCATCGTACCAAATACGTGGGAAAAATCCGTGTACGCAACAAATTTCAGTTCTGTCAGTACCGATATTCTGTAGCTGTTACGTCTAGAGTGCATAAAAAACGAGATTTATCGGCTTTTATTAATGGAAACCATAGGTATGTACCGATATAGCGCGGACAATGCCGAGTACCGTAGTTACGATTGAATGTATCATTCAAGGGAAGTCACTCTCAAATGCGCAAATATGGCGAAGCAATCAGAAATTACTAATTATTTTCACTATTCAAAATCGCAGTCACCGCCTGATGTGCTGCACAAACAGGCAAATGAATTCGTTGCAGCGTTACTGGAAGATATCATCAAATCAGTTGTAGCACCAAAAACACACAACCACACAAATAAGTTGGCATAATACGCGCCCGAAAATGTGATAAACTCAAAACGCTGACATCGAGGTGATTGATAACCACGTGCAGGTAGAAATGTTGTACATGTGTACTTATACTTAAATGTTTTCAGTGTCAACAAATTGTAATTTAACTTGTTACTTGCTTTTTTTTTTAAGAAAGAAGTATGATTTAAAACTATAATTTAGAAATAGATATTGATTATTGTATCATAGTTTGACAAGATATAATTTTGGAGATCTTTTGTAAAAACAGAACAAAAGGGACAGAACAAAAGTGCTAAAAATGAATTTATTCACTTTTTAGTTTATTCGTAGTAAATCCTTTGCTTGCACTTTTTTTTTTTATCAAACTAAAGCTTACTCTCTGAGGACAAATTTAACAAGAAATGTATATATCTGCTCTTTCAGAATACATTGACTTATTTTCAACACTTGATTACATAGAACACATATGACAGTCATGTGACCTCTTCATGCAGATGAAGGATTGTCCATAAACTTTTGCAAAATTTATTTAAAAAGATACAGATTTTTATAAAATGAAAAAAAAATAAAAAAAATACTATTTTCATTATAAAAAAGTGCAACATGTTTGTCTTTAGAATATGAAATTAAAAGTGTACAAGTGGTACTGATGGAAGTTGGTCGGTACTGATATGTTTTGATTTTAATCAGTACCGTACTGATTGGATAAAAAATTATCTGGAGCACTGTAAGGTTTAGTCTTTTATCAATTTTTATTCTAATTTGAATAGAAGAAAGACTGAATAGAGATTCAGCTTTATTAATCCCCCGCCGCGAAGCGGGAGGGGGGTTATAGGAATGCCCTTCGTCAGTCCGTCAGTGTGTCCGAAACATTTTCGTGTCCGCTCCATATCTCGTGAACGCTTGGACACATTTTCTTCAAACTCGGCTAAAGTGTTAACCTCATTGAGCTGATGTGCAGAAGGCATGTGGCGGTCACGCTGGCTCAAGGTCAAGGTCATACTTGAAGGTCAAATGTTATTTTCGTGTCCGCTCCATATCTCATGAACGCTTGGACACATTTTCTTCAAAGTCGGCTAAAATGTTAACCTCATTGAGCTGATGTGCAGAAGGCATGAGGCGGTCACGCTGGCTCAAGGTCAAGGTCATACTTGAAGGCCAAATGTTATTTTCGTGTCCGCTCCATTTCTCATGAACACTTGGACACATTTTCTTCAAACTCGGCTAAAATGTTAACCTCATTGAGCTGATGTGTAGAAGGCATGAGGCGGTCACGCTGGCTCAAGGTCAAGGTCATCCTTGAAGGTCACACAGACCACTTCTTGACCTGGATTGCACTTCCACAGTGATTTATTGTACTCGGTAAATAATAGTATGTCATGTTCACAATCATACAAATTATGTCATGATATATAAAGTTTTTAATTGAGTAACACATGTATTTTGTGGTTACCTAACACATCCTATACTTCATTGATGTTCACTTTTTGTACTGTTTCCCATGTAAAACTTGTCAGTAAACTTTTAGTATATGTTCCTCCGAATTCTGAGATTCATACATAACTCCGGAAAGTTAAATTGTCTTAAACTGATCTTCTATGTCTGCTACAACCATGCCAGGTTAAGGTGAACATAATCCTATGACCAAACAAATTCTAATATTTGGCCAGCGGCGGGGGATATAGCTGTCCTTTGGACTGCCTTGTGTGCTTTCTTTCATGTCTGCGTGAGTGTCTAAAACCAGCACACAACAGTTGCTAGTGATCAACTAGAAGTTTTTTTCAACCAGTTCCTTAGAGTTTCTGAAGTTAAAATGCGTCTGGATGACTTGGACTCAACGAAATGCAAAAGAAAATTGAGTTTTTTTACTGAATGATGGCATTGTCCTAAATAAATGAATAAAACCTAATAAAAGATGCATATTTATAAAAGAAATGAGAAAGTACTCGATGGAATAGGTCTAAGGTTGAGAGATCCTGACTTTGTAAAGATTAATTTCAAGGACTTGGCTGGTTTTGGCATGGTCAACTCAAGAATTATGTCCTGAATTTCTGGCTACATGACTAAATATTGAACTTTCATAACAAAATGATTAGGGAAAAATGCCTCGGCAGTAAGAAACCTATTTTTGTTTTCAGGTCATCACAAAAAGAAACAGTTGGAAAAAGAAAAACAAGCAATACAGTCCCATCCCATTGTACCCACACACTTCGGGCCTGGTCCAGGGGGCCAGAGGATGGGTTTTGGGAGAGCCCGCATGGGCTTCCCTCGAATGTCATCACCAAGGCATATATCCCCTATGGGGGGTCCTATGAGGGGTCGGTTTGAACCCTATATGATGCCTCGTCCACAGAGAAAAATGTCACAAGACACTAGTAGTGAGCCTCTGACTGGAAGTCAGATTGTGAAAATAGAACCAGAAGACAATACAGAGAGTGCGGGCAATGACTCATCTCTCATATCAGTACCCAGTTCCGATCCATCTCCCTCTGTGTCAAACAATGAGCCTGATGATGAACGCTCAAATTCTTCCTCATCAACCATTCCAAATGAAGCATCGGACATGAAACCTAGTGATAATGTGCAATCAGATACTAACAACACATTAGTGAATGAACCTGAAAGTGACAGGAAAGATCCGAAAAATGATAGTGGATTAGATCCTAATGTCAATGTCAAAGTTGAGGCAATTTCTGAATCTGAGATGGAACTTGAAATAACTGGTGTAGAGCCTGGAACCAGAAGCACAATAGGTTCTGGGCAGCAAGATAGTGGGAACTGGGTACCAGACATGGCTGGAAATATGGGGTTTGACCCCAGTGGTGCGACAGGGAGCCAAGGAGATTTGCAGGGAACTGATCAGGGATACAGTAAGTACTGGCATTCATTTCTCAACTTAAGACCAGGGGACAGGGTCCATGGTGTCTGAACATGGGGTGATGACAGTAATGTTGACAGGATTTGTTTTTCTGATTATAATCTTGTCTTCATAACCTTTACTTCTTCTGAAATGCATTAGACGTACATGTTACATAAGAAAATAGACATCAGAGCTGTAAAAACCAAATTAAGGTATGTAAGCTCATCAACAGGTTTACAAATTTTTAGGATTCAGTATAAATGCTTCTATACTTTACTCAAAATATTTTGATTTCACCAGAAAATAAAGTTTACAAATAAAAAAGACATTATTACCTGATATTTCTACCAGAAAAATTCTGTTAAACCTTATAAGAATTTTGATATTGCACTTCAATTTGTGCTAATTCAGTAATGTTGAAAGAAAACATTGTAATTTATTTAAATTTAAGAAAATTTAATAAGTACTGGGTTTGTAGAGAGTATTTAAAGATTCAGAGAAAACACTGGAACTGTCCACTTTATACTGTCAGATCCTTGTGTTCCGACACATCAGTGGATAATGACCCCTGGTCACTGGTCCACAACACAGGCCATGGAACATGCTGGGGGCTCCACCAACTTCTCTCACTTCCTGGATATCTAGGATAGTTATCATACAGTTTAAGGAAAGCTCATTAAATTTTTAGCAGTTAAGATGTAGAGTGTCAGTTCATTTTCCACAGTTTGTTAATGCCCTTGTCTCCTTATTTCTTGATTGGCAGTGTTTGTGGTTATAATCTCTAAATGGTATTAGATGATTTGCTTGGGAGTTATGGCCTTTCATTATTCAAAAATTCCTTATTTTACTGGGATAAATATCAGATTTATGTATCTTGTATTAGAAAAATTAATTTAAAGATCTTAGTTTTCTTTTACTTTCTAGCACCATCATTTAAGAAGCAATTTTGGTAAAAACTTAGATGTGTATAGTTGTAATATATATATCTCTGCCAAGTTTTGTTACGATTTATATTGCACCATCAGGCTAGGGCAATGCGAGATTTCACTTTGTATACACATGTATCGCGGTTGGTAAGCAGTCTTAAAATTTATGGCCATTATCTCTTTATTATATCAGACTTTTAGGCCAGAAGACTTAAGTTGGATTGTCTTGGCCTCCTTGTTCTGTTATGTTGTAATGAAATAATGCTTTTTAGTTTATCCAACACTTTCATTCATAGAAAAATAAGAACATTTCAAACGTGAAATATGCCATTTGATTGATAACCTTCTTTGGTGTTGGAATGAAGTTTATTTATCTCAAGCTTAGCAGAAATATGCAGTTGGTAATATTTATCCCCAGGTGTGTCCATCCTATACTGCTTCTCCAAAGTACATCCGGTGGTGATAGAATCCCTTGCCTTTCAGAGGCTTAGCAAAAGTTGTCAGATGTGAGAGAAGTTGGAATAAACTTTCATAAAGCAGATATGACTGAGGCAAATAACTTAACCCTTTCCCTCATAGAGGAAACCATGAAAAGACCTATGCGAACAACATAAAACCAGATCAGCCTGCGAGTAACTCGCAGGCTTATCAGGTTTTATGCTGTTCACTGCTCCTCAGTGGTCTGGAAATGAGGACTTTAAAAATTAAATTTTGTAAGGTTTAACTGTGGTTTTCTGCAGATCAGGCTTTATGTGGTACCTATTGAGTGCGTCAAAATGAGTATATGAGGGAAAGGTTAACTCTGCAGATTACGTGTATCTTCAGACACCAGTGTGTTCTCAGTCCTGGATCCTGTGTCTATGTTGTGGACTGTTTGTAACCTGAAACCTGCCGGCTAAATAATACATGTTCTCTTTCCTTTATAACTATAAGTCCATCTTTTTGGCACATTATTGAACATCAAAAGATATTTAAAGTAAAGGCACTGATAAAATTTCCATTAATTCTCAGTTTGATGATCTAGGTTGGGGAAGGGCTTCAAACTCATACTTTCATTAATCATTTATTAAGGTTTTGTCACAATAAAAATGTATAAACTTGTTATTGTTTGTATTCTGGAAGATGCCTTGTGTTTATCTAGCACATGGAGATCTTTCCATGTCTGTCAGTCTGTGGTACTTTATTATTGAAACTTGCATAAATGACCCGTGGTTGGCCCCCTTGAAAACAAAAGTTGTGGACATAAACTTGATCCATGCTGAACAAATTAAAGAATCATTCTTATACTGATTCCACTTTCATTAGGCACAATTGGTCATTTCCTGGCTTTCTGTGATCACTTGGAACAAAACTGATCTTCAAAGGGTATACTAGTTTCCTGCTTTCATAGCATTAACCTCAAAGGCTACCGAAGTGCTAGATATTTGTCATGCTGTAAAATTAGGTCACGGACCATCAGATGTATAAGGATTTTGACCCAAAGTGATTTGTATAAGACATTTCAATTTATAAAATTTTGTATAGCTTATATATTTGTAGCTTGTAATTGACTGAATGATTTCTCATACCTTGAGGGTCCCAAGTTTAATCTCTCAACATAAGATCACAGGCTGTATAAATATATGAATATCGGATAGTTTTTTCCTACGGTAAATGTTTCTGATTTTAATCTGTAGAAAAATAAAGATTCATTTGAGCTGAAGTACAGAAATTATTGTAAACTGGTCAAAACAGTCACTTTATTGCTCATTATTAGATGATAAATCTTGAGGGTTGCTCCTGCTGAGGTTCACAAGTTCAAATTCTAGAAACGAGGTATACCACACACTTAGGTGAGTGATCTATGGCCCTCTCTTTTTACCTCATACTGCATAATAACAATGTTGGATAGGGCACACAACCATTATAGCAACATTAGTCTACAAATGACTTACAGAACTTTGAAAAAAGTGATAAATAAATGAAAATAAAAAGATGATGATACAGCACACATACTTGCAGCTGTCTGCAGGCAGACCTTTTTTTTCAGAAGTTGAGGAAAGCCTTAATACTGTATTTTGGGGAAAATATAAACTTTTTGTTTTTCATTGGGGAAAGAAAAATCCTGGAGTAAAGTACAAATTTGGGGAAAGCTG
This sequence comes from Solen grandis, assembly GCA_021229015.1. Classification (NCBI taxonomy): domain Eukaryota; kingdom Metazoa; phylum Mollusca; class Bivalvia; order Adapedonta; family Solenidae; genus Solen; species Solen grandis. The sequence continues at coordinate 90,105,786 of CM037777.1, forward strand.
CATTAATATAAAGAATTTTACAAATGGGAAGGTGCCTATTAACTGCCCCTGATAAAGAAGGAAAAAAAGCCCAGGCAGGTTTCATGTATATGTTTATATCTTACTTTCAAATTTCTAAATTTCGCTTATTAAGGTTGTTTTTTCTGATTCAGAAAGTTATTCATTATCAGTTCTCACCCTCTTAAACAGTGAAAGCATATTATGAAATGAATATCCTGTATATTGGACTTAATTGATGCCATTCTGTAAGAGGTGTACACTACATGTATGTAGTTGGTCGGAATACTCTTCTGACATTGGACCAGTCTTTCTTCCATCAACAGCTTTCTGCTGGTGTTGACATATGTTTCAAAAACATTTTCTTTAGTTTCAAATATTATTCCATATTATAAAATATTCTGTGATTCTTGGTTGGAAAGTTATTGTAAAGCCACATTATAAGTTTTATATAACATGATATTGAATGACTCTGAACAGTAGACCTGTATGTGAGGTAGTCTTTCCTACTGTGCTTCTCAGTGCAAAGAGTTAGGCCTAAAATAAATCCCCCCCCCCCCCCCCCCCCCCCAACAAAAATGATGTCCAAATTACTATCGGTACTCAAGCTTGCTGTTTGAAAAAGACATTTCAATGTAAAAAAAAAGCAATACCTACCTCAATACCTGCAGAGCTGTTCATTACCATATGATGATATTCAAGATTTAGGTGGGTACTAGTGTCAGTGGTATCTTAAAAACAAACAAGTTGAAAAGTTGGTGGGAGAGGATGGACTGGTCAAGTGGCAGTGGAATATTCGCCTGTCAGGCCTTTGAATCAGGGCTTGACTGGGTGAAGTGCTCATTTTCTGGAGTTAAGAATGCCAGACCATCACTTGAGGCATGATCATAAATACACAACTGTATAGCTGATAGGACAAGTTTAAAGTATATATTACCCACTAGATATATTGGTAATGTGTCTGTTTTTGATGAAGTAGAAATGCAAATGTAATTTACATAAACATATTTAAGTTACCTTTCCCCCTGTTATATAGTTTTTAAACTTGATTGAAATTCAGTATATTTTAGCCCCTATATAACACTGAATTTTTCTTCATGACAAATAAAATATTGAACAATAGCTTCCTTGTGTAAGTAAAGCTATGGAGACACCATTGATGGTGTGATTGTAACCCCAACTGACAGTGGTTGTAAGCTGCTGAAGTTGTGAACCACACCAGGAGACCTTGCAGATCCAGTATACAGCTCTGCATTGGGATCCACACCCAGATGTATTATCACATTGTATTGTGCAACAATTACACAAATAAACCCTTACATAATGCTCAAACCCTGCTACACTTGAGTGGAACAATTATAATGGAGTGTACAAAATAAATAATAAAAAATTTAGAAACTAAACTTTGGTTGAACACATTTTTATTAATGGTGCAAATTGTCTTTATAAGATGAAGTTTAGCGTCAAATGTTAGGAACATGTATGGTAGAAGAAAATGTTTACATTAAAAGATTTTCCATAATACACCTTCATGTAATATTCAATTAAAGTGTTCATATTGATTTTTAGCTCACCTGAGCACATAGTGCTCATGTTAGCTTTTATGGTCAATGGCTGTCTGTCGGCATTCATCGTTTGTCGTCCACAATTGTTTCAGATGACATCTCCTTTGATAACGCTTGGCCAAATTTGATGAAATTTGCCAGTGATGTTCCTTGCATGAAGCTATACCAAAGTTGTTCAAATGGTTCCTGTCCATTGCATATCTTGGTCACAGGAGACTTTACATAGGCTTCGATATGAAAATCTAGAAAAATCTTCTTGTCAGAAACCACAAGGCCTGGGGTTTTGATATTTGGTGTGTAACATGGCCATGTGGACATTTATCAAGTTTGTTCAAATCATGGCCCTGGGGTTAAAATTGGTCCCGCCCCAAGAGTCACCTGAATTTGACATAGATTTGTATTGGAGTCTTTAAAAGATGTTGTCAGAAAGTTACAAGATCATGGATTTTGTTATTTGGTATGTAACTAACATGGTCTTGTGGACCTGAACCAAGTTTTCAAATTCTGGCTCAGTATGACTAATAAAAGGCAATGAAAGCAATATTTCTCAGGTGAGCGATTCAGGGCCTTCTAATTTTGACATAACTGTGTAATATTCATACATTTTTAGCTTGACTATTCGAAGAATATGAGAGCTATTGTAGTCTCCCTTGCGTCAGCGTCAGCGTTGCAGCTTTTGGTTTAAGTTTTGCATGCAAATTACTATCAACCTTATTTCTCAATAACCATTAATGGTATTGACTCTAAAGTTTATAAATGTGTTCAGGGGCATCAGACAACCAAGGTAGATAAGTCTTTACTGAATTTGATAAGAATTATGGCCCCTTTTTAACTTAGAAATTTTGGTTAAAGTTTTGCATGCAATAGAAAATTTGGTTAAAGTTTTGCGTGCAAGCTACTATCCAGTTTGTATCTCAATAACCATTCATGATATTGACGTGAAAGTTTATGAATATGCTTAGGGGAATCAGACAACCAAGATAGATAACCTTGACGGAATATATTATAAATTATGGCCCCTTTTTAACTTAGAAATTTTGGTTAAAGTTTTGCATGAATGATACTATCATGCTTATATCTCAGTATCCAGGCATGCAATTGATTTTAAACATCTTTAATATGTTTAGAAGTATTAACATTCATGGTAGATAACTCTTGATAGAATATCTTACAAATTATGGTCCCTTTTTTAACTTAAAAATTTTGGTTAAAGTTTTTCACGCAATGTACTTTCATGCTAATATCTCAGTATCCAGGCATGCAGTTGTTTGAAATTTGGGGTTAATTATTTTATGGAATATATTGCAAGTTATGGCCCCTTTTTAACTTACGTTTAGGGGTATTATCAGGGCTCACGCTGGGAATTATTTTTTATGAGCCAAGGCATGAGCCAAATGGTCCAAAATTGGGGCCACTTTTTTTTCTTTGAGCCAAATTTTGGAGCCAGGATGAGCCAATAATTTAATGAGAATGCGACAAAATATGGGCATTTATAATGATTATATGTGCTACTAGTGGTATTATTGTTCAGAAATCTTTGGTTTATTTTATTTGTATGTGTGCATTTTGTGTTTTTTATATTTTTTTATTGTTTGTTTTACATACCCTTCTCTATCTTTCTCTCTCTCACTCTCTTTCTCCCATTTTTCTATACCCATTTTGTAACACAGGGAAGCAGTAAAGTAACAAGACAGTAGTGCTGTTATATACCATCATTTATTTAATAGTTTTCACTATGTTTTGTAATTCAGAACATCAAAAACAAAGAATTCAAAATAATTTTAAATATTAACATTCTGTTATTTACATACATACATACTGTATTTCATATTTACATTCTTATATTACACATATATACATTAAGCCTGTTGCATTTTCGGTAAGAGTCAGTGTTCAGTTCAGTGTTTCATTTCCCATGAAGTTACACTAAGATTCTACGAGTCTTCTGATTTGCCCATTTCTTAAATGACTGTTTAAAATCAAACTCCTCCAAAGCAGGCCCATCAATAGAAATCATAAGCAGACGTTCAAGTGACCTTACAATGAGGGAATTCCTATGGCTAGTCTTAACCAAATTTTGCCTGCTAAACCCACGCCCACAATCAGCTGTTGAGACGGGGGCCACTAGTAACCTTTTTGCTGCCTCAGCAGTTGCAGGGTAAACCTCTTCAAACAATCCAATAAGTGTGCCTTTGTTCCGACAGCCAAATAAATAATCATCGTATCCTTAATCCGTCGTTACCTTTTCTTTAATTGCCGATAAACTACTAAATCATCAACACGTACGTGCCAACTGCCATAACTGTGAAATACACTGATACACAGGGTGAAGGACGCGCGTGCTAGACTGGTTATCGATTTTTCTCGGTCTAGCGATGCTCTGCGTGAGCGAAACCAATAACCAGTCTGACTGCTTAGGTAAATGACAAAAATAAAAACCATGCGACAAGACAATGCGCCAAATTCAAAATTTTCGGGCCACTTTTAATAATCATGAGCCATTTGGCGCATTTGGCGCTCGACAGCGTGAGCCCTGTATTATACTGTAAAGGAAGATAACACTTGATGGAATATATTAAAAATTATGGTCCCCTTTTAACTTAGAATTTTGGTTGAATTTTTGCATTAAAGCCACTATCCAGCTTACATATCAAAGAAATTGCTCGTGGAATTGACTAGAAAGTTAAGGAGTGTCTTCAGGGGCATCAGAAAACCAAGGAGGATAACTTTTGGACTGAATTTTATGCAAATTATGGCTCTTTTCTTGCTTGGATTTTTGGTTTTGCATGCACAGTGTGATTATGTCTCAGTAACTAGGCATGGGATTGAATTTAGACTTCATAAAAAATATAAAGGGGTATCAGACTATCAAGGTATATCATTTTTGACTTATGTACAGGGTATGTGAAGGGCAAGAATTGAAATAGATTTCATTTGATTTACCAATAAGCATTTTGAATAGTCGAGCGTGCTGTCTTCTGACAGCTCTTGTTTTTTTTAGCTCACCTGAGCACGTGTGCTCAGGATGAGCTTTTAGGATCGATGAATGTCCGTCGTCCGTCCGTCCGTCCGTCTGTCCGTCCGTCCGTCCGTCCGTCCGTCGTCCGTCGTCCACAATTTGTTCGTTTGCACTCTAGCATCTTCATTTTATGAGCAATTATCTTCAAACTTTAAAACAATGTTTATGACCATAAAATCTCGGCCAAGTTCGATTATGGCTGATATCGGAACATTAGGTCAGGAGTTATGCCCCTTTTAATATTCAAAAAAAGCCAGATTTCACATTGTTTGCACTCTAGCATCTTCATTTCATGAGCAATTATCTTCAAACTTTATATCAATGTTTATACCATAAAATCCGACCAAGTTCGATTGTGGCTGATATCGTACCATTAGGTCAGGAGTTAAGCCCCTTTTAATATTCAAAAAATGCCATATTTCAAGTTGTTTACACTCTAGCATCTTCATCTTTTGAGCAATCGTCTTCAAACTTTATGGCAATGCTTATGACCATAAGGTTTCGATTGAGTTCGATTATGGCTGACATTCATCAATTAGGTCAGGAGTAATGCCCCTTTTAATATTCAAAAAATGCCATATTTCAATTGTTTACACTCTAGCATCTTCATCTTTTGAGCAATCTCTTCAAACTTATGGCAATGCTTATGACCATAAGGTTCGATTGAGTTGATTATGCTGAATCATATTAGGTCAGGAGTTAAGCCCCTTTTAATATAAAAAAATGCCAGAAATCACTTTGTTTACACTCTAGCATCTTCATCTTTTGAGCAATCATCTTCAAACTTTATGACAATGCTTATGACCATAAGGTCTCGATTGAGTTCGATTATGGCTGAGATCAGTTGATTAGGTCAGGAGTTAAACCCCTTTTAATATAAAAAAAGCCAATCACTTGTTTACACTCAGCATCTTCTTTTTAGCAATCATCTTCAAACTTTATGACATTGTTAATGACCATAATGTCTCGATTGAGTTCAATTGTGGCTGAGATGGGTCATTTAGGTCAGGAGTTATGCCCCTTTTAATACAAAAAATGCAAGATTTCACTTTGTTTATTCTCTACCAACTTCATTTTTTTAACAATCATTTTTAAACTTTAAGACAATGTTTATGCCCATAATCTCACAATCGGGTTCAATTATAACTGATATTGACTTGTAAATTTAGGAGTTATGCCCATTTCACCATAAAAAAAGCCAGATTTCACTTTTACACTCAAGCATCTTTATTTCTTAAGCAATCATCTTTCTCAGGTGAGCGACCAAGGGCCATCTTGGCCCTCTTGTTTTTAATGTTCTCATTGTGCTTGAAATCGAGTTATTATGATGAAAATACATGTGTACAAGGGGTCTTTAAGGATGAGTTGGTAGAAAAGAATTCCATATTGATGTTGATTTTTAAGATTGTGTCACTGTTTTAATTATTGTGGAGAACCTTCCACACAAAATCATGTGTGTAGTTACATTGTTAGTTCACCAGAGTACATACTAAAGGTGAACTATTCTGATCACCATGTCCTTCGTCATGCATCATCATGCAAGCATGCTGCGTCATTAGTTTGCCTTGGCATAAAGAATCCTTGGGTTTTCCTCTCACAAAGGTTGCTAAAGTAAACTTAAGTCAATGCAAAAATGTGGTTTTCCATGTTGGTTAATATTTTTGCATATACTATGAAAGCTATATCTCTGTAACCACTTCATGTTTAGATTGAAACTTAACACAGGTTTTCCCAGCCCAGCCCCTTTCCCAGCCCTATAATCATTAATCCTTGAACTAATAAGTGACAGAATAGTTAAGACTGCTCTTGAATGTTTGGTTGCTGTTCAGTGTAACCAGGTAAGATCCAGAAAATCCTGAATTGTTTTAATTAATTAGACTTATGGTACTTTGGTGAGCATTTTACGGCCTTTTTTTTTTTTTTTAGAACCTAGGTCCAAGGCCAAATTACTCCTGTGAATATGTTATATTTTGAAATATCATACACTGACATTTCATTTGTGTGAAGATTTTGACTCTATTCTTTGGAAGCCATGTTGATCTGATTGTGTTAACATTGATCATTTCATGCAGAGCACCATCAACCTCAATATCCTAGAAACAACCCAAGTCCACCCTACTATCAGTCAATACTCCATTCTTACAAAGAGAACACTTTGAAACAGTGTCCTGTCCAGACAAGTATGACATGTTTATATGTTCATTTATACATCTATAGTTCACTTTTGAATATCTTCAGAATAGTATATTATTATATGCAATGTTGTTTTGTCTTGTACTTGCCCTTACCAAAATGAAAATTTGTACCCTTTGCTAAAATAAAATGCACATTGTATGAAAACTGAAACAAAAAAGTGTTTTGTTGAATATAGGTCCTTTGTTTTGTCCTTGTTTGTTTGAATCCTTGTATGAGCTTTTGAGATCACCATTGGTCCATGAAAATAGTTGAATTGGTGAAAATTATAAATGAGACAAAGGCGCCATTTCATAATGTTGAAGAAACAGCATGTGAGAGTCGCAGAAAGAAATTTCCAACAGTGATTATGAAATGTCCGTGGTTTTCATAGAGACTATAAAAATGTGGAAGACTGGACTGAAATACAAGGTAATATATATATATAAATTTGTTTTTATTGATACATGTATACATATGTGAAGAAATAGAACTTTCTTGTTTTAAGGATAGGTTTTCTTTATTCTTTGACGTACAGCAAGTTTTTTAATTTCTCAGGTCTATAATCTTTTCTTCCATTCAGATGTACTCTCATAGTTTACAGGGCTATGGGAGGACATCTGATTCCTCTCTGCAGATTGTTTAGTGATGACAAACCAGTCAACAGGTCATGAGCCTGGTGGCAGTTGGGTGACAAGGCATCCTACATACTTATGACACTTTCATGTGTGGCAGTTGGTGACAAGGCATCCTACATACTTATGACACTTTCATGTTTGGCAGTTGGTGACAAGGCATCCTACATACTTATGACACTTTCATGTGTGGCAGTTGGTGACAAGGCATCCTACATACTTATGACACTTTCATGTGTGGCAGTTGGTGACAAGGCATCCTACATTCTTATGACACTTTCATGTGTGGCAGTTGGTGACAAGGCATCCTACATACTTATGACACTTTCATGTGTGGCAGTTGGTGACAAGGCATCCTACATACTTATGACACTTTCATGTGTAATTTATATTGATCCAAATGATTGCAAGAAATACAGATTGGGAGGACATTTATGTGTAATAAAAACAAACAAATAATGGAGATGATGCAACTTTCTGAAAAGGTGAAGGTTTTATGAAGGCCAGTGTACATAAAAAGTTATTTATGGGAGAAAATTGTAATTTGATTGATTTCAGTAAATGGAATTTTTATCAAGACACAAGTATTGGCATATATATCAAGACACAAGTATTGGCATATATCAAGACACAAGTATTGGCATATTGCTGCACATGTAGTCAGTGAAGGCCAGGAGTTCATTACCTGTTCATTAAATGTGTTGGAAGTATTTGATCAAGTGAATGAGATAAGAGAAGGACATGGGAAAGCTTGCTGGAATAACGACTTGACTTCCATTTCTTTATTCCGACCGAAATATTGGGACTTAAGATGTGTTTTTGTAGGAGAGGAGATATAAAGATGTAATTTTTGCATAGTTCAAAATGTATACTTGAAGAAAATGTTTCCCATAAAGGCATGGTTTTTAGCTTGACTATTTGAAGAATAACATGGGCTACTCCACACATCTGAGCTTTGGCATCGCCACAATGGTTAAGTTTCTCATCCACCTCACTCTTTTCGCTGCATCCTTTGAGGTATTGATTTGAAACTTGGTATACTTGTGTATGGGTAACTCTGTCATGGATTTTTTCTCCAAATTGTCTTCCTTTTTCGACTTTGAATCATGATTAGGTTTTTGTACCACCTTTTTTTTTTTATTAAACCCTTTTTTTGAGATATTGCTTTGAAACTTAGAATACATATTTATTGCCTTGTTTGCCTTATGATAATACAGGGATTCATATTTTGCCTTTTCACTGTAAATTTTTTTTTTATTGCTAAGTATAATAGTTGAGCAGCTCTTGTTTAACTATAATCTGTGATTTGGGGTAAAAAGTCTGTGACCAGAAGCTGCCATTGATACTGTGGTTATATATTGAGCATGTGGTTGCCAAGGTGATGACTTAAAAAGTCTGCTTGCCTGTTTCAGGGGCTGCAGGGTCAGGTCACACCCAGGATGAGCTGCAGTGCCTGCATGCCCTGGCCCACAGGTACTCATGTGCCATCTGTGGCAAAACGTTTGACCGGAGTCACAATCTGAAGCAACATATGAGGATTCACACGGGCGAGAGGCCTTTCCAGTGCCGCGTCTGTCACAAACGCTTCAATCAAAAGTCTCATTTGAAATCCCATCTTGTGATTCATTACACGTCAGGGTAGAGAACCGGTTGTCTGATTGTTACTGGGTGTTACATAACATTGCTGACTTGATTTTCTTCCGAGCAATGCATACTGCTGCTGTTTTCATGAGACTGGTAGTTTTTACCAAGTGGAACACAAGTGCAATTGATGGTGTATCTAACCCTTGGTGGAGGACATATAGGACATACTGATAGGAGGACACAGGACCTGGATCCTCTAGTCTTAAAAATGAATGATTAACATTTCAGTACTGATGGTGTTGCTTCTCTCAGTAATGAGAGTGACCTTGCTCGGATGTACAGATCTGTGTAGGCAGTGGATAGTGCTGTTTCTGGTTATTGACATTGAATGTTGTTAGAGTGTAATTGTGTTCTGTGTGACAGCTTATCTCCATTTAATAGGTCTCGTTCAGTTAACTATACAATCAAAGGAAGAATGTGAATCATGATTACTAAAAATCAGAACAAAAGCCCAATAGGACCTCTGCAGGAGGTTGAAACCCAAAGTAGTTAACACAGCATTGGATATTTTACTTCTTACTTAAATTTGCAACTAGATATTAAAGAGTTCTTGATTTTCAGTAGTATTTTAGGGGCATTGTACTGGATATCAGTCTGTTCCATTTTATACTTGACTTTACAAAGTCTGTCAAACTATAGTACTCCCAATGGTGTCTGCGTCACACCTTGGTGAAGGTTTTGTATGCAACTTTTTATATCATGCATATATTTTGGTAATCAGCTTTGCTTGAGGTTTTCAGGGACATTAAACAAACACTCTTTAACAAAATGACCCTTTTTAGACTAAGAAATTTTTGATAAAGTTCAGCATGCATGCTTATACCTTAGCATACAGAAATGGAGTTGACTTAAAACTTTAATAGGTGTTCAACTGCGTAAGGCCACCAAATTAGATAACTCTAAATTCATTTTAAATTATGCCCACTTTTGAACTTAATTTTGGTTTTTGCGAGCAAATAAATTTGGTTTTGCATGGAATTTACAGTGATGCATACATCGTAATAACTTAACTATGCATATTGATTTAATACTTCACTTATGCCTTCATGGGCATTAAACAAATGTGTTAGATGACCCTTGACAAAAATTTAATGCAAATTATGACCCTTTTTCGATGAACATGAATTAAACATATAGGTGGCAGAATAGTTCTGTCTTGTGGACAGATATTGATATAACTTAACAGCATTTATAAGTACCAACACAAGTTGCACATATCCTTGGCATGTCATGACCAGCTAAATATTTTTATATTTATTGAATATTTTTTGTTGGTGATACATGTGTAAGTGTATCAGAGCTCTACCTGGGTTTGGTGTGTTTAACCCTTCAAACCTGTGGCCGTGTGGTTAAAACATCCACCTTGGGGGTGGGAGGTTATGGTTTGACCCCCAGCCACGACACCCCAATATTGTAAAAAATGGTACTGTTATAGCTCCGTTGCTTGGCACTCAGCATATAAGGGTAGTTGCAGAACTTGTTAGCCCTGTGTCAGGATAATGTGACTGGGTGTGGTATCATGCCACATGTCTACGGTATGATACTGCAGTGTGGCAGCACTATATTGGTCTAGAAATCATTGTCTTTAAATGACTGAAATATTGTCAGTGGGACGATAAACCAAACAAACAAAACAATAAACCAAACAAACAAACTATCCTTCAACTCTATCAAGACTGTCTGACATGGTACCAGTAACTGTGACAAAGCATTATGGTGGTAATCGTCATCTTCAACGGTTGTTCTTGTTTTTTTTTTTAAGATATGAAGTTTGAGGACAGACCAAACATTCAGATTCATGTCTAACAGACAATTAAGTATCTTTTTGGCATATTTTGAAGATCACTTTACCCTTTATATTTTTATGCAAGTCTGACTTAATTTTCATCTGAAGCAGCTTTTCATATAGGGAGCAATTTTAAAGACACAGATAAACAACTCTTCTTTTGAATTATCACCAAAAGGGCCTTAAAAAAATCATGAAGAAATTCAGCAGCCTACATTATTGCATTTTAACCAAAAACAGCATGGTGTAATGTAAACATACACAGGAAATGACATACATTATCAGTTGCTTTGTAAAAAAATGGGCAATAATGTACGACATCAACATCATGGTGTCATTACATCACATTTGTGTCTTGTTTTGATTTTTCAAAAGATTTTCAGGAGCAGTGATGTTAAGCTTTATATCTCTAAAACTTGAATTGGGACCATTTATTTTTTTCAAATATTTATTATATCCCAGCAAATGAATGTTTGAGGAAGCATACTGAAATCAGGTTGGTCTGTCGGTTGGGATGTCAGTCCAGGTCATTCTCCAACCTTCAAAAAAAACAGTGAATACAGATGAAGTTAGTTCTCTACAAGTCAGCAAGCTCTTGGACGATTCAAAGAGAAAATTGATATAATTTAGTTGCTGAAGAAATAATATAACTAGGTTTTAAATGCATGTAAGAATAAACTAGATGTTGGATAAACTAGATGTAATGATCTGTTTCAAAGAGCCTGATATAGACATCTGCATGTTTTAATTTTCAGATCGTTTATCAGTAGTGGTGTCAAGCACTGTCGTAGGTGACTCGGAGAGTTTACAGATGCAGGCATATTGCTGTGAGATATGTGGAAAGGAATTTTACCGTCACTACAACCTAAAGCAGCATTATTTGGTTCACACTGGAGAAAAACCTCACTCCTGTCATATCTGCTTAAAAAGATTTAACCTGAAAGGGAACCTAAAGAAACACATGGTTGTGCACCTAAAAAGATCATGATACTGCACCTAAAAAGATCATGATACTGCACCTAAAATGATCATGATACTGCATCTAAAATGATCATGATACTTCATCTAAATAGAGCATGATACTGCACCTAAAATGATCATGATACTTCATCTAAAGAGATCATGATACTGCACCTAAATAGATCATGATACTGCACCTAAATAGATCATGATACTGCATCTAAAAATATCATGATACTGCATCTAAATAGATCATGATACTGCATCTAAATAGATCATGATACTTCATCTAAAAATATCATGATACTGCATCTAAATAGATCATGATACTGCACCTAAATAGATCATGATACTGCATCTAAATAGATCATGATACTTCATCTAAAAATATCATGATACTGCATCTAAATAGATCATGATACTGCACCTAAATATATCATGATACTGCATCTAAAAATATCATGATACTGCATCTAAATAGATCATGATACTGCATCTAAATAGATCATGATACTTCATCTAAAAATATCATGATACTGCATCTAAATAGATCATGATACTGCATCTAAATAGATCATGATACTGCACCTAAAGAGATTATGATACTGCATCTAAATAGATCATGATACTGCATCTAAATAGAGCATGATACTTAATCTAAAAATATCATGATACTGCATCTAAATAGATCATGATACTGCATCTAAATAGATCATGATACTGCATCTAAATAGAGCATGATACTTAATCTAAAAATATCATGATACTGCATCTAAATAGATCATGATACTGCACCTAAAGAGATTATGATACTGCACCTAAATAGATCATGATACTGCACCTAAATAGATCATGATACTGCATCTAAATAGATCATGATACTGCACCTAAATAGATCATGATACTGCACCTAAAGAGATCATGATACTGCATCTAAATAGATCATGATACTTCATCTAAATAGATCATGATACTTCATCTAAATAGATCATGATACTGCACCTAAATAGATCATGATACTGCACCTAAATAGATCATGATACTGCATCTAAATAGATCAGGATACTTCATCTAAATAGATCATGATACTGCACCTAAATAGATCAAGATACTGCATCTAAATAGATCAGGATACTTCATCTAAATAGATCATGATACTGCATCTAAATAGATCATGATACTGCATCTAAATAGATCATGATACTGCACCTAAAGAGATCATGATACTGCATCTAAATAGATCATGATACTGCACCTAAATATATCATGATACTGCATCTAAATAGATCATGATACTGCATCTAAATAGATCATGATACTGCATCTAAATAGATCATGATACTGCACCTAAAGAGATCATGATACTGCACCTAAATAGATCAGGATACTGCATCTAAATAGATCATGATACTGCATCTAAATAGATCAGGATACTGCATCTAAATAAATCATGATACTACATCTAAATAGATTATGATTGTGCACTTAAATAGGTTAGAGCTTTTACAAACTGAGAACAAAATAAAACTTGATTTATACTGTATTAATACAGTTATTTGTGAACTTAAAAAAGTTTTATTAGTGTAATCATCATCTGTATCTCACAGGAAATTTTAAGAATATAAGTTATGAGATCATCAAATAATAAAATTAAAACCCGGCTGATAACTGAAATAATTTGATTTTTTTCTTTTTTGAGAGAGAGAAGAGGAGCTAAACAGTTTGACTCTTGTGAAGGAAAACTAAACTGCCTAACAGGAAAAAAAGATTTTAGGGCTTGGTAACACTAGGGCTGTCTGGATTTACTTGTTTATTGCAATACTGAGGAAAGTCAATATTTTACCACGATACAAAATAAACATACCAGTTATTTATTAAATTTAAGTTAAAAAATCACCAAAAGATCGAAAATGATTGCCTATATATATTTGACTGAAATGGGAGTCTGGGGTCAAATCCATGTCAAGAAGATAAATTGAAACAACAAGGGAAACTCCACATACACCCATTATAGAGCATATGTGGTTTTCCTTATATTTTGTTATGTATTGAGGTTATTATTTCACTGAAACAAGACATTGTTTGAAATAGCCCCTAATTATGATCAAATATGTCGATATATTGTACATACTGTGATATATAATGAGTGTATCGCAATATATTGTGGTACACTTCAAGTATATTCTGACAGACAAAACTGTTAAATATATACATTTTGTATAAATGAATAGGACTTTAGTTATGCATCAATCCTTTGATTAAATTTTAATATTGAATTGGTTTGAATAGAGAACTTATTTTATATGTTTATACAACTAGATTGTGTCATTTTACATTTCTGTTGCTGGATGTAGAGTACAATAGCATACTTTTCGTTTGTGACAAGAGTATCCTTGAATGTTTATAGGCAACTGTAAATGTTATTCATGGATGCATGTGGGATTTAACCAAAGGAATTGTACAGCAAATCAGTGATAAATAGATAATGAGGCTGACTGGAGACCCTAATGTGTACCCTGTATTGCAGAGCCTGGGAGTATGGTCTATCAGCCTCAGCCACTGTTCTTTTGCCCAGTGTGTTACAAAGGATTCTCTCGGAAGTTCAATATGGAAGTACACCTGAAGATCCACACTGGGGAAAGGGCTTTCTGTTGTGATTTCTGCTCCAAACAGTTTTACACGAAAAGCAACTTGAAGAAGCACATGATCAGGCATTATGATTCTCTGCCAGGGTTTGATGGCTGATGCTGAAGTGGTGTTAAGTGAATGTGATGGAAACAATGGATTCTCTCAGAAATGTGTTTTGAATATTTACATCTATGGAGAAAAGGCATTCTGCTTTGATATCTGATTGCAAGAATTTTACATAAATAGTTCTTGAAGTATTGTAATACACTATTATCATTGCCAGGGTTTGTGTGATGTGAATGAAATGTTCAGTGCATTCAAGGTGGGTCTTTTGAGAACAACTACAAAAATAAATTCATTTGTTAAACAATTCAATTGTGTTGGTATGGAGGAAGGTAATTGGCTGACTTGATCATGTGAACTAGATGAGTGTTGCATCAGACAAATATGCATGGTTTAGGTCAGCTAAGGTAAATACACAATGTGTACAATGGGTAGTGTTTTATTTTTTGTGCCCTGTAAAGATCCAGTAAATTCAACATGAATTCTAATTTTATCTCATTACTTATTGTGATATATTAAGTTGTAGACATGACAGACAACCTGATTTACTTACTTTGTAGGGTTTAAAAAAGAAAATACTGAATTAAAGCAAAGTGTCTTCACCTCAAGCATATCAGTCATTTGTTCAACCTCAAAATGTGAGAGAAAATTTCTGTGTTTTGTTAAAATACACCTTTTTGAGTGTTTTTAGAAAAAGGTTCCTAGCCGAAATTGGAAAAATCAAGTTGTGAAATATTGATAATTGGTAAAGCAGTAGACATTTGTGGTGATTCTTACAACTGTTCTTTGTGCTTATAGTTTTATGGTCAGCCCCAGAAAATGCAAATGGTGATGTTTCTTTTCTTCTTTTTTTTGTGTGGTGAGTGTGGGGATCCATAGACTATTTAAATTGTGTGTAATGCACAGGTTTCACCCAGTAGGGATCAAGGTCACACTAACAGGAAACACTTCATACAGATGTGTGAATAATTATATCCACTCTGTCTGTATCTCTAAGGAAATGAAACTATTCTGCAAAAATGTTAACCATATTGAGTTGATAAAGTGTTTATCATTTATAATAAGGTCATTTGCTGCCATATATTGCCCAGCTGGCAGTGGAACCCTTGTTGAACAATGCAGTTAAAAATCCTTAACTTGTAAGGTGCTTTTAAATGCTTTCATGCTTACATCTCAGTAACATTTCAGGACATGGAATTGATTGAACTTCATCTCATTAAGATGTTTTGGAGTATCAGACTTTGAAGGTAGATAAAACTTGGTGGAATTTATTGCAAGTTATAGCCCCTTTTTAACTTAAAAAATAGGTTAAAGTTTTGCATGCAACCTATTATCATGCTTATATCTCTAAATCAGATTTGAAGTTGATTTGAAACTTCATTAAGGTGTTCTGGGGCACCAGGCCATAATGTTAGATAACTGTTTGACAGAATTGATTGTTCATTATGGCCCCTTTTCATCGTAGAAATGTTTGTTTTGTGTTCATCTTTTTGATATTTTAACTAATAAACAGCAGAATATTTGAACATGCTGTCTTATCAACAGCCATTGTCTCTCTCATTTTCAGTTCTCTGGAGAGGATGCTCCTTATGATCGTATTATACCTATTTTATTATGAATATATCTGTTGAATTACATAACAACTACAACTTATACAATGAGATAATTATGATTTTTTTTCTCCTTTTCTTTTCAAGTCTGAAACCCTGGCCTTTTGTAATTTAAGTTGCTGCACCTACAACTGATAGAATATTTATGAAGCATATTAAGTGTTTATAAAAACTACTGAACACCAAAAGGATGGGAGGAAAACTCCTAGAAATTCAAGAGAAGAAAATGCAATACCCGTTATCTTAACTTACAAGGTTAGAAAAGGCAATAGATTACGCTGGAATAGTTACCTAGAGTTACAAAATAAGAATGTGCAAAAGATTACCTTGGAAAATGACAGTGCCTTTTCAATTTACCCTGATAATTTTTCTTGCAGACCTGGATGCTATGTACCAACTGAAACGAAGGCGGGTGCCATGTAGCGTGTGTGGAAAAGATTTCTCAAATAAATATAACATGGAAGTTCACTTGAAGATACATACAGGAGAGAAACAGTTTCAGTGTGAAGTCTGTCATAAACGATTCATCCAGAAGAGCACACTGAAGGCTCACCTGCTGACACATTTAAAACCTGTGTTAAGTGAATGATGTGTTCAGAGATGACGTCTAGGTTCTTCTTGAATAAGTGGGTGTTAATGAAATAATTGAATTGATTGCTGCAATGTTGGCTTGCCAGAATAAGTAAATAGAAATAAGTTGTTTCTTCTCTTTATGTCTGACTTGAAACTGAAAAACTACAGGATGGAATGAGGAAAAAGTCCAGGATTGAATTCATAGATGAAAATAAGTCAAATGCTAAGATTTAGATCAATTCTGAATACAGGCCAAGTTGCACAGACTTGAAGCAAGGCCGTGTCATGCAGCATGGCAGACAAATGTGTGAAAATGATTTCCCTAACAAATATAACATTGAAGTGTACATGAAGATGCCTACAGGAAAAAAAACTGTAAATGAATAGCAAGCTGAGTCTTATTAAAGGAGCATGGAACTTGACCAGAGTGTTGAGGGGGTGATCATCTTAATATATATGTCATCAAATAAATGTGAAAACTAAAATCTGCCTATAAATGGTATGCTTCAAGCAATTCTGTTTCATTACCTGTTGGATGAGTTTGAAATATCTGGGGTCTTTCACTACTCCAAACCCATCTGAAAGAAGGAATAATATATCAGTATGGTATCTAGTGAGTTTGGAGAAGTTGTTTATTGTTTAATATCAAATTTGATAGTAGATACTGAAGAGTCATAAGATGGAGAAATGTTTTCTAATTGGATCTTTCTACCATTTTAGGTGTGAGGATTCAATCAAAACGGTTTCCTTGCCATCTTTGTGGAAAAGACTTCTGCACCAAACAAGTACTTGGCAGACACATGAGAATCCATACTGGAGAAAGACCTTATAAGTGCAATCAGTGTAGCAGATCTTTCACACAGAAAAGCCATCTTAATTCCCATATGGTCTCTCACTTTGCTGAGTTGAAGAAAATTTGATGTGCTACGTACAATGATGTAGGTTCTTTTCAGTTAAAGGTGTATATTTATATAAAGATTAATTGATGTAAAGTTATGTACTGTAAAGTAGCTAAAAATGAGCTGATTTTGATTGATGTTGATTGTTGCTTCATTAAAGCACTATGATTGGTAATATGATAATCATTTTGAGTAGATTGCTTTATTTCTTAACTTTAAGTGGACATTTTGAAGTATACAGAGTTAAACTTCTTTGCAGAACAAAATAGGAATCAATTGTTTTGTCCCATCCTGCCCTGCTTTACTAAACGTTCAGTATATGTACCATATTTTGAGTCAAGGAGATTCAGGCGGGTATTTTAACTCTTGCTAAGCATATAATGTTGTCCTTGTGTTTGAAAGCTGTTTTGTAATGTGCATATTATGTCTTAATACAATGAGGATGTGTGAGGATATGATAAGATCAGTGGTCAATAAATGGCATCTAATGTATTTGTTACTTTTACTCTTTTTTTAATCAGCGGTCAAAGATTGATAGATAAAAAGCTTATAATGACAGAAGGGGAGGAAGATGATGTGAATAAATGATTTGGGTGGAAATAAGCTAGAGAGAAACAGAGATTGCTTCAAATGATAAACAATGTGTGATAGAGAACACCTTTCCAGGGCAGCATATTCAGTTAACAGAAGACTCCCCCTGGCCAAATGATTAGAGTGTCTGCCTCAGAATCCATAGTCGGGAAATACCTAAGTTGAAAAAAAAGGTACTGGTATAGTTCCCTTTCTTGGTGCTCAGCATATATTGTAGTTCCAGGACTGGTTGGCCAGGCGTGCGTTCACTATGCCAAACCGTATGCAACCGTACACTTACAGTCAGCTATGAAACTATCTCAGTGTCGAGAACCACAATGTTGACGTAAACCCATGTACAGCATAAGGAGCATGTGAACAGCATGCTATATGGTCCAAAGACAACTCCATAGCTGAATCTAAGCAACCGGTTGCATACGGTTTGTCATACTGAACACACGCCAGGTGTCAGGAAGATGTAAATGGGTGTGGTATCATGCCACATGTCTATGGCATTAAACTGCGATGTGGCAGCACTATCTGTCCCAAGTAGACATAATCTCCAAATGACTGAAATACTGTCTGTGAAACATGAAAACCCAATAATAATTAAATATAACAGAAGATGGGGCTTGCCTTAAGCTCTCCTCTCCCCCCATTATTAAGGTGTGGAAAATCATGGCATGTGCCAATCATTTTAATATACACATATACAGGCACCTAAGAAGCAAATGCTTATCAAAGAGAATAAGTAATTTTAAAAATGTCATATATTGGCTTGTTTGGAATTAGTTCTGAACCAAATCAGTATGGCTTTAATTTTCTTATCTTGCAGATCTTATTTTCTGCAGATGGGTTGTTGAGGATAAAAAAAATCCAGTTTAAAGGAATTTGCATTAAAAAAAATCACTTGAACTTTGTGTGCAAATTTAACGAAATCATGTCACTCGCATTCATCTTCTTTTGTTGTGAAAAGTTTTAAAGTATAAAGATTTCTTGCATCACAGGCAATGTGTATAAATCAGTAAATGTCATTAGATGTGGTTTTTGTTTATCTTTGGTTATAAATAAACTAGAGATAACTTAATGTAGCTTTATACAGGAGAAATTTTCAAAAATGTCAACATGTTTACATGGATAACAGTGATCTGGAAAGAATTTATCAATGGGACAATGGCCCTTTCTGAGGCAAAATCAATGTGACAATTTCAAAACTAATGTGACATTTTCAAAATCAAATGTGACATAAATAAACATGAAAATTAAAATTGATTTTTTTTTTTTTTTTTGACAAAAAAGTCTTTGAATGACAAACTAATATTTTAATTAAAAAGCAGAACATGTATAATCACAAAAATGACTGTCACCAACACAAAAGAAAAAGACTATAGTCTAGACACCATACAAATATTATAGGCAATTCCGTCATGAAATTTAAAATTCATTTGGCTATACAATTGATCAAAAATAAAAATATGAATCTAATGCATTGATTCAATAGTTTGACTATCATCATTTAACAAGAAATAAATAAAGGTTTTGGGTTACTGTCAACTGATCTTTTTTAACTATTCTTAGCTACTACTACTACTAGCCATATAGTTTGTTTTATTTTGCCTCCAAGATAAAATATTGAGTGAAGCTAGATGATCAAATATTTCTATTCCACACATAAAAAAAAAAGATCGCTGATGTCATAATGCAGCAGTTGGAAGACACAACAGGTAATGTCCAAGTGTATTTCCTAATCTAAACACTAACACAATCACCTAACACAAAACACTCTTAAAGTTTTGACAAGCGCATTTCAAAGAGGTAAGAAACCCCTATCAGCACAGTCAGCTAGAGATAAAAGGAGGCGGACATTAGCATGTGCCGGTTTCACACCCTTTGAACTTTACTGCTGCAATATGTTTATTTCTTCCTGTGTGTAGAGTGGATGTCACACAAGGTGAAACTGAATCAGTGGAGGGGGCACAGAGGGAGGTATGTGGTGACACTTGTGCAAGCATTCATTTCAAGATAATCGGCAGCTTCTCACACTATAATTTATACACAAACTTGGCCAATTCAACTCATTCTAATGACAGGGATTTTTCCCTTTACCTGGACCATATTGCACCATACTAAGATTTAGTTAATGTGCTGATAACTTTAGAATATGTGACACTATGACCCACTGTCCCTCCCAAATGGGACAAGCTCTTGAGAGATATTTTGGGATTATGATCGAAAACAACTTCTGGAATGGAGTAAATAAACAAACTGGTAGGAATCATATATTGACTATAATTAAATTGTGTTTTTTATTTGTTACATAATAGAAATTTATGGTGATTATGAAATATGATTTTGATTGCCCTAATTTCTTAACTACTAGCATAAGATTAGCCATTTGATTTTTTTTTTTTGGCAAATCGCCGATGGCAATCAGAATCACGGATCCCTTTCAGATTCTTACGCGAAAAAGACTCGATCTGATTGGTTGATACACCATTGCCTTGATGAAATCTGATTGGCTGATCAGTAATGCTTTTCCTTCTCTGCGATATGTTAATTTAAAACGGAATTCCCCTCATTTGGTCTAGTACTGTATACGTAGCTGTGCTTTAAGCAGGCTGTAGTATTTGGCGAGACCGAAAGATTGTAAAAAACGATGTGACATTTTGATTTTTAATGTGACTATGGCGCATGGCGCATGCCTTTCGCGATCACTGGGATAAGGCTACTCTTAAACCTCAAAATCGAAGTCTAAATTTTAGCTTACAAGAGCAGAGCTATTAGGGTCACCCTCTGTCTGTTGTCAGCAGTTTGTTTTTAGACATCTCCTCTGGAACCACTGGGAGGAAATTGATAAAGCTTTGCATAAATTAGTAAAATTACGTAAAATAAGTATGATTTGTGCAGAATCCTGGTTACCATGGCAACCAACAGGCTTTTAATTTTATAATTCTAAAACTCTCTTTTAGTGAAACAATGGTCTTGATTTCATTACAAATGGTCACCTCATGGTCCTCTTCCATAATTGCTAAAATGAAGCTGATCCCTTGAAAAGGAGGCCTCTAGGGAGTTTTCCTAATACAGGACTTGTATACTCATATTAATAAAAGAAATAAAACATACTTACGTAAACATAAATAATGACTAACTGATAAGGTTATTAGTTCCTTGTTACAATTCTGTAATGATTTTTGATTCTATTTAGAAATTGCATTCTTGAGCTATATTTTAGTAATGTATTTGAAATACTAGACATTATTTTTATATTTTCTCCCCTTTATATGAATACATAATTATGTCTTATAAATTGTAGTAGAGAGATGGGGGGGGGAGCAATATGCTCTTTGTGAGCTTGTCCATTGAAACAATTTTGTTTAATCTTTCCTTTCTTATGAACATGTTTAGCAGGCATTATAAAAGTGGTTTTATAACGCTGGATGAATAGACATCTGCAATTTTATCCTTGTTTCTTTTATGTTGCTATGATATTTAAAGTTACTATAATTTACAAAATATATTTGGCTTATATAATTGAAAACCCGTTCTCTCATTGCTATCATTACTTTACTGAGGCTGAAGTTCTTCAGGTGAACAATCTAGATCCACTATGTTCCTCTTGTGTGTATGACCACATGTTAGGAGTTAAAAAATATATCATTGTAACTTTATGGTTTTTCCCAATATGTGTGTATGTATTTTGACTTGAAAGTCAAGTGAGGTATAAATACCCAGTGTTCATTTGTGTTTCCAGGGCGAGGCGGCCTGTATGGTTACAAGGATTATTGGCCTTGCCCTGTTTGTGGGAAGGTTTCCAAGAAGAAACAGAACTTGCAGATACACATGCGGATACATACTGGAGAAAAACCATACTGCTGTCGTTACTGTGACAAACGCTTCACACAGAGACACCATCTCCAGGCCCACTATATGAGACATTTTAATTCAAAAACTTGAATACTTCAATACCCATGCAGTGATGGCAAATTAAAAGCATCATTACAATCATTTCAGCATTTATCTCACAGATATCAGTTTATATTTGGTGTCAGTTGCAAATCAATGTTTTTATCTTGTATTAAGAGCTAGCAGTTATAGATTTGTGTCTGTTTAGTTTAGATTTCTTCATTATTTCCTTGTTAGAACTAATGCAAGGAGCTAGCATCCTGACTAGATGAAATAGAAAAGGATTCCATATATATTTTTATGCAAACAGAAAAGGATTACATTTTTTTTGTTTTCATGAATATGAAGGCTTGTCATTGTCTATCAGTAATGATATCCATTCATTTCGTGAAAAAGAATTTTTCCAATGTCATGGAACAACTTGTCAGATATGGACTGATAGATGATCTGTAGTTTGAGGACTTTGTGAACCTATATTTAGAATAAAAATAAATACAACAAGTAATCTTAGTGTCAGATTGTATTTTTAGTTTTGCCAAGTGTCCTAATTTATTTTGTACCATAAATGAATAAAAATCTATTGAATACCTACCCAACACCTACTTTTCCATTAAAAGTAAATCGAAACAGCCACATTTGCTCTAAACCAATGTATTCTTTTTAGTAAAACATTATTATTAGTAACTCTCTTTGGTAAATTGCAACTTTTTTAAGCAACATTTGTGCAAAGAAAGCTATTCTATATCCGAGTAATGTGACCGGGAATCCCTAATTTTCAGAAGGGACTCCTGAATCTCAAAGCAGGCCTTCCATCTGGATACCTGGCTAAAATGTTAGTGTCAAATGCTGGTATTTTGGTATTTCTCCACAGGTGCATGTTGCACATTCAAAACAAATCTCATATGGCGATCTAGTGAGGTGTAAAATTAAAGGTCCAACTAGTAGTGAAAAATATAAAGAGCTGAAGAATTTCAGTCTGAGTTGCAACTCCAGGCAGAAAGCATTGCTTTCTGATGTGTTGTTTCTTTACTTATTTTTCCAATTAGGACTGATATGGTTGTTTTCTCAGAATGTTTAGGATAACTTTGGAAGATATATTCATTGCTTTTCCATCTTTGATACTCATATTTATTTGTCTGTAGATCAATTAAGTATTGTGGCAGTCATTTTTGAATTTGAATAGGCACTGTATGTTTTCATTTTCTGATCAAAACAGCTAAAAAGTACAAAGGGAAATTCATTATTGTACTATAAAATTATTCAGATCAGCATAAAATATTTCATTTGAGGAAGCCTTCCAGCTGGCTTGCGGTAGGTTCGGTGGTTCTACCCGGATGCCTCCATGCATTTGGGGTCTTCCTCCACCTGTAATAAGCTGGACATTGCTATATGACTGAAAAACTGTCGAAGTGACGGTAAACTCAAATAGTCAAGTCAAGTCAGCATAAAGTCTGGCATCCTTTTTATTAGGTCAGCTCAATAAAAGACAAAACATATTGTTTTTTATGCAACTAGTTACTGAGTTTTATTAGTTGCAGGAACCTTTTTATATTTGCATGAGTTAAATTACAAAAAGGAAGAAAATTAGTTATCAATGGCTATTTTTTTCTCAACAGGTAAAGAGGGCAACCGGTTCAAATGTTTATTGTGTGGGAAAGAAGCTACAACTAAGCAAAATATGAGAACACACATGCGGATACATACCGGAGAGAAACCTTACCAGTGTGCTGTCTGTCAGAAATGGTTTTCCCAAAGCAGTAATCTCAAGTCACACATGGTGGTGCATTTAAAAACAAGGATTTTATACACTTAAGCTCAGAGGCCACATAGTTAGAAACCCAAAGTTGATGAAAGTTACCTTATTGGAAGCTTTAAATAAAAGTTTTGCCTTTATGAGGCAGCATTAGACAGATGTATGCATGTATGCTGCTGTTAACTAATATATCCATTTCAAATCAATTGGAGCATCTTGGATATGTATGCAGACTGATGCCATAAGTGACTTTAACCATGGTTCAGTGTGTTACCAATTTTAAAGAAGGCAGGAGTCCTGTGTCCCACTAGGTTTTGAAAACGGGCCTTGACAAAAAATAGAGGGGTCATTTGTAACATCCTGTCATATACTACTCAAAGTTTGCTAAGCACCATCCACTATTTTCCCGTAGCATTTCATGCTTAGACAAGTGACTTTAAAGGCATGCTAAATTAAATTTTACAATAAAACAAATCTTGCTTTTATGCAGAAGTATTGTTTATGTACCAAACTTACAACCAGTTACAAAAAATAAGCCTTTCGGATCCTCAATACTGGGAATTAATCATAATTAGAAAGTGCGAAATTTTGTGAAAACACCTTAAAATTTAAAGTCAGCTAAATTCAGAACTTTGATCTTCAAATATTCCTGTTTTCTAAATGGAATACTTTTAAGGATATTTGTGACGATGTTGGCCTGTTCATGGTCATTTTTTTCTGTATTGATCACAAGATTAACTTCAATTTATAAAATGCCATTTCTTGCAAAAAACACACTTTTGTGAATTTGCCAACTAATGACAGGAATTGGCTAAATCGTTGTAACTCATTTTTGAGTCTCTTTTCTATCATTTTGACAAAAACTATGCGTAAAAATGATGGTCAGCTAACGCTTTCCTTTCAGGTACATAGCATTACATTAAGCATGTGTTTTCATGTGACTATGGGAAAATAGCCGGTGGTGCTTAGCAAACTTTGAGTAGTATATTTATGCAAATTTTAACTTTAAAATTCATTTCTTCATCCAACTACTACAAAAAATAACAACACTAGAAATACTTAACATTTAACTAGTTACTTATAAAAACATTGACAATATCCATGAAAAATTGCTAAAAAGTCCTTAGATTTTTTTTTAATCTACATCAATGGGAGTAGGGCCCTTTCATGAAGGAATGTATTTCATTACCTTTCTGATCGTTTGTTTCTACACTTTAGGCACACAAAACAAATCTAGAATTGTTTAAGCTTCCTGGTTGCCACCTGATAAGGTTATTATGATCAAATATGACTACCCCACATGGCACTTGTTTCTAACTTTTTAATACCCAAATGAGTCATTGGACCATTCAACCAGATATATATGCACCCGGGGTGCACTGGATTTAAAATTGTGGGGATTTCGGATATGTTTTATGCTTTGAGTACAAAGGCGCAGAAATAGGAGGTTTTTGATATGGAGACAATAATTTTAGCATTGGATATATGTCTCTGTTTGACCATATGAAGGATTATATGCTTCACTAATTGGCATCACTGGAAACACTGGTGAACTAATTCCATTTCACTTCATGACACTAAGCCATTAGAAAAAAAGGCTGGCAGAACATTGTTTATCAGCAGTTATTGACTAATTATCGACCAATGAAAAGATGCCTTATAAATGAAATACTGTTCGATATTATTTGGCAAAACGATGATGGTGTAATATGACACACTAAAACAATGAAGTACAGTCATAAAATCCGAAGGCTGATGGATGATATTGATGGACCTAGCTTGGATACTCAACTAAGACTAAATTAATGTTGTGGAATTTATTACAGTATTGTCTGTCAAAACATTGTGTTTTTAAGCAAATACATATATGATGCTAAAATGGATTTAAAGAAATGTGGAATAAAAAGGATGTGTAAATAGGTATGGAAATTCTTTTTGGCTTCAGAACTTAATTTTATAGTTCAATATAATAACAAAACAACAACAACAACAACTAAGGTTTGGAATGAAGATGTTTCCTGGTATAAAATAGTGTATTATGAACCCTCTTTCCAATGGTATCAAACGGTTCAGCTACATGATTCCCCTTCTTTTGTTTCGACTATGAATACCCACTTTTGTTTTTGTGATTTTGTTCGAGGCAACATATCAGTGTTAACTTATCCTTCTGTTTCTCTCCTATATCCATTGGGGTTTCTCTTGCCCAGTTCTGTGTTAATGTCACCATCTTTTTGGCAAAATTTAAGTTTAGGAATTATTTTTGGTTTTATTTTGCTCTTTATTTCCTATTTCCATCCAATCCTTTTCTTTTTGTTCTCCACAGATTGTGCGGTTCAAGATCAGAAGTTTCAATGCAATCTATGTGGAAGAACACTGGCCACCAAACAAAACCTGAAAATGCATATGAGAATTCATACTGGAGAAAGGCCATTTCAGTGCTCAATTTGTTTAAAAAGGTTCTCTCAGAAAAGCAATCTGAAATCACACATGATTGTCCATCTAGGGGACGAGTTGCAGTGACAAAGTAAAATTTATTAGCGAAGGTAGTGTTGCTCATCATGCATATGGTGTTAATATTGAAGGAATGAATTGTTAGATATATTGTAACACCATTATATCATGTTTTGCTTGCATTATTTTGGTCTGTATAGTAGGTTGTAGGGTGTTTTGTGTCTCCATGATTATTAACAGTTCTTCTTCAGTTGTTATAAGAACAACTCCAAAAATTCTTAAACACAGAAGAAAAAAAATAAAAAAAGGAATATTAGTCAACAATGATACCATGTAGAGTTATGGTTCTTAGACATTGCACTTCTCTTTGTCAGAACACTGAAACCAATGATGTGCAAATATATATATCAAAGTGCAGGCCAAGTTTATTTTGGTTATAACCCAGTGATTTGATATAGGATTATACACCCTCTAGAAGCAATTTTATGCATTGACTGTTTCCGCGCAATAACTTCTGAAAGACTTCAAGTATTGCTTTGCCATTCATATTTGCTGTGTTTATGTATAATATTTAAACACAAGGCTAGTATGATTTTCCACTTTTTTATGATAAAGTTATTCGTCATTAAATGCATTTATCTTCTATCACTAGACAAAGCTATTGTTTCAGTTCAAAACTAATTATATGTTGTATTCCAAAGATCGTTATCATGACATTTGCAACAACAAAATCGCTTCCTCATATTTAAAACAGTACTTTAATTCCTTAAGGCCTAAAAAAAAATTGTTTCGGGTAACCCGACCCTACCTAGCAAAAAGGTTCCGACCCTATTTTTTTTTCAGTTTTCAAAAAAAAAAATCTGAACTTGCCGATCCGCGACGGCGTAGTATTAGTCCGCGTTTTATACTACGCCGATCGTAGACGCTTTCTTTTACTCATGATTCTTCCAGCTGGCTTGCGGTAGGTCGGTGGTTCTACCCGGGTACCTCTGTGTACTCGGGGTCTTCCTCCACCTGTAATTAGCTGGACGTCGCTATATGATTGAAATACTATCGCAGTGACGGTAAACCCCAATACAACAACAACTACTCATGATTCATAGCTGTAAAGCACTTAGGTGA
>CM037777.1:90133235-90183235 GCA_021229015.1 Solen grandis
CAGGCAGAAAGTCCTATTGGGTTTGTACTGTGTGTTTTTTTAAAATTATTATTGTTATTATGATTATAAGGACTTTCTGTAATAAGTAATATTAAGTAATATTGGGTTTGTACTTTTTTTTTTTTTTTTTTTTTTTTTTGTTATTATTATTATTGTTATCATGTTTTTTCTTCTCTTCTACGCGTTAATTTCAATATGTCGCAATGGTCCAAGGACGATGAAAATTTAATGGCATATACTTCAGATGCTGAAATTTTTATTTTAATTATTTTCATATGCCTATAACGTCATTTGACGTCACACTTGACGTAATCTACAAACGTTATTACGTTGTCTACAGCCATTATTTCTGGACCGATTTTCATCAAAATTTCACATGTTTATGTTAGGCTCTAGTTGTGCATCCCGGCGTCCGTTTTTCAAAATTCGAAAAGACAATGGTTCTATTGCGAATCCAAGATTCGAACCATGGACGTCAAATTTCAAATGCGAATACAATCACTTCCATATGAGCTGGACAGCTGATATTTGGAAAAAATAGATGTCTATAAGTTTACTTTACATTTTAAGAAAATGAACGTCATATGACGTCATAAGGTAAAAAGTAATTTCTAACTTCTACGTGTTAATTCCTATATGTTGCAAACGTCCGGGCACCTTGAAAATACATTTGTATAGCGCAAAAAGTATAAAAATGCAATTGCGCTTCACAGAAAAGTCCTTGCACTATATACAATATACACATAACTTCAAGTCTTTTGGAATAATTCATTACTAGTCACTGTAAAATTTACTAAATAAGTGAGTCTTGAGTTTGTTTCTAAAGATTGTTTCAGACTCTATAGCCTTTAAGTTTTTTGAGAGCATATTCCACCATTTTGGTCCTACCACTGCCAATGACCGATCAGCTATTTTTGTTTTAAATCTTGGTACAACAAACTGAATGTCACAGGATGATCGTAGGCGATAGCTTCCTTGCACCCGAGTAAACAAGTCTCTGGGGTAACTAGGCGCAGTCCCATGTACAACACGGAAAATGATGACAAGTACTTTAAACATGATCCTTGCTCTTACAGGCAACCAATGAAGTTGTTTTAAAATGTCATGATTGTTCTCTTCATAAGTTGCATTAATTACTACTCTGACAGCCTGGTTCGGTACTTTTTGAAGTCTATCCAGCTGATAAGTTGAGATGTCAGCAAAAAGTCCGTTGCAAAAATCAAGATGAGAATGGATGAGTCCATGAACAAGAGAGTCTGCTGAATTTATGTTATATGTTTACGGATACCTTTTAGATTACTGAGCTGAATATGATTTGACACTTTTAACGAATGTGCAAGTCAAAGTTCAGTGTACTTGTCATATGAGCACCAAGGTCCCGTACATGATCAAAACGTTTCACTTCACTGCCACCAACAGTCACTTTAGTAATGTTCAGGTTGTCGAATTGCTTTTTTGTACCATATGTGACGATTTCAGTTTTGGCATAATTAATCTTTAGTTTATATTTTGTCATCAAGGATATGATATTATCAAGATAACTATGAAGGTGGTTAAGGATGGAAGATTCACTCTGTTGATTACCGGCTTGTACTCTAAAAGTAACCTTGTGGTCGTCCGCGTAGGGCCATAGAGGTCCACTGGATAGTTCTATATGACTCTGTTAAGAGCAGCGATACACATTGTGAAAATAACCGGTCCGGCGCAAAGCCTGAGGCACACCATATCTTAGATGTCTGGTGTCTGATGATGTATGATTTTTTCAATCTTCATTGTTTGATCAGCCAAATAGGATTCAATCCATTTAAGTGGAGTGTCGACTATGCCAAATTCTGAACGCATAAGTTGAAGTATTATAGGAATGTCAATGATATCAAATGCCGCACTCATGTCAGTCATTACAACAATTGTCACAAGATTTTAGTCAACTGCTTTTAGAATATTGTCCATTGAAAGCCAGAAGGGGCTATCAGCATATGTAAAAAGAAGGCTGATAGCCCCTTCTGGCTTTCAATGGACGATATATTTGTGTACATTTTCAACATAGCTGTTTCAACTCCATGTATATTCCAAAAGGCACTTTGGTATGGTGGTAAAGAATATTGTTTTCAAAATGATTAGTTATTTGTGACAGTGCTGCTTTCTCAATAATTTTTGAAAGAAAAGATAGATTCGATACGGGCCGATAGTTTTGAAGTTCTAAGGGAAGGATTTTCTTTTTCAAAAAAGGTTTAATCATAGCACTTTTCCATTCTTGGGAAATACACCCGTAGTCAGTGATGTGTTCATGATATTAGTTATAACAGGTGCAAAAAAGATATGTTTTCCTTCAGTTTTGAGAATATTGTCTAGATCACAAGTTGTTGCTTTAGACTCATTAATCAGTTTGACAACATCATTTTCTGTGAGTTGTTGAAACTTATGAAGATTTGTTAATGTAGGCGTTGTGATAGCGACATTGTCTTATTTGTCCTTATGAATGAAAATGTCACGTATTTTTTTGATTTTATCAGCTAAGTAGTGCAGAAATTTGTTGGCCAATGACACATCATTAGTTCAGGGTGGCAATGGATTTTCATTTGACCGGTCCAGCAGATTGGAGGTAATCTTGTACAGTGTTTTGACATTACCCTCTGTGCCATTAATCACATCCTGATAGTATGTCCTTTGCCCTTGAAACTGCTGCAGTGTATGAGTTTTTTAGATTTTTGTAAACACCCTTCATTATACCAGTTTTACCCTTCAAGTACATATGTTCAATGGCCCTTTTGTATTGTTTGAGCATTGAGCATTCTAAGGTAAGAGGAATACCAAGGAACACTTGGTCTATTGATAAAAGTCTTTTCCACAAGTGGAGCATGTTTATCAATTATTTCAGATGTTGTTGTTGAAAAAGCATTAACTTAATTGTCAACATCTGATGACTTGTCAGAGAGATTGTTCAACTGCGTAAGATCATGCTGCAGTGATTCTACATTTACAGATTTCCAGTTTCTGTATTTTACAACAGTTTGCACAAGAGGTGGGCGACACTGTTCAATGTAACAGCTCAAAAAACAATGATTAGATATGTAATAGTCCATCAGAAGTTCAGTCACCTTTGTGTGCTTATCCCCTTTTCTTGTTATTATCAAGTCAAGAATGTGTCTACCAATATGGGTTTTAGTAGTTACATTTGGAACTAAGTCAAATATTTCAGACATTGCAAAAACTGCTTTGTGTAACTGTCCGATGAATTGTCCATATGGGTGTTAAAGTCTCCCATGATCAAGATTGGGGTTGAATTTAAACTTACTCTTTCTAAAAATTCTGTAAACTCTTTAATAAATGCTGCTAAAGTGACTGGGTGTTTTTCCGAATAGGACTGGCGATGTATTCCAAAAACAGAGAAGATCCGATTTTGATTACAAATCTTCCGCTCAACACATTCAAATGACCGGTAATCTTTGTGAGGATAACTAGATACTTTCAGGTTATTGCGGTATAATAGGGCCAATCCACCACCTTTGCGATCAAGCCGTGGGACATCAATAAAACGGAAACCACCTTGCAAAAGTTCTCCCCTAACTACGTAATCACCATCGGCCCTCAGCCAGGTTTCATTTATAACACACAAGTCAATGTTTGCTTCTAAAATATGCAGTTCAGAGGTTTTGCCTTTAATTGACATAGAATTTACTGTAGATATATTTAACTTTCTCTTTCTGTGTTTATTCATACTGAATGTAGGATCCGTTTTGATTTGTATTAAATTGTTCCAGTGAACACCAGCATTTCTCTTTGCCAATGATTTTCATTTTTCTATAACGCGTTTTGACGTCAAACTGGACGTCGTCTTAAAATGTTTGTACGCGGTCTACAGCCATTATTTCTGGACCGATTTTCATCAAAATTTCACAGAATGAGTATGTTAGGCTTTAGTTGTGCATCTCGGTGTTTTTTTTTTCCAAATTCGAAACTGCAAAGGTTGTATGGCGAACCCAAGATTCGAACCATTGACGTCAAATTTCAAATACGTATAAAATCGCTTCCGTATGAGCTAGACAGCTGATATTTAGACAGGGTTTAACTCAAGGTGTGTATTGCAATATGTGAAGATGTCACTTGACGTCATATGACGTAATAAGGTCAATAAGAATTTCTGATATCTACGTGTTAATTTGCCAGCATCATGGAAATTTAATGACCTATAAAACAAACCGTGAGCTTTTGAATGCTATGTATTTCATATTTATTTGACGTCATATAAAGTCATATATGACGTCAGAACAAAAAGGTTTTACGCGGTCTACAGCCATTATTTTTGGACCGATGTTCATCAAATTTTCACAGAATGTATATGCAACACTCTAGATGTGTAAGCCGTTGTCCGTTTTTCCAAAACCGAAAAGGCAATGGTTCTATGGCGAATCCAAGATTCGAACCATTGGTGTCAAATTTCAAATACGTATAAAACAGTTTCCATATGAGTTAGGAAAAAAATCGATATAAGTCAGCAAAAAAAATAGATATCAGTGGACGGGTATCTTGATGCTGTTGGTCTCAGCGGGATTTTTTTTATCATAGGTGTGTTGAGGGTAGGGAGGACATTTTCAATGATAAAGCGTAGTCAAGCATATCGATGTAATTTCTTGAAGATTATTTTAGTTATTTTGAACTTCTTATCGAATATTAAAAAGTAGGCATTCTCTATGATTGTTCGCTGCATAATGGACAAAATAACAAAATCAATATATTTCATATGTTTTTTGCAGAATTGTATCTTCGTGGTATTTGATAATACATATTACTATTGTATTGTGTATTCTCCTTCTGTCATGTGTGACATAAGATTTGGAAATAAATAAACTTGCATTAAAAAGAAAACAACAACAAAATTATGAGAAATTATCGTAATACAGTTCAGCTGATTTAAGCGATTTGGGACAAATGGTTTTTATGTAAAATGTAAAGAGACATTGAGTCACCATAATTTTGAACTTACTATTATTGTGTGTTATTATGATGCATGACATCAATAGAAAGGTTTTACTAAGACAAACAAATAATAAAAGAAACGTTTTCTATTATCAGCATCCCTATAGATTGCATGATGAATATTGTTTTCATCGGTGCATTCAAATGAACTTAAGTTTAATTTATCTACATATTGGCTATGTGCCAAGCATGAATATTTTTATTATTGTCCCCACTGTGAGCTCTCAGCGGGGTGACATTCTTCTCTTATCTATTTTGAATGGGTGGGTCGCCTAAGAAGAGCATTTTCAAACATTTCAAAATATTAATGACAGGTGTATATTGATAATCAGATATTCGAAGGAAACACCTTGCTCAATACTGTATTTGCATAATCTTGCATGTGTTTGGAAATGGTCATCGCCTTCTTTATATATACATGTATATATATATTCCATTGTATATCTCCGTTTACTTTTATTATATTCTCTACTTATAAAAAATGTGTGGATTTAATATCGTATTTTATTTGAAAATAAAAATCACTG
The DNA here is from genome assembly GCA_021229015.1 of Solen grandis. Lineage (NCBI taxonomy): Eukaryota > Metazoa > Mollusca > Bivalvia > Adapedonta > Solenidae > Solen > Solen grandis. The sequence goes on from CM037777.1 coordinate 90,138,740, forward strand.
TAGTTTTATTGATTACAGAGTTTCTTTTTTTTTCAGAAAACAAAGCTTTATCTGCAGCTATGCTAGCATTGTCATCATTACTTGTCTTCCTATGTTTCAGTATATAGACAGATATACTTTATTACGTCCAAGTTAAGTAATATTATATGACAGAAGCTGTTTAATTATTTCAAATTATATTTTTTTATTTTTTTTTAAGTTGAATTCAAATATTGTCCTTTTTACGATCCTGGTACTGGTAATGAATTTACAATAAATAAACACCCTAAACGATTATTTTAATCATGCAGCGATTGAATTTGATCATGCGTCATCCTGAGTGTTATATTTTCTTACCAGCAGTTGCCAGATGTCAGATTAGATAACGTAACTTCCCGTCATAAACCGGTGGGGTGGGATTAACCCATTACCTTAAGTCACATCCCAGTTCAAACTGTTTATCCAAGGCGAAGAAATTCCATCACTGGTAGATAACTCCATCAAGTGCCTGGGTAAATGGTTTGATTCTACTCTCTCAGACAAGAGAATCAAAGGAAGACTTAAACAACAGCTAGAAGAAGGTCTCCGCAGAATCGACAAGGCAGATCTCCCAGGGAAGTTTAAGGCCTGGATCTAGCATGGCCTACTCCCAAGATTAGGTTGGCCAGTGATGATCAATGAAGTGCCTCAGTCTAGTTGAACAACTGGAGCAAGCGGTGGGTCAGAGACTACTAAATAGGTCGGGGCTTCCCATTGGTCAAGCAAAAAAGTACAGGGTTAATAATAAAATAAAAATGTGAGTATTGTTAATTTTCAAAATTAGAATATTCTCAACATTAAAAAAAACCATAAATATTCTGCTTATCTGACACTGTGTGATTTTTATGAGTACAAATAGAGAATGTGCTATTTTTGGACATTTGGAGGGAAATTTAGTCCCAATATGGGGGTTACCATGTTTGGCAGTCTGTAGCTCAAGATTTCGGTGGTCATGCTTTACTTTGTTGGTGATTTTTAGAAAGCACTTGGATGGAACTTTCAAATCAGGGGTAGCTTAATGCTCAATGAGATATAGGGAAGTAGCTATAAGCATAGACCTTATAATGTAGGTCTATGGAAAACTATTAAGTAGTCTCTGACCGGTAAGCAAGCACATTAGAAGATGGTTGGGGCATACCACTTTCATTCAGCTCCATCGGCCTGTATGGCAAGTCAACAAAACTGCAGCTGCCACTTACCTCACTAGCAGAAGAGTACAAGGTAGCCAAATCCCGCCTTTTCCTCACACTTCAAGACTCAGTAGATGATAAGGTCTGCAAGGCTGGTATCGAAGTACGTACAGGAAGGAAGTGGTCAGTCTCCAAGGCCGTACAAGAAGCAGAGAGTAGCCCGCAGCACCAGGTAATAGTAGATGCTACCAACAGTGGAAGAGAAGGTCTAGGCATGAAGCAGCAGCCACGATGGGCAAAAGCGAACAAACAGGAAAGACTCTCACTGGTCCAACAAGAAGTCAGAAGAACTGAAGACATGCAACGATCTGCAAGAGCAGTCCAGATGGGCCAACAAGGCAGTTGGAGTAGATGGAACCTACCAGAGAGAAGGTTGACTTGGCAAGAACTCTTGCAGTACGAGCCCCTTCAACTCTCATTCCTCTTGAAATCGGTGTAAGACCCCCTGCCAACGCCTACCAACCTAAAGTGTTGGAAGCTAAGGGAAGACCCTACCTGTCCACTCTGTGGCAACAAAGGAACGCTATCACACATACTGACAGCATGTCCAGCAGCTTTCTCTCAAGGATGCTGCAGATGGCGGCACGACCAAGTTCTGACAGTGTTAGCAGACATCATAGAGAAGGAGAGAAGACAGGAGCGTCATTCCAAGCCAGGCCCGAAGTACATCAACTTTGTCAAGGAAGGGCAAACAGCCAGCGGTAACCAGACCACAGGCATGCTGCATGAAGCTAGACACTGGGAAATTAAAATCGATCTTCGGCAGAAGCTAGTTTTCCCAGATGTGGTCCAGACCAGTCTCCGCCCAGATGTTGTCATCTGGTCAGCTGCCCCAAAGAAGATGATACCCCTGGAACTCACAGTCCCCTGGGAAGGTCACACAGAAGAAGCCTATGAGAGAATGAGGGCAGAATACCAAGACCTGGCAGACCAATGCAGGGCAAGAGGGTATACCACCTGGATCTTCCCTGTAGAAGTCGGATGTCAAGACTTTCCTGCACAGTCTGTATGGAAAGAGCTGGGAGCCCTAGGAATCAAAGGAAAGACAAGGAGCTTACTTACGGTAATCCATCCATTAAATTATAATCGTGATCCATCAAGTGATTGTGGAAGTTTATAGTAGCTGTAAGCTTTTACTAACTTTGAGCAAAAGGGCCTGTATAGCTCCAAGTCAATGAATGTTTGTATCTTCACTTAAGTTCTTTTTAAGCATCTGAAGGACCATGATTATTATTCATTTATATATGGATTACCTTAGACTTTCATGTAATAAATAATTTTATTTATCTTTTATGAATGTGTCATAAAATCGTGACAATTTCTCCATCATATCTTTGACAAAGTTTACATCGAATTCAATCCTCTGGATACATATGTTGTTCTGCTTTGCAGCAGTCCATACAACAAAGTCACATCATGGGAGTCCTGTCACAGCCATCTCCCCTTGTATTTGTGCATAGTAATTGTGTGACTTCCAGACTCAGTATATCTCATGTAAAAGGGATATCTTTGAATAATGTCAGTTACCTCCAATTCATTTACAAGTTCTTTGTTGATACTGTAAGAGCATTTTATTTCTAAAACGCCACGCTGATTGTCTGTGGGCAATGACTTGTCCACAACAATGCCGTCACTACTGGCCCCTAAGTATGTGGCATATGGTATTAGATGTAAACCCGATTCTAGAACCTCAACAGGTGTGCCGAAGTTTGCCATGATATCAGCATAATCTGATCTAGCATTGTTCTCATTATCTTGACCCCACCTTTCCGGCTTTGGTAGACTGCTGTATCTATAATGCAAGAAATTTATCTGGGCACAAATGAAACTATGTAAGCATGGTCTTATTTTTGAACATGTTACGTTTATGAATATGAAGAAGTGTTTATCACCATGTCATCATGGCCGTGACATATTTATAAAACAATGTGTTTTGTCATTTACTCAGTATACAATTTCCTTTGTGACTTAACATAAATGTAAATTAATGTTTTAATTCACCAGTGGATGTTTTCTTTACATCTACATCAAATCAATTATAACTAACAATAAGGATATCATAGCTTCTTATTTACATTAATGCTATTTGTACATAATACTTAAGTGATTGCTATAATACATAGCAAGTTGAATCTAATTCGATATAAATATGCACTCACTCATTCAGAGATGAACCACTTAATATCTCATTTATCAGTTGATTTGGAGATTTGCCTGCAGCCATTACTCTACCGAAATTAGAGCTTGTGATTCGACCTTTATGAAGCTGATGCCACAATTGGCCCTCCTGTTCTTGTTTCAATAAGGCTAGCCAATGACTCCTCAATATGTAAAGGTGGTCCTATTTAAGAAAGTAATTTAAATGTTGAATTTTCAAGTAAATGGGTGCAAAGATATTTTTTTAAATTATTTTAGAATGTTTAGACACACTTTTTCTTAAATTATCAATATTTTAGACTATACATGACTGTGAATGTTATAAAATGTACATGATTATTATTTGCATATCAGAAATACTGTTTCTAAGACTTATTCTACATATTTGAGGCAACAGTTATTCTAATTCAAGTGAAAATCTATTGCTTGTAAAGAAAAGAAATACTGTTAAGTCATACTGTTTGTTGCAGAATATATCACGCTGTTTATATCATCCATAATAGGGTCTGCTGTTGTTTCTATTTCAACCTCATATGAATGTGAGGGAACATTGTCAGGAATTGGTGCAATATGTGCCATACCTGTTCAATTTTAAAATATATGTTTGTCTCATATGGGAAATAATTGTCTAAAAGAAATCATCAAAAAAGTTTCAATAATATGTGCATGCACTAATTAAGCTTTATAATCATGCTATGTACATTTATAATACTTTCCATGCTCATTGGACTAAATTTCACTTATTTCCATGCATAGTTTTATAAAATGTTTTTTAATTTTTTATTATTATTATTATATAATTCAAATTTATTGTAGTTAAATAAATATCATTACTTATTTTCATTATATAAGTGGAGAAATAAATTTAAAAAAGGTCAAATAATGATATTGGTAAATGGAATATAAATCATCATACCCAGCAAAAGAATAAGTTAACATTTCATGATAATTATTTTTTTCTGTATTTTTTTCTGTATTTTTTTGTTTTGTTGTTGTTTAATTAATATTACATAAACAGAATGCCTTTATACCTGTTTTAGGGAATATTGATTTTAATTCTATCCTTTTGCAAGATAGAAATTTTCATCAAGTTTTTTGTCACTAGAATGCCGTGGATTAAATTCCACACAACTTCTTGTTGAGCTTTTAGTAGAGTTAATCTTGGGTTTGCTGAGGTCCATTTGACTGATTGGTTTTGGATCTATATTCATTTTCCGTGGCACATTCCATGAGGATAATTTAGATGTGCAGGGCAAGGATCTACCTTCTCTTGTGTAGCTGTTTATTGCAAATAAAAGCCCACCTATGTGACTGCAGGATTGTGCAAGTCTAGAATGGTAAAATTGAAATTAAGAGAGGCATTTATTACATTGGTTTTAATAATAGATAGATTCTTAATGCAGGCCCGGATCCACCGGGGGCCGAGGGGGCCTTGCCCCCCCCCCCCCCCCCCCCCAGCTGTCCTGGTCATACATTTTTCTAGGCTATATAAAATCCCTTGATTACATCATAGTAGTGTCGTCTAGAGGAAAACCCCATCGTGGGCCCCCATACTGAACCACCCGCATAACCATCTGACCAGCCAGACTCCTTTTGTCTTATGGCCCCCTGCTGTTAATGTGTAGGTAATCCGAATCGGCAGTCGTCCATGACTGTGTGATAAGCATGTGTTTAGGGTACTGCGGACACGTTCACTGATTGAGAGAAATTTACATGGCATCTAATAATTGGGAAATATCGGCAATTACCAAAAGTTTGTATCAGTTACAACTATAAACTATTCTAAGCAAATGCAGTTTAAGAAATAGCATAAAATAGTTAAGCTAAAAGCAACAACTAATGTGGACATTAAAAAAAAAAAAAAAAAAAAAATTTAAAATCTACGCAACAATTTTTTTAATTCACGTTTCTCTTCATGTATAATGTTTTAAATCTTGCATTAAAAGCGGGCTAATTAGCTGCCGGCAGGTTGATGAACTATCAGGTATGAAAAATTGCCAATTTCGTTTTTGAAAAAGTTAAAAAGGTAATGATTTTTTTTTTTTGCTGTAGCAAACCTAAGATTAGATGCATACCTATCGCTAGCCATGCAAATTAAACTTAATCAGAAATGGGTTGTGTTTCTAAATGTCATCAGCTTTACTATTTTTACGTAACTTTTTAAGTATTATTTTTATGAAAGTAACTCCTAAATATTTTTCCCTGAAAGAAATAAATACAAACAGCAGGCCGATACATCATCATGTTCACATTTGAATATTTACGAATATAATAATCTACATGTATGTGTATTCATGGTCTCTTAATAAAGAGACCCTGGTGCATTTTAAATTTATAAAAAACATGAATATGAAATGAAAGAATTTGAAAATTTCAATCTGCCAAATTTTGGGACAATCCATATTTTGGGACAATGTATATGTAGATTATGCATGATCACTAATTCAGATCAAATCCAGGTAATCAGTCATTGAGCAATGTTAGTGATAAGTCGATGAATACGAAATACTAATGCACAGAAAACACAACTTATGTGCGAAATAAAACGGATATTAAAGAGTTCATATTAAATATCAACATCTTTTATTACTGAATATTGTTTGTTTTGTTACTGATTTAACATTTAGAAAAAAAAATGTACCAAAAATCGACACGCAGAAGGGGCCAATGCAACCGCCCGACCCTAAAACGTGCGCCTGATTTTTTTTTTATCTGGGAAGTCTTTGTGTGAAGGCTGCTTCCAGATCGACAATTAGACTGTCAAGATTACCAGGTTCGAACCTAATACAGCATATACCCCGGTATTCTCTTCAACATATTTAACAAAATATGTTTAAAGTGATTTTTTCCTCAGATTTAAACAAAACTGTCTTTTACAATGTTGAGTCTAAAACTGATGACAATTCAAAGCATTCACTAATTGATAATGAACACAAGTCACTTTATCTTTTTTTTTGGGGGGGGGGGGGGGATTAAAGAAATCCAAAGCATGAACAATGTCAAATCAGCCTTCATCGAGAAAGAGAAAAAGGAGGGTAAATTACAAGAAACCAACAAGATCAGAATAACCTTCAATTTGGCCAAACCTCCTTCATCAATTAAAACAAAATCAGATAACTATGATACGGAGCCGGTTCTCTTAAGTCTTCTTAGGTGCAACAAATGTCAGGGATTTGGTCACCCTACCAAGTATTGCCAAGCTGATCTTAAATGCCCGCACTGTGCTGGTCCACATAGCCATGCCGACTGTGGCAACAAGCAAGATAAGAAGTGTGCCAACTGTGGTGGAGCACATAGTGCTGCCTACGGAGGGTGCCCAGCTTATCGGTCGTACAGCGGAAGGGTGGCCAAGAGAAACCAGGAGCTACAAGGAAGCCTGGCCAAACCTGCCCCCACCGAGAAGCAAGGTAAGACAGGAGGACTGACTGACCAAACAGTCAAGAATCTTGTACAAAAACTGTCTAACAAGAAACTAACAGAAAAACAAGTAGAGGACATTATCAGGGAGACAGTGGGGGGAAGCTCAAACCCCTGAGCCCACCAACACTGGAAACCAAAACATCCCTAGGCATAAACCTAAGCAAAACACTGGGCGACCAAACCGCCCAGTACGCAGACCCAACCGAAGCGGCTACTGGAATAACTTCCATGGCCGCAGAGGACCAGTAGGATTTCAGGGAAGAAGGGAAAGTCTGGGCCCCTGCCCGCCCTTCCCCTTCTACTATTAAGTGTAGGAACCAGTTTTTCCCCATTAAATAGGCATTTCACTTAACATTAATAATGGACACCACAGACATAATTAACAACTCTGACTTTGGTGTCCTGTCTTGGAATGCCGGCGGAATTATTAGGGAAGATTCCGATAAGATAGGGGAACTTCAGAATTATATTCTAGGTGCACAGATAAAGCCCAAAGCCGTGTGTATCCAGGAGACCCATTGGACTGAAGATACCAGGCCAATGAAGCTCTCAGGGTACAAGTTAGCAGCACAAGCTGTGCGGAAAGGTCATAGGGGTGGTGGTGTAGCAATTTATATACAAAACCACCTCAAAGGCACAGCTATGAAAGGACCGAACACGGAGCGGGCCCAATGCGTCATCGTGAATATAAGAAACAAAACAGTAGTCATAGAATAATTAATTATTACAGCCCCGATAGCAAAAGTAATAACAATAGCAATTTGATGAAGATCTTTAAATATAACAACAAAAACACCATTATGGTGGGGGACTTTAATTTGAAACATCCACTTTGGAACCCGCCGGGGGACTTAAGACAGGATACCGAGTCAATTAACCTTTTACATCAACTAGATGCTAATTCAATGCAAGTGCTGAACAAAGGTCAAATTACTAGAATAGGTCATGCACAACAAAAAGATTCCACTCTCGACTTAGGTATAGTGTCAGCACAGATTGGTACTAAGTCACACTTGACAGTACTAAGCGATTCTTTGGGGAGTGACCACCTCCCCATACTGATTAATATAACAAGGCCCAATCGTAACTCAGGTAATAATAATGATCAACCCAGGTGGCTCCTGCACAAAGCAGACTGGGAAGCCTACTACAGGAACTCATACACTGAATTCACGTATGAGGACCCAGATAACGTAGAGGATAAAAGTAAAAAATTCATAGAACAGATTAACAAATTAGCAACACTAACAATCCCAACTAATAAACTCAAAAAATCTAGAAACAAAAAGGTGCCATGGTGGAATGCCCAATGCGATGAAGCTGTCAGAAAGAGAGAAAATGCACGAAAGAAATACAATCATAAGAAAACCCCTGAAAATTATGTTATCTATTCAAATTTGAGGAAAGCAACTAAGAAAATTATTCAGGAAAGTAAGAAAGAGAGCTGGAAATCTTTCATATCCAGTATTTCACATGGAACGACAGGAAAAGAAGTCTGGGATAAGGTCAATAGGATAAAAGGTCACGAAAGTAGGAAAATACCAGACTTACAAATCAAAGATGAAATAATAAGCTCAGATAAAGATAAAGCTAACATCTTCAATAAACACTTTCAATCTGTCAGCTCAAACGCGGGGCTCCCCACTAAATTCATAGAGAACAAGGAAAGGGTTGAGAGGGAGATTGACAAAATCTTGGCCAAAGATACCACGAAGGTCAATGATCAGTCTTACAATCGACCCTTCACAATGTTTAACATGAACATGGCACTCAATCAATGCAAGAACTCTGCCCCTGGGGAGGACGGAATATCATATCTAATGATTAAAAAACTAGGAAAGCTAGCAAAGTCAAAACTGCTAGACATATTTAATCACTCATGGGAAACAGGAAAGATCCCTAGTAGCTGGAAAGTGGCTAATATAGTACCCATACCCAAACCCGGTAAGGACCCTCACGATCCAGCGTCTTATAGACCCATATCCCTAACATCCACCCTAACTAAGTTAATGCAGAGGATGATTAAGCCAAGGCTTGTCAACTTCTGTGAAAGCAATAATTTAATATCCCCCGAACAGTCAGGCTGTAGACCCGACCATTCCTGCGAAGACCACCTAGTTAGATTAGAGGCAGCATGTAGGAGAGCTCAATATAGGAGGAAGGTGCTATTAGCAGTCTTCCTAGACCTGAGCAATGCATTTGACAAACATTGGAATAAAGGCTGTCTGTTAAACCTGCATTCCATTGGAATTAAGGGAAATATGCTAAGATGGATAGGAAACTTCCTCGAGGGCAGAAAAATCAAAGTTAAAATTAGGAATGACTTATCAGCAGAATTAGAAACAGAGAACGGATGCCCACAGGGATCTGTTCTCTCTCCAATAATATTCTCCCTGATAATGAACACTTTAAAGAAATACATTGATAGGGTAAATAATAAACACAAAAAAGATAAGGTAGAATTGTCCCAATTCGTCGATGATGGCGCTGTATGGTATGAAGCAAGAACTCCTGAGCTAGCACAGAGACACATGCAAAAAGTACTTAACTCAATTGAAGATTGGTCACAGAACTGGGGTTTCACAATCAACCCAGTAAAAACACAGGTATTACTTGTCTCAAAAAATCCAAGTCTAATCCCAATGCAAAATGTCCCTAAGTTAAAACTGCATGGGAAAAGTCTAGAATACCTGACATCAGCAAAATTCCTAGGAATTCACTTCGACCAAGGCCTAACGTGGCACAAACATATAACAGAATTAGTAACTAGATGTGAAAAAGACTTAAACTTAATGAGATGTGTCTCTGGGCAAAACTGGGGAGCAGACAAAATCACTTTGATAATGTTATATAAAACGTTGATTCTAAGTAAAATCAACTATGGCAGTATAGTGTATGCATCAGCCTGTAAAACTTATCTGCAGAAACTACAACTCATTCAAAACAGGGCACTCAAAATAGCCCTAGGAGCCCACAAATCTACAGAAACTATGTCATTACATGTTGAGGCAGCAGTTAAACCTCTACATTTAATGAGAGAAATTAAAAAACCCCAAAAATTTTTCCACGGTGAGTTAACATATAAGTTCGCGGTGTTTTTTCAGTGGTAAATAAAATATATTTTAGTAATAAAAATATTAATATCTCGCTTAAAATGGAGTTATATTTTTCAATTATGAAATTGTTTCTGCTTTATGAATGTATATGTTTGGCACTATTTCTAATCGGAGCACTTGAGTTATTGCGTAATTCGGTCCAAGATTCGTGTATGTAAAGGCGTCCGGTAACAAATTTAGGGTTGGCGTAAAAATAAAATAAATAAATGATAATAATGGTAAGAGTCTATCGCTAAAGCTCGCCCTTTTCAGTTTTCTAAACCTCGCCGGATAAACTGTCTCCATCTCGTCACCAACCATATATTCTCTATATCTTTATGCATTTAAATTTTTAGTATAAAAAACATTGTAGTATTGTATTGTAGGAATCAGGATCGTTTTATTATTAACAGATAAAGTGTTTTTTAAAATATGCAGATGAATTCAAAATCTAAAGCTACACCCTTTATTCGGTAAAGACCCGAAAATAAACTTATTATTATTAAAGGGATATAACCATGTAATTGTAAAAATGGCGTCAATTTATCCTGATATTTTCAAATCTTCTGAATTCGTCCCTCTTGATGAGGATAGAACTGTATCCTGTATCGAGACAGCAAAGAACATGCCATTTTTACAACTTGAAGTATCGGACTTCTTTCCACATAAAAGCATATTATTCAGCAAACTGCAGTTGACTACCGAGATAAACGAATCACTTCAACTTAAATATCACGATGGAAGTCCAGCAAATAAAATAGTTTGTCTTCCAAAGATCGTGCTGTTCTATCATGCATACAAAACGCTTAAGTCGGGCTATAGAAAGATGTCTAAAGTGAATGATGCTGTTGAAAAGCTTGAACTATACTTCAAGCACGGTAAGTATTTATATAACTGTTTAATCATTCTACTTTCGGTTTGGCTCTTAATCTCTCCGGTTATTTTTTTCTGGACGGTATTCAGTACTGTATATACATCACTGACTGACTGATAACTTGTTTAATTAGGGTCCGTCTGCCTGCTCCGCTCTGTTGGCGGACCCCGGAGTGTGACCCTTCACTCCTGAACAAATTTTAGTTTAGAAGCCGAAAGTGGGTCAAATTTAGAAGAAAGATCTGTGATTTACAGATTTGTTTTATTTATACCGAAAGTTGATATTTTAGTGCCTAAAGTATTTTGTTAATTAACTGAGCTAATTTGAGTTGAGGATGTTAATAACCATTATAATTAAAATTGGATGTGGAAGAGTTTGCATGTTGCTCATGTTTAGTCGGCATATGGGTTGGAGGTGAACTGCACGCCTTCCTTCTTCTTCTGTCTCGCCGGGACACACTTGAGGTGCCACGGATATTCCCCTTGAGACCATAGAACCGTCTTATCAGTGCCGACTAAATTAGAGTAGCCTTTGGACTGTTCAGATGGAGGATATCTCTGTAAGGCCAGCAAACAAATAGCCATGTCACTTGATCAAGCTACAAACAACGGCCCCTGTTAGGGTAAAATTTTTAATTTTGATAGCTAATTTCAGCTAGCAAGGATAACTTTAACCTTGTAGAAATTTCGTGCCAAATAAAAGAGATTTTTTTTTATATAAGAAATTAATAAATGTAATATGAATTGATTTTGAGTGATAAAATTAATTTAGCCAAATGTATTTTGCCAAAACATATTCATCTTGTATATCGAGATGAAAATATTCAATGTTTTAAATCTTGACGTATGATAGGAAAGCCCAATGTTGTCTCTTGGTGATCTGTGGGATCACCTAGAGCTCATATCTACTTATTTTTGTGTTTTTGTGATACTTGGGATAGGGCAGTTTGCGTCCTCTTGTTTGAGGCTCATAATTAAGTGGGTGTCCCTATTGTAGGGCTCATATGGGGCTGTTTTCTTTTTTTTTTTACTATTATTAAGTACTGTATATATATTAGTATGTCCAATTAAAATGGGTTTTCACTTTCGTTTGCGCATGTGCAAAATTGGTATTGCAGTCGAATGTAAAGTTGTGATAGTAGAGTTTCCAGTGACCGTTATTTTTCTATGTGGTTGTTTAGGGGTTTCAAATACGTGATTTGTGTTTATTTTAAATAGTTTCCAGTGTAATTTATCATATGTGATAGATTTTTAGTCAGTAGATGTATGTATTTTAATGATGTTTACATACATATTGGTCATGAACTACTTATCGCTTTGCTCGTCGATCTAGATATTTCACATTTCATGTCCTCTGTATTGTAATTATACATAGTAGTTTAATTATTACATGATGAGTGGGATAAGTAATGTAGCCGGGTACAGGTATTTGCAGCGTCAGAGACCCACGGCTGCCTATATTACATCTGTATGAAGGAACGGAATAAGCGCTCGTGGGTCTTCGACGCTGAGGTATTTGGTGATAAATCAACAGGCAAGAAGACATGCGACTTCGGTCAGTTGGTAGAGTGCAGGAACGGTATTCCTGAGGCCCTGGGTTCGAGTCCTGGTCTAGTCACCGATTTTTTAAATCTTTGAAGGGTCAGTTTCTATACCTTCACCAGAGACCACATGGCCTAAGAAGCTAACTTTTGGTTGAAAGAAGCAACACTTTTCAGGTACTAACTTCAAATTACATGATTGTGACAGAAAATAATCACATCGTCCAATTAAATCAGGCAAATGGTCATGTTCAGATTACCAAGACACTCTTGCATTAGCCTTTGATAGGTTGCTGGCACATTTGTGAGACCAAATGGCAGTTTATTACTCATAAAAGCTTAGTGATCCCACAGTTAACGCCGTCCTTTCCTTGTGATACTCTTCAAGTTTCACCTAGTGGCAGGGGTTTTCTTAAGTGGACGCCCGCTTGCCCGTGACAGGTTAAGATCACTGCGGGCAAGTGATTTTTCAAAGAAGATAGCCCGGCGGGCAAGTTTATTTATGTAAATGAAATCTCCTTTTTTTTTTTTTTTTCTACAGTATATCAAGGGTGAAATCCTTGCAAATTGTGTTTGATACATATAAACTAAAATTCACCTTAATATTACACATATTTAGTTTTAAACATATTTAGTTTTAAACATTAACAAACACCAACTTACTTAAAGATCGGGCAACCTGTTTTCAATGGGGGCTAGTAGATGTTCAGAGTAACTTGCCCCCAGGACAAGTGAAAGTCAAATCCACCCCTGCTGGTGGTATCCCAACTTCAAATCCATCGTGGAAAAGTATTTGGCTCCATGTAGACAGTCGAATATCTCTTCCATTTGTGGCAATGCGAACGAGTTCTTGACTGAGCGCTCATTTAATATTCGGTAGTCTACACAGAGCCTCAACTTCCAATCTTCTTCCAGTAATGCATCCCCTTCAAGAGGTCATGAGTTCTGTTCCAGCTGGGACCTTTTATTTTTTTTTTCTAAATTCTTATTTTTTGGAAATTCTTGAATTATATTTGTATAGTTTGTTTTAATAGTAATTTTATACATCCTTTATTTTGCTTTTTTAATTTGTATTTGCTTCCTTTTGATTTAAACATAAGAAATAACCAATAATAATAAAAAAATATATAAAAAAAAACAGCCCCTGTATGTAAAAATAATAATGGAGAGGAGGTCAATTTTTTTTTAAATTTTAATTCCTAGTAAAAAAAAAAAAAGCTTAAAAAATGACCACTCCAATAATTTTTTTCAAAGATGCACTTTTCATCTTTTTAAGTAATTAGGAAAGTAATAATTTTTATATAATGTATAAATAATATTAAGAGAAATCATTATTATTTTTTTTTTTTATTGTGTCGCCTGCATAGCATGGCAGACACATAGGGATCACTTTGTCCGTCGTCGTCGTCGTCGTCGTCGGTGTCGTCGTCGGTGTCGTCGGCGTCACACTTTCTTGTCCGGAGCATAACTCGAAAAGTATTTGAGGTATCACCTTGAAACTTAAAACATGGATAGATCACATTGAGGTGGAGTGCAGTGCACAAGAATGATAACTCTGACTTTCGTATTTTCTGAGTTATTACCCTTTGTTGATTCTGAGATTTTATTTTTGTCCGGACCATAACTCAAAAAGTATTTGAGGTATCACCTTGAAACTTAAAACATGGATAGATCACATTGAGGTGGAGTGCAGTGCACAAGAATGATAACTCTGACTTTCGTATTTTCTGAGTTATTACCCTTTGTTGATTCTGAATTTTATTTTTGTCCGGACCATAACTCAAAAAGTATTTGAGGTATCACCTTGAAACTTAAAACATGGATAGATCACATTGAGGTGGAGTGCAGTGCATAAGAATGATAACTCTGACTTTAATATTTTCTGAGTTTTTCCTTTTTTTTTCAGATTAGGGGAATTAAATTCAAGGTCTGAGTGCAAATTTTTTTTCCTTAGTTATTGCCCTTTTTGATACTCAGACTTCATTTTTGTCTGGAGCATAACACGAAAAGTATTTGAGGTATTACTTTGAAACCTCACAGGTGGAAAGATCTCATGGAGTGCATTGTGCAAGAATGATAACTGTTGTATTTTTGGAGTTATTTCCCTTTGTTTATTTTTTTGGATTTAATTCTTGTGTGGTGCATAACTTGTAAAGTATTTGAAGTGTTGCCTTAAACATTTATAGTAGATAGATCTCATTGGTCTAAGTGCAGTACACAAGAATGATAACTCAATAATGATAATGATGACTACAAACTTGCAACATATATATAATTAACGTCATAAGTGCTTAATGACGTCATAATTTTTCTTACAGTTAATGTTTTGAATTCATAGTCATTCTGACACTTTTTTTAATTTTAAAAAAAAATATATATATATATATATATATATATATATATATATATATTGTGTGTGTGTGTGTGTGTGTGTGTGTGTGATTTGGTGTTATTTTGTACCTCACAAAATAGATTATGCTTTATCAATAATTTGTCAAAAGATCGATTTTCTAGTCAGTTCTTTCATCAAACATGCTTAAATGCAGGCGACACAAGTGTTCCGAGGAACACCCACATCTAGTTTAATATTTTATATAAAGTTCCTGTGCATAGACAGGTTAGGTTATAAGGTAAAAACAGTAGAAAAAAGAACTAGAGGGGGACAGTATGATTATTTTAAGCCGTCCATTAAAACATTTGTTTTAATTTTTTCTTGTTCATATTGGCCTTCATCGGGTAGCGGAGGCCAATATGAAAAAAATAACCAGAGCAGGTCTCAGTAGAGATGAGTTTGGCTCTATAGGCCAATACAGGGACACATGTACTAGGTTCGTATTCGTATCCGAAAATCATTTCCAATATATTACATATAGCCGATACAAGGTTTCGGTAAATGATCAGTTCGGTAAATTGAATTTATATAGTAACTGGTTTGGACGTTTCGGTAAAATGATTTTTAATAGTGTTTACCTATGATATATATATTCTTTCTTTCTTACTTTCATTCATTCATTTATTCTTAATATTTCTTTAGGATTAAGAAGTAAAAGGTTCAGCTGAATTTGTTTAGTCATGTACATTAAACATAAATTTACGGAACTTTTAACACATCAATGACCGATACTTATTGGTAATTTAAAGAAAAATGACCAATATATAACCTTTTTACTGTTTTAATGTATTTACATATTACATGAATAAAAAATATAATACAAAAAAAATGTTTAAGAAAACATTTTTAATATTCCTCTCTCATACATCTTTCCCTCTATCTTGCTTAATTAACTTTCATTAATGCCTATGTTGATAATATTTACGTATAAAAAATCCATTTTCACAAAAATGTTTAGTTGTTATATACATATCAAAGGTACATACTATAATCAAAGCGCTGATAGCGCTGAGAGAACAAGGTTTTAAATATGATAATGTCGCATTTCTTATGTTTATCAAAGTAATTTCAATATTTTCCAAGCGATGCCAATGAACTAAATGTTATATAAACCTACTTTTATCTTTCTTGAATATGCTCGTTAAAAACGATAAACCCATCATTTGTCTCAATGGATTGCTAAGAATAAACATATCACCACTCTTCCTCTCCCCATTTCTCTAGCCTACAGTTTATAAAATAATATGAGTATGTAATCTAAAACAAAAAGCTTTCTTTTTATCACCCGCCGAAAGGCGACGGGGGATATGGTAATAGTCTCCATCCGTCCGTCCGTCCGACATTTTTGTCCGGAGCATTTAACTCGAAAAGTATTTGAAGTATCAACTTGGAACTGCATAGGTGGATAGAGCTTATTGGGGAGAAGTGCAGAGTGCAAGAATGATAACTCTACCTTTCATAATTATTGAGTTATTACCCTTTGTTATCTTTTAGACTTAATTTTTGTCCAGAGTATAAGTTTAAAAGACTTTGAGGTATCAACTTGGAACTTCATAGGTGGATAGATCTCATTGAGGAGGAGTGCAGTGCACAAAAATGATAAATCTACCTTTTATAATTTTTTAGTTATTGCCCTTTGTTATTTTTCAGACTTAATCTTTGTCCGGAGCATAACTCAAAAAGTATTTGAGGTATCAGCTTGATACTTCATAGGTGAATAGATCTTATTGAGGAGGAGTGCAGTGCACAAGAATGATAACTCTACCTTTCTTACTTTTTGATTTATTGCCCTTTGTTATTTTTCAGACTTTATTTTTGTCCAGAGCATAACTCGAAAAGTATTTAAGGTATCAACTTGATACTTCATAGGTGAATATATCTCATTGAGGAGGAGTGCAGTGCACAAGAATGATAACTCTATCTTTCATACTTTTTGATTTATTGCCCTTTGTTATTTTTTAGACCTAATTTTTGTCCGGTACATAACTCGGAAAGTGTTTGAGGTATCAACTTGATACTTCATAGGTGAATAGATCTCATTGAGGAGGAGTGCAGTGCACAAGAATGATAACTCTATCTTTCATACTTTTTGATTTATTGCCCTTTGTTATTTTTTAGACCTAATTTTTCTCCGGAGCATAACTCGAAAAGTATTTGAGGTATCAACTTGATACTTCATAGGTGAATAGATCTTATTGAGGAGGAGTGCAATGCACAAGAATGATAACTCTATCTTTCATAATTATTAAGTTATTGCCCTTTGTTATTTTTTAGACCTAATTTTTGTCCGGAAGATAAGTTTTAAAGAATTTGAGGTATCAACCTGGAACTTCATAGGTGGATAGATCTTATTGGGGAGGAGTGCAGTGCGCAAGAATGATAACTCTACCTTTCATAATTTTTGAGTTATTGCCCTTTTTTATTTTTCAGGCTTAATTTTTGTCTGGAGCAAGACTCAAAAATTATTTGAGATATCAACTTGACACTTTATAGTGATAATCTCATTGAGGAGGAGTGCAGTGCACAAGAATGATAACTCTACCTTTCATAATGTTTTGGTTATTGCCCTTTGTTATTTTTCAGGCTTAATTTTTATCACGATGACCTTAACATATTTTACCTGTAGACCTCAAAATAGAGGAATTAGTAGGTCTTCACATGAGTTTCATATCTATAATCACTTTAAACATCAGTCTTCATTACCAAAAGTTTTCTTTTAAAAATGAAATATTTTATTCTCCAACACATCTTTTAAAGAACAAGCTTTCGATGAGGGATGGCCATGTCAACATGGCTCTTGCTGAGATTTGAATTGTATGTAACTTAATGTGTTTTATATATATGCACACATGTACTTAAATTAAGGATTTTCATTATGACAGAAATATGTATGTCTTGTATTGCAGAAGAAATTTAAAAAAGAGTTAAAAAAAACAAAACAAAAAAAAACAGAAAAAAAGTTTTCCCCCTGGGTCTCAATTCTACAACCTTTAGCATGCTAACCAGATGCTGTACCACTGCGATTTTTCGTTATTGTAATGTCATCATGATTTTTTAGCTCACCTGAGCACTTGTGCTCGGGTGAGCTTTCATGATCGCCTTTTGTGCATTGTCCGTCGTCAACAATTGCTTGTGAACTCTCTAGAGGCCACAGTTTTGTCCCAATCTTCATGAAACTTGGTCAGGATGTTTGTCTACATGATATCTCGGATGAGTTCGAAATTGGGTCACGTGGGGTCAAAAACTAGGTCACCAGGTCAAATCTTAGAAAAACTTTGTGAACACTCTACAGGCCACAGTTTTGGCCCAATCTTCATGAAACTTGGTCAGGATGATTGTCTACATGATATCTCGGATGAGTTTGAAATTGGGTCATGTGGGTCAAAAACTAGGTCACCAGGTCAAATCTTAGAAAAACCTTGTGAACACACTAGAGGCCACAGTTTTAGCCCAATCTTCATGAAACTTGGTCAGGATGATTTTCTACATGATATCTCGGTTGACTTCGAAAATGGGTCATGTGGGGTCAAAAACTAGGTCACCAGGTCAAATCTTAGAAAAACCTTTTGAACACCTAGAGGCCACAGTTTTGCCAATCTTCATGAAACTTGGTCAGGTATTTCTACATGATATCTGGTGATTGAAATGGGTCATGTGGGATCAAAAACTATGTCACCAGGTCAAATCAAAGAAAAACCTTGTTAGCACTCTAGAGGCAACAGTTTTGGCCCAGTCTTCATGAAATTTGGTCAGGATGTTCGTCTACATCGTATCTTGAATGAATTTGAAATTGTGTCACTTAGGGTGAAAAACTAGGTCACCAGGTCAAATCTTAGAAAAACCTTGTGAACACTTTAGAGACCACAGTTTTAGACTAACCTTAATGTAACTTGGTCAGAATGTTTGTTTACATCAAATCTCGGATGAATTCAAAACTGGGCAACATAGGGTCAAAAAGTGGGTCACCATGGCAAATTTTAGAAAAATCTTGTGAACACTCTAGAGGCCTACATTTTTGTCCCAGTCTTCATTAAAATGATATGAATGATGACTGCATGAATTCCCAGTTGAGTGCAAATTCAGGTAGGATCAAAATGTAGGTCACTTAGTCAAATTTAAAAAATTTTGCCAGATTTTTTGTCATTATGCCTAACACAGCCATCTTCCTCAGGTGAGCGACACAGGGCCATCTTGGCCCTCTTGTTTTATGTGTATATTGTTGGCTATCACTGGAAATTCCAGCCAGTCATAGTTTGAAATATCTCCGCATTAGATTGCCAATTGTTTCCTGCATATTATCTTTTTTTGTTACAGTTTATTAAACACAGTATCACCAGCATCAATTTTCAACACATTTTTAATTCAGTTTTGACTTCAAGAAGGCAATCATACTGAAAAAAAAAATTCCATTTAGTGTCAAGAGAGGAAACAAATTTAAGACTTTTTTTCTCAGTGTAGTAATTAAGTGGGAAATCTATAAATATAAAATTACAAAGTATAGCCCTGAATTGTTGTCCGATCCAAAATGTGTGCTTCCTTAGAACATTGTTGCAAGCAACTCTGTTTAAAAAAATCATTTTACCGAAACGTCCATCGATTTACCGAACAGTTCATTTACAGAAACGTCCATAAATTATTCGATAATCCCATTAATGAGCTGCTCTTGGCGCGACATGCCTTTTTAAGAACTAGTTGTTACGGTAGGTGGGTTGGGGGGGGGGGGGGTATAGTGTCAGATCGAATGTAAAAAGATATCACAAATTGTGGGTACTTAAATATGGACTAGCCAGTCACGTATTTTCTGACACCATGAACATTTTGCTCTGTCATCTTTAAAGAAATTGACAGAGTGTTTGTGGTACTAGTTAGTCCCATCAATGAGCCTCTCAGCGCAACATGCTATTTTTGGTACTGGTTGTATCACCAAACCAAAAGTAGATTAATATCACTTATTACGGGTACACAAATGTGGACTAGGCACTAATTAGATAGATCCACATTGCATATCAAATATTATACATCATTTCATTTGATTGAACTAATATGTGTTGAAACAATCAAATTTGTATTTTTCTATGCAATTTTGTGATCTGAAAATCATCTCAATTACAGAAGAGCAGCATTCATCCCAGTGTAGGTCAGCGGTAAGATAAATACTAACAAGTTTTCTGGATATTTTCAAAATAAACACAGCATTCTGTATCAGTTAAATATGCATCAGATTTCCATTTTAAGGAATTAATGTTATCATAATTGAATATTAATTGTCTTTATTTTGTCTGAGATGCTGTTCTGAAAGAAAAATGATTGGCATCCATGGTCAAAAAAGTATATTTAGAAAAACTGCTGACTTTACACAAACAGCATTCAGTGATCATTTTTAATTTAAAACTTAATGACAGTTTCACTTGATCACGATGAAATACACAAATTTTTCCCAAATGGCTCCCAATGTATGAGCCAAAAGACGGGGCAATCTCATGAAATATGGCACTGATTTGGCTTCAGGGATGGTCTGTCTATTGATGCTTCGGTTATGGTCACAAAGCTTCTTGGAATGTCTCCCTAACAATGGCCTTGAAATCCCGATGTTTGGGAAACCTTCTTCTTCGATGTTCGGCAAAGGTGCCCCAGAACTTCACCGAATTTGAAACATCAATGGAGAAATATCCCCGTAGATTAGGGGATGTATCACTGTGTACTTGCAAACCATACTAGGTTTATCGAGGAATATTATGTAGATTATGAGAATATGATCATGGAATTAGAGACAAAATCAAAGGAAGACTTTTTGGGGTTTATGAGGATGCCCCAGCAATGTTTCATGTATCTGTTTCTTCTCATATAATAAGGTGCTTCTATCAAACTGAAATAAAGTGTTAAAACATCACAGACAGGTTTGTAGAATACAGAAGAGACTGGTTTACACAATTTACAAGGGTATATTTTATGCAACCAGTTTGATAAAAATTGAAAGATGTTATCTCCAATGGACAAGTGCCCGCTTTAGCTAGTTTCATTTTGAAACTAGGGCAGAAAAAGTTGTCTGCATTTTGGATTAGTCAGGTGCCCATTATGATTGAGTCCAACGAACATATAAATTAATATATAACAAAACGATCCAGACTACATATTTGGCCCCATTACAAAGTTGGACATATTATTAAAGCCCTGAGGTGTCAGTAATTTTGATATAGGGGATCCCTACAGCGCTTTTGTTGAATTAACAAAAAAATAGGTGCACATCACATACACCTTCAATGAATATTTCTATCAAATCCAACCAGAGTCAAGCAAGCACAGAGAACAAACCACATTTGATAGCTGATAAATAAATATGACATCATAAGAAGATGTAAATCTGAAGATTCAAAAGGGTCAAAATGAGTGTCTGACTATTAATTAAAATACTCGTATCATGTTTCTTGCTCATCAACAGTAAAAATAATTGTAAACAATAAGACACGCCTCCCTGTAGGGACTAATAACAGAGAAACAGATACAGGTTACATATATTTGAGTATTTACCCGATTAATTTTGGTAAAAAAAAGATTTTGTGTCACGTGCTGTAAGCAAAGGTGACACCGGGAACATTTTTCCATTGTCTGTCCGTCCATCTGTCTGTCCGTTACACTTTTTCTGTCATGCTTCAGCAAGTGACACAAGTGTTCCAAAGAACACACTTTTCAGTAATATATAGAATAATAAAAAGCAAAATAACTTAAGAATATTCAGATAAAATTTTGGCAGCTGTATACAGAATACACAATTCACATTTGTCAAAAAATATAAATTGAACAAATATAAATTGAACAAAGACTCAGTTATATAAAAGGTAAATACCCATTTCAAGAAAAAAGTTAACTCTGTAAAAAGGAGAAAAAAAAACAAACATTACAGACCCAATAGGAGATTCTGCTGGAGGCGGAATCCCCTAATAATAAAACTGTATAAACCCTGCAACTGGAGGAATATAAATGGTTTGAGGAGATAATGATGATAAATAATGATTCTGATTCAGATTTAAAGTCTATGTCGACATTCCAAAGTCGTAAAATATATGGTACTGGTAATTCACTCACTTGCTTGGGGCTCAGCATGTAAGTGTAGTTCCAGGACTGGTTGGCTCGGTTTCAGGATAATGTGACTGGGTGTGGTATCATGCCACATGTCTACGGTGTGATACTGCACATAGGCGTAGCCAGACTTTTTAAAATTATACGCACAGCAAGGCACAAAGTGCCGAGAATGGGAGGGTGTGGGAGGGGTGTCCCCTCCCACTGGTATTTGAAAAATAAGATGTCAAATGGTGAATTCTGGCATGTCCTGAACACATTTTTTCAATTGATCTTGTTATTCTTAAAAACTTATTTTCACAGTGGAAATTTTACAAGGTCCAAACTCTTAGGCCTCTAACATCTTCAAAAATTGTAAAATTTGATATAATAATTGGCAGAATATCCATTGAATGAATGTTTGGTATGGATACTTAAAGCGCTTAATCCCCTCAGACGTCTTTATTTAATAATACATATTTTTTTTAAATATGTATATTAACTGTTTCGACCTCTCTAATGGTCTCGTCAGGCGGTGATGAGCAATTTGTTAAAAAAAAAAATCACTTAAATTTAAATTAAATAAATTTTTATGATTTTATTTATTTATTTTTTTTTTTTTTTAAACAGTTTTGACCCTGTCAGTTTTTAACTCGAGATGACAGAACTAGTCGGACAAGCTTATTTGTCGTCAGAAGAGCCGTGAAAGACAAGTGCAATTCTCCTGTGACCCGAGGCATCAAAGTCATTTAGCACTTGTTCAATGTCAATACTTTGGCTGTGATGGATGTGCAATAATGCCAATCCTGTCAGCCGCTGCTCTGTCATGGTGCTGCGGAAATAGGTTTTCAACCTTCTGAGGCCACTGAAAGATTGTTCAGCTGAAGCTGTAGATACAGGCATCATCATGAGAACCTTGAGTATTGCGTGCAAATTTGGGAGAAGCTGACAAGTTGCTTCAACAGATTCTAACAGCTGTTTGTATACCCCACCGTGAACTATTCAGTGTCTCCACACCTCCAGCTCTGCATCAAATGAATTTCCATCAATGAACGGAGCATACTCATGCTTTATTTCATCCAGCATCTCTGTGCTATTTTATGGGACATTTGTGGTAGTTTTATGTGGTAGTGCAATGCACAGCCGGTCTTCTACTTGAGTGAGAAGGTGGTCCATGAATGGGAGGTACAAATTCAGCCTCCAGTACTCTTCCACAGTATCGGCAGCAATGTTGTTTCTGTTGATCTGCCTAGCAGCTACCCTCGGCAAGATCGACAGATTTCTGCCAGATTTGTTGAAAATATTCCAGACTACCTCTCTTCTCTCTAAGTAGCCCATGTAGTAAGAGTGCATGTTCTGATTTTAACAAGATCACACTTGGGGTCTTGCATAGAATCTAATAGAGGGGTCAGAAGATCAAGTGGGCCACTGACAACACAGAGAGCAACGACAAGGTCGAAAGAATTGCTTTTTGAAGAGACGACGCAGTGGACATTGTCTTTGTGTCCATTCCGACCTGCAGATCTGTCAGAGTGTCCGAAATGGCAGAAAAGTTTCTAAAGAAAGCAGAAACGCTCTCGGAATGCTGGGACCATCTGGTTGGACACAGTTTCCGTAGTTTTTCTCCATTGTCACTGTGTTGTCTGTAAATGGCAAGACGTTTCGGTGAACTTGTCAAAAAGAACAAGATATCCTCAACTGTAGTAAACATCGATTGAACATAGGCAACTCTGCATGCATGGCAAATGGCTAGGTTCAGGCGATGATTACGACAGTGCACGTATTTTGCATTTGGAAACACCTTGGCAAATCTTGCCTGCACGCCACGGATTTTGCCAGACATGTTTCCTGCACCATTGTAACCTTGGCCTACGATAGAATTTGGGACGAGGTTGTGCTTTCTGATCTCATCAAGCAGAAGACTGTGCAATGCCTCACCAGTTGTGCTTTCGGTTGCAACGAATGACAAGAACTCCTCACGAATGACGTGCAAGCCCGAACTATCCCGATCAACGTAACAAATGGCAGAATGCAAATTGTTCTGTGTCGCTTATATCTGCAGATTCATCGGCCAAAATTGTAAAATATTTTGCATTTTTGCATTGCTGAATAATTGTTTCAGAAATTTGTTGCAGAGTGATATGAATTTGTTTTGAATTTGAGGGCTCATGTATGTAGCATGGCTAGGGGCAGACGCAATATGCTCTTGAAGTACACTGTCAGCTTTTGCTCAGGAGTTGAGCAATGCTCACATGTTGCTTTTTTTGTCGGTTTTTCCATGGAGGGCTATATTCTGGTGACCACAGAGAATTATGGCTTTAATAATTGAAGTTGATGCCTGTCTGTTTCTATGAACAATGTTTCTGCAGGCAGCTGACCCAAACTCAACAACATTCTTCTCCTTGTTGCTACATATTCAGACAAAATGGTCAGCCTTTGTTAATGCGTTCAAGTGATCTCGCGAATTTTTGTGACCATCAATGACCTTTTTTGCGTTGCTCCAGTCAGTAAGTGGCCGGGCAATTAGAACATTTTCAGCATTGTTGAAAACATGGCAAGGCGCACAAAAAACACCGTCCAACGCAAGGCTGTATCTTAAAAAAGAAAACTGTTCCGAGTCGAACACAAAATTGGGAACACGTCTGGTCTTTTTGCCACACTCCCTCAAAGGCGCTACCCAGCCTCTTGATGGTTCAAATCTTGTACTAAGCACGGAATATTTCTGTGAGTCAGACATACATAGTTTGCTTTTGAGATCTAGGTTTCCTATATCTAGGAAGCGTGGCCTAACAGGACTGGGACTTGTTTCAAGAACATAAAATTTTGTTGATTTAACAGAATCATGATTGTTTGAGAGTTTGGATTGGGGATTTTCACATTTTGAAATTTCAGACCCAAATCTAGTCTCCGTACGACTATTTATTTCTGTTCTCACTCCCGATTCATCTGTCTCACTGGATGTGTCATTTTTCAGGAGTTTGAACAATGTGGCTTGACCAGGTATTTGGCGTATTTGTCTCTTCATTGTCGAATGAACCTATGCTAGTTACAGCAGTTTATATAACAGGTTTAGATGAAAATATTAAAACGGATGAAGCCTGTTTTTTGTTGTCAGTTGTTGAAAAACCAGAATCACGCCCGATACTCAGTATAATATAGAATAGATCTATTACAGTATATTCCAGAATCTAGATCTATGCGAGATGATCTTAATCTGCTGAAGCTAATTTACAGACATATTTTTTTTAGACATATTTTTTTAAAATTGTTCAATAGATCTATTTAATTTTAAATACTTAAATTAAATGTGGAAGGGCTACTTGACTGAAGAGACTTCGCTGTAAATGTCGAAGGTCTACTTGACTGAAGAGACTGTGCTGCACGTTTCGCTGGCTATGACATCAGCAAAATTTCATAATTGCAGAACAATGACGTCACTATATAGCTTTCTATGTTGTCATTCATAATATGTTTTATAGTCTGGTTCCCTGCCTAAATATAACTACGATTATTTACCTTTGCGTAGAGTAGCGGAGTAAAGGGGGAGGGAACCCAGACTATACGTTTTACTGATTCGGTTCAAAGTTTTTAGATAACTCAAGTGTGACAAAATTTAAATCACAGGATATATCGTTTATTTGTTTTGTTTTAATGGGTTTCTACACCGCTTTCGATAATATTTCAGTCATATGGCGGCGGACAGTTTGTGCATCTTTCCTGGGCAGGCTTAGACCGTCTAAGCGTGATACCAGTACTGGATGCAAGAAACTGATAACTTGCTTTACAAGCAGCTGATTTTGGTTAATCAACACATGGGATCAAAGCCATCCACCTGCTGGAATCTTAGAGGTTGAAAGATTCCAATTGTTAAAGTCCATTAGTCGCCAGGAAATCATGAATTGCAAAATTAATTATTCTGTGAACTGGAATGAATATAGCCTAGGCCTATATTCGTTCAAGTTCTGAAAAAAATGGTTTGGTCATGAAATTTTGTATGCGTATTGTGCGTATTGTGCGTAATGGGCGCTACGCCCTTGCTGCAATGTGACAGAACTTAATATTTGTCTCAAGTAGACATTGTCTCCAAATGACTGAAATACTGTCGGTGGGACGTTCAACAAACAAACATTTAAAGTCTTTAGTAATAGCCAATTAGCCATATCTATAAGTGGGTTGAATCTGCATTTGTTAAATTTACTTTTTTTTCCAGAGAAAGAGCATGTTGCTTGTCTGTCAAAGGCATTCAGTGAAGAAAAGCTGTCCAAGAAGAAATTACAGGCAGTGCTTGCACACCATCTTTTTGAGCCACTCCTTGACGGGGCAAAAATAATTCAAGATATATATTCAGGACAGAGGTCCACTGATTGTCCATATTGCAAGAATAGAAAATCAAACATACAAAATGGAAACACTTTATTTGGTAAGATATTATTCATGTCAGCATGTTATAAGTGTGTGAGAGATTAATACTGGGGGCCTCTGTGGCTGAGAGGGTAAAGTCGCTGACTTTAACACTCAATCAGCCCCTCACCGTGTGGGTTTGAGTCCCGGCAGGGTCATTTGGATTTTCATGTAAGGAAGCCTCACAGCTGGCTTGCAGTAGGTTGGTGGGGTGTTCCTCCACCTATATTAAGCTGGAGGTCGCTGTGGCAATGACAGTAAACTCAAAAAATCAATCAATCTAATTAAAAGAGTAATAGGTATGTTAAAGCAGCTTGTTCACAGATGAACGGTAGAAATAGTAAAAGGGTTTTTCTTCTCTCCCTTGTTTATGTCGGTGATGACTGTTTCTTGGAAAATTAACTTGGCAAGTGTAGGTCACAGTGCACAGGAAAACTTTATTTTTGTAAACGCCAATTCAGGGAAATCAGTTAAATATTGAATAGAGTATTCCTAAAGCAAGTGTTTGCAAGTAACCATGGTAACCAGATAATTAAGGATAGCAAATTCTTAAGTTCAGCCTGTGACAGGAACACATGCCTAAAGAGTGAATGTGACAAGCAAATGAAAACAAAAAATCTAAGTATATGTTTTATAATTCAAAATATAGTTTCAATACCGTTCGTAACACTATTGCCTGTGATGGAGAAACCACCAATTATTTAGCTAACCTGAACACATGTGCTCAGGAAGAGCTATTATGATTGATGAATGTCAGTCGTTTGTACTTCTGTTGTCCGTCATCCACAATTAAGTAAGCACTCTTTCAGGTTCATTTCTTAAGCAATCATCTTCAACTTCATGACAATGTTTTTGCCATAATCTCTCAGCCAAGTTTTATTATGACTGATATTGCTAAAAAAAGTTATGACACTTTTAATATTAAAATATGTCAGATTTCACTTGTTTGTCACTTTTTAGCATCTTCATTTCTTAAAGTAACTTGTTCATATATGGCCATTGACTAAGAATTTAACTTTTAACTATATGTATGTATTACGTCTGTCAACACCAATCTACAGACATAATGTCACCCAATGCAATCATCTGGGTGGTTTCCCCATCACAGGCTATACTGTCACAGAAGGTATTGAAACTATATTTAGACTGATAAAACCTACATTTAGATTCATTCACTTTTTGTGCTTGCGCAAACTTCATCGGGTGAACTTTGCTACTCTCAACTGGAGAAGACCCCTTGTTACTGAACATGTCCTTCGAGGATATCATATACTATATTTAACCAATTTCATTGAAGTTGCATTAATGAAAATAGCGTTTTCCTGTGAAATGTGACCTACACTTTCCAAGTTTATTTGTCAGAAAACGAAAACTTCACCAAAATTAACGAAGTGGAGTAGAATTTTTTTTCTTCACATTTCTACTTATCATCTGTGAACAAGTTACTTTAAGCAGTCATTTCAACTTTTTGACTATGTTTATGGCAATAATTTCTCAGAAAAAAAACAAAACAAAAAAACTTTGTATTGGTTTGCTGGATTATCAAAAATATTTTTTGCCTAATAATTATAAAGATTGAGTGTCATGGGCAGGATTCAGATTGCTAGTGCAAATGAGATGTTCATATTTAGACGCCAACTTGTCTGGGCTTTAACTTTAAAAATGTTTCTCTCCTGTCATTAGTGACCCCCTGTCTATAGTGACCCCCAATAGTGACTTCTAGACCCCTTGTCTATAGTAACCCTGTCTTAGTGACCCCTTCCCTGTCCTATAGCCCCCTAGTGAGCCCCTGTCTATAGTGACTTCCAGTCTGTAGTGACTTCCTATCTATGGTGACCCCTGTCTTATTGCCCTCCTGTCTGTAGTGACCTTCTGTCTATAGTGACTTCCTATCTGTAGTGACCCCTGTCTATAGTGACTTCCTGTCTGTAGTGACCTTCTGTCTATAGTGACCCCATCTATAGTGACCCCTGTCTATAGTGACTTCCTGTCTGTAGTGACCTTCTGTCTATAGTGACCCCATCTATAGTGACCCCTGTCTATAGTGACTTCCTGTCTGTAGTGACCTTCTGTCTGTGGTGACCCCGTCTATAGTGAGCCCCTGTCTATAGTGACTTCCTATCTATGGTGACCCCTGTCTTATTGCCCTCCTGTCTGTAGTGACCTTCTGTCTATAGTGACTTCCTATCTGTAGTGACCCCCTGTCTATAGTGACTTCCTGTCTGTATTGACCTTCTGTCTATAGTGACCCCATCTATAGTGACCCCTGTCTATAGTGACTTCCTGTCTATAGTGACTTCCTGTCTATAGTGACCCCATCTATAGTGACCCCTGTCTATAGTGACTTCCTGTCTGTAGTGACCTTCTGTCTATAGTGACCCTGTTTAAGTGACCAACTGTCTAAAGTGACTTACTTTTCTATAGTTACTCCCTATCTATAGTGACTCCATGTCTTAGTGGGTCCCTATCAATAGTGACCCCATGTCTTAGTGCCTCCCTGTCTATAGTGACCCCCTGTCTTAGTGCCTCCCTATTTATAGTGACCCCCTGTCTCCCTGTCTATAGTACCCTTCTTCCCCTAATAATGATTCCCTGTCTTAAATATTTATTGAGAAGTAGGCATTCACAGGACATTTGACAAAAGACAGTTCCTGACATGGAGGAATTTTGATAAACAAAATGGCAAGCATATATTTTGTGGGAATTTGACTTACTACCAATGCCCGAGGATGGGGATTTGGACTCCAAAAGAATGAAAAATGTCAAATTTCCTTACATCAGCCCCCTTGCTCTCTCAAATAGTCCTTTACAAGTAAAAAAAAATATTTGGGTCGTTCAAGGACTGAAGGATGTATTTGAAGACTTCAACAATAATACTGTTTAAGCAAAAAAGGATAATTGTAAGCTCCTGTGGAAGGGATACAAATTTTGAATGCGCTTACTCACCAGAATTGTATGTTCAATGTTATAACTATGATAAGTAGATGTGCCTGAAGTGGTGATTTTCCGGTTCATTGATTTTTGCAAGATTTATGCCTCTTGAAACTGAGTCTCTGTAATTGATTGATAGTAAGCCTTGTGAACTCAACTCCTACTACATTTCTGACCATTTCTTTTCAATACTTGGTCAATGTCATTACTATAATAGGTAGATGTGCATGAAGCGGCGATTTTCCAGATCATTGATTGTTGCAAGAGTTATGCCTCTTGAAACTTAGTCTCTGTAGCTGATTGATATTGCAGCCTTGTGAACGCAACTCCTACTACATGTCATTTCTGACCATATCTTTTCAATACTTGGTCAATGTCATAACTATAATGGGTAGATGTGCATGAAGTGGCGATTTTCATAACTATAATGGGTAGATGTGCATGAAGTGGCGATTTTCCAGTTCATTGATTGTGGCAAGAGTTATGTCCCTTGAAACTACAGTCTCTGTAGCTGATTGATATAGCAGCCTTGTGAATGCAACTCGTCCTGAGTTTTTAAATGGATCTCTGTGTGAAACTTGGACAATGTCATAACTATAATGGGTAGATGTGCATGAAGGACTTAATCAATGTCATTACTACAATGGGAAAAAGGGTTGTTTAGTAATGCTCAGGAGTTAAAAAGGATACATATTGACACTGCTATTTGACCCACTTTCATATCAGAAGGCCCCATCTTAATCTTTATATTTTGTGGTGGCGTATATTGTGGCAGCACTGGCACTCATGTTTTTAAATGTTTTGGGTATTTTTGGTGGGTCATTTTTCTAACTAGATACTATTGAAGATTATTTATGGGACCTGTCATGATATAAATCGTTCTTTTTGCCACTCAATCCAAACTGTGCAAGCATAGATTGTACCATGTTTTACATATAGACATGTAGAATGGTAATCTTGCATGTACACTTCATTTTGATGCTTACAGTGAAATGTTATAAACCAAGTCTACGTACATTCGATAGCCAATCAAAGCATGTTTATTCTTTATTTAAATTTCTCAGATATATTTTTTGGCCTGCGACAGACAAGTTTTTTTAGTCACTGAAATTTTCGCATATGAAAGTTAAAACTTGAGTGAAAGAGAATTTTTGTATGTGAATTACGCAATATTTTACGTGACTGTGAACACTGTCTATTGAAAAAAATCTTAAATGGTATCATTAAAAATTACGATTTTTGCAGTAATGTTTTTCTCTGTTTATTTTTTCACAGGTCACAAGGATCTTTGGCATGGTAGAGCTGATACAGTCATTCATCATGATGATACTCGGCAAATTGTGACTGTTGTGGATGATGCTGAAGCCAAGGGAGAAGATGAATCTGAAGCTGAAGTCCAGCCTGAAACTGAAGATGTGTCAGAAACTGAAGGGGAACCTAGAGCTAAGAAATTCAAAATGGAAACTGGAGATGCATGGTTTCCTTTGAAATGTAAAAAACAAGATCACGAACCCATCCCGCAAGTTGTGTCACAGGCTATTGTAAATGCCTTTCTTATTGTTAAACAAAACAAAGAAATGGAGAGATATTTTATCCCAAGTTTTTTTGCCTCCAGGAAAGGAATAATTATTGTAATGTACAATGTGCATTATGATACCTTGGTCTGCACGGCTGAATGTCATTATCCTTTGTTTGGTGATGAACTTGACCGACAAGTGATTCTATTAATATGGATGACTCTGAACTATAATAAATTCCAACTGGATCAGTCTTCGGACAAATTTAAAGAATTTTTTGTGGCTTCTGGTTTTAAGGCTGAAGCCCAGAGACAAGGTGTTCTCAAAGCATATGAAGCTGATCTGAATGAAATGGTTGACCAGGAAGTAAAATATGTCAGTAAGAATAGTTTGAAAGCAGTTATCGATAAAAAGGCATTAAGAATGATTGATATTTAGGAATGATAATGCTTTTTATGTTTCCTGCATAGCATAGAGGACATGACTGGTGTCAGCAGCATCGTTAAACTTGCATCTTCACGACATTTGGATAAAATGAGTACTGGGGTCCAATATCTAATAAATGTGTGAAAAATTTAATTTCGCTCCTCTGTGATGTTGTTAAAATAAACACTAGACGAAAAGCCCCACAATTGCTTTTATGTTCACCAGAACGTAATGTGTTCAAATTGAGATATTCTGATTACCCTGTGTCTGTCTTGCGGCATCAATGATTTGCTTTAAAGACCAGGGGGTAGGAATTGATGAAACCCATGGGTGGCCCTTAACAAAATTGGTGAAAATAAACTTTATCCAGGCAAGTAATGTTGTGGTTGGTAGTAAAAAAAAAGTGAGTCAACTTTACAATTAATGCAATACTTAGAAAGAAATATAGAAAGAAATATAATCCATATTCCAAAAATAATTTCATCTAGAGAAATACAGTTTGATTAATATTAATTAATATTCCCATTTGTATCACGCATAAATTCAAAATAATAAGTAATAATAAATCTGCTCAAAATGAATTCTAAGCACATTTTGTCCTGCTTGGTTCAAACACACTTTTATGAGAGGTGACACATAGGGATCACTTTTCTGTTGTCTGTCCGTCCGTCCATCTGTCTGTCCATCTGTCTGTCTTTCACACTTTTTCCATCACGCTTCAGCAGCTGACACACATGTCCCAGAAAACACACTTGTTTTTAGCTCACCTGAGCACAACGTGCTCAAGGTGAGCTTTTCTGATCGCCTTTTGTCTGGCGTCCGTCGTCCGTCGTGCGTGCGTGCGTGCGTCCGGCGTCAACAATTGCTTCAAACAACATCTCCTCCTAAACGGCTTGGCCAATTTGAAAATTTTTTTGCAGGAATGTTCCTTGGATGAATCTCTACTAAAGTTGTATAAATGGTTCTGGTCCATTGCATAATTAGGTCACAGGAGCTAAAAATAGATTTTAAAAATGAAAATTTAAAAAATCTTCTTCTCTGAAACCACAAGGCCTAGCCTTTTGATTTTTGGTATGTAGCATGATCTTATGACTCTCTACCAAGATTGTTCAAATCATGACCCTGGGGTCAAATTGCCCGCCCCAGGGGTCACTTGATTTACATAGGCTAATTAGGAAAAACTTGAAAAATCTTCTTCTCAGAAACCACAAGGCCTGGGGTTTAGATATTTGGTGTGCAGCATTGTCTATAGATCACAACAAAGTTTGTTCAAATCATGGCCCTGGGCAAATTTGGCCCCACCAAGGGGTCACCTGATTTTACATAGGCTAATATAGAAAAAAACTTGAAAAATCTTCTTCTCTGAAACCACAAGGCCTAGCCTTTTGATTTTTAATATGTAGCATGATCTTATGACTCTCTACCAAGATTGTTCAAATTATGACCCTGGGGTCAAAATTGGCCCCGCCCCAGGGGTCATTGATTTAAAAAAAAAAAAGAAAAATCTTCTTCTCAGACACCACAAAGCATAGAGTTTAGATATTTGGTGTGTAGCATTTCTAGTCGCTTCTTACCAAGTTTGTTCAAATCATGACGCTGGGGTCAAAATTGGCTCCACTCCAGGGATCACTTGATTTTACATAGACTTATATTGGAAAAAAAACTAGAAAAATCTTGAAGGTCTGGAGTTTATATATCGAGGGCTGAATGCGAAACTAGTCTATGTGACATTTTTTGCAAAAACCACTTTTTTGCGTTATCATATGTAAAATTACCCTTCCTATCTGCTCTGAAAGTATTTTCTTTAAATTCCAATATTTAACAAAAGTATTGCAAATTGTGTCAAATGATGTAAGTGAAAATGTTCTAACTTTTAAATGTGAAACTGGTGTATGTGACAAAGGCACTTACACTAGTTTCAAATTTAACTTTTGGTAATTTCCAATTTGGTCTTAAACCTCTATGTGACATTAGAACTGCAAAGTTCTCTTAAATTATATACTTTTAAACAGTATTTGACACAGTATACAAATAATTTACATTACATTTTGGTTTGATAGAAAAACTTACATGTAAAAAAAATACATGTCACTTACACCTTTTTCGCATTAACATTATTAAATTTACAAGGAGTATATTGAATGTGAAACTAGTGTATGTGCACTATCATACAATGTTTATGAATAATATATGTAATAAATGACATAATAAGTGATGTCATCAACATGAGGTTTGCAAATTGTTGTCCTTGGATCAAATAAAAATGAAATAATTTCAGAATTATTATATTTTGGGTTTATAAAACGTGCATTTTGAAGAAAATGTTTACAAAGTGTGCCTAGAAATTCAGAGCAACAGAAAAGGTAAGAAAATATTTTAGATATATTTTATGATTTAAGATTAAATACATAAACTTTATCTTAACCAGTCTTAGGCAAATGTTTATCTAAGGCTTGATTTTCATCCCCTCCCTTAAAGTCCCAGGATCAATAACAGGGAGCTCTTATTTTACCAAGAAAGATTTCTCACCAGCAAAATGATCGTTATTTGTACCAAAAATCATTCATAACTTCTTAAAATGATGCACATTTTAGTAATTTAATGTGGTATTTTTTTTCTATGATATAGCCAAAATAACAAAGACTTTCTGTCAATTCTTTTTCATGGAGAAATAACTTCAATACATCAATCAATAGTGTATTAGAGTGAATACGCATTATTCTTTCACTAAATTTATTTATTTTAAATCAGCAAAATCAATGTGATCCTGGGACTTTAATAGTGGCTTCCTTATCATACACTGGGTATCTTACTAATATATACTTAAGGACACAAGTTCTGCATAGTTTGGAATTGTTTAATAAAATAATGGACAATACCAATCCACATCAAATTTTGCATATAGAATAAAATGTGCAGTATCATTTTCGTCATGTAAACTGTGGACATAATTATATTCCTTTGTATATAATATAACTGCCATATGATGAAAAAAATTACTTTTTATGTAAAAAATGTATTTATTGAGCCCTGGCAGTGGTTAGACATAGTTGTCACACTTGGCAGCTAGTCTGCAAGTCAAATCCACTGTAAAGAACATGAGCTTGTCCAAACTGTTAAACATGAAACAATAGATTGTGTCCTCTACAATGTAGAGTTGACATAAATAATGGAGTGTCTTAACAATTAAATATCTTTACAATTGTATACAATTAAATTTTTATTATGACATACAAAAAGGGTATGTAATGAAAGAAAACTATAACACCTTTATCTTTGGGACTGTAATTTCCTCAGAAACTAAATAATGCAGGATCACACACATTTTGAAATTCAACCCTGCAGATTGGCTGACTGTTTAAGTATTCATTTTATCTAAGACGGAAGGCACTGCCCCATGACAGTAATCAGACATTTTTAAAATTGTTTAAGGGATTATATTGACAAAAAATGCAAATACGCTGTTTATCTGGAATTTCCCCGTATGCTGTATGCACAAAATAATGATTATGTATCGATTTATAACCTTTAGTTACCAGATAGTTAAAGACTTAACAGTAACTTAAAACTTTATACGTCACGCATTAAAGTATTGAACAATGTTTACCCTGAACTCCATAAACTTTCCGAGCATATACGGAATTATTATTTAGGGGCGCTGCATGTAGTACAGTGGTCAAGAACATGACTTTCGATCCAAAGGTTGTGGGTTTGATCCCCGTCTGGGGCAAGATTTTTTCATGACC
This sequence comes from Solen grandis, assembly GCA_021229015.1. Classification (NCBI taxonomy): domain Eukaryota; kingdom Metazoa; phylum Mollusca; class Bivalvia; order Adapedonta; family Solenidae; genus Solen; species Solen grandis. Next base: position 90,173,503 of record CM037777.1, read on the forward strand.
TTCCCAGGCGCAAAGTACTGGTCTCATCCAGGAACCGTCGAGAAGGATTAGTATAAGTTGTGAAAACTTGTTTTTCGACGTAAAATAAATTAAATAAATAAGTTAAATAAATATGTCAATTTATTGAAAAATAGAAAATGGCAAGGCCTGAAAACGAGTATGCCTGATGTTGTACAATGATTGATTGAGAAATCAGAAAGCGGTTTGTTAAAAATGTCAATGTAAACAAAATTAAAAAGGTGGCTTTTAAAACCTGGTGTAATGAGGTGGTTATATAATTAGACACTTTAGACGCGTATATCTCTAAGTTATAGGTATATCATCATGCTGGTGTGTGTAATTAGGACAGGGAATTAGGGGTAAAATGCCAATATACTCCCTTTAAGTATAAGCAAAATATTGCCAAAACATTACAATATAGCATGTTGATTTTCATCTTGTTTTCTACAGGATGTTTTCTGTCCAGGCCTCAACACATCAAGCTGACGAGATGTTTGTCAGTGCTGGTAAACAGTGCACTGCTAACAGTCTTGTTGCCATGCTTTGGGCTGCAAAAAATCCACCATCTTTTTGGACATCAAGAGACTTAGACAAAATTTTGCATGATGGTGATCATTTATATCAATCAATTGGGATAGACAAGTTCTTGCTTGTCTGCGAACTACCTTCAGAAACTTCTCAATTTCGGATGAAGCTGACCCAATCTTACAGTGGTACTGTACAAAGGGAAGTGACAGACATGCCGTTTTATACCTTGTACGATTCTTTACAAAAGATGAATCAGTTCTGTTTCCTGACAGTAGATTGTTACACCATGGCTGTCATTAAGACGAGGGATGGACGGTATTATTTATTTGATTCCCATAGCCGCAATGATTGTGGGATGCCCTGTGCAGATGGGAAAGCAAGTTTAACAGTACACTCTTCTTTAAGAAACTTTGTTAACTATGTTTGTCTTTTGACTTCAGTTCTTTTCACCAACAGAGAAATATGTTTTGAGGTCAATCATATATTACTTTTCGAAAACAATGAAAGCTTTCAAACTGATCTACATGTTGATGAATCTGTAAGTGAATTTTCAGGATTTTCAACTATGAGTGAGGGAGAATATACATGTCATCTGTATTTGATAGAAGAAAAGAAAAAGCAAGTATTGCATGACTTAGATGTCAATTTGTCGTCAGAGTGTTCAGAAAGAGACACTGATATAGGGGACTGCAACAACGCATCATCTTCTGTAGGGAAAAATGAATATGGAACTAATCATGGTAGCCAAGTATATGATGACAGTGCAGTGAAAGAGAATGCTGGGGGGGGAAAGTGGAGGTGATGGTGCAGTGAATGAGAAGTTGGAGGTGGTGTTGTGAGTGAAAGAGAATGTTGGAGGTGGTTGTGATGGTGCAGTGAAAGAGAATGTTGGAGGTGGTGATGGTGCAGTGAAAGAGAATGTTGGAGGTGGTGATGGTGCAGTGAAAGAGAATGTTGGAGGTGGTGATGGTGCAGTGAAAGAGAATGTTGGAGGTGGTGATGGTGCAGTGAAAGAGAATGCTGGAGGTGGTGATGGTTGCAGGTGAGGAAAGAGAATGTTGGAGGTGGTGATGGTGCAGTGAAAGAGAATGTTGGAGGTGGTGATGGTGCAGTGAAAGAGAATGTTGGAGGTGGTGATGGTGCAGTGAAAGAGAATGTGGAGGTGGTGATGGTGCAGTGAAAGAGAATGTTGGAGGTGGTGATGGTGCAGTGAAGAGAATGTTGGAGGTGGTGATGGTGCAGTGAAAGAGAATGTTGGAGGTGGTGATGGTGCAGTGAAAGAGAATGCTGGAAGGTGGTGGATGGTGCAGTGAAAGAGAATGTGGAGGTGGTGATGGTGCAGTGAAAGAGAATGTTGGAGGTGGTGAGTGCAGTGAAAGAGAATGCTGGAGGTGATGGTGCAATGAAAGAGAATGCTGGAGGTGGTGATGGTGCAGTGAAAGAGAATGTTGGAGGTGGTGGTGCAGTGAAAGAGAATATTGGAGGTGGTTGTGATTGTGATGGTGCAGTGAAAGAGAATGTTGGAGGTGGTGGTGGTGCAGTGAAAGAGAATATTGGAGGTGGTTGTGATGGTGCAGTGAAAGAGAATGTTGGAGGTGGTGATGGTGCAGTGAAAGAGAATGTTGGAGGTGGTGGTGCAGTGAAAGAGAATGTTGGAGGTGGTGATGGTGCAGTGAAAGAGAATGTTGGAGGTGGTGATGGTGCAGTGAAAGAGAATGCTGGAGGTGGTGTGGTGCAGTGAAAGAGAATGTTGGAGGTGGTGATGGTGCAGTGAAAGAGAATATTGGAGGTGGTTGTGATGGTGCAGTGAAAGAGAATGTTGGAGGTGGTGATGGTGCAGTGAAAGAGAATGTTGGAGGTGGTGGTGGTGCAGTGAAAGAGAATGTTGGAGGTGGTGGTGATGGTGCAATGAAAGAGAATGCTGGAGGTGGTGATGGTGCAGTAAAAGAGAATGTTGGAGGTGGTGATGGTGCAGTGGAAGAGAATGTTGGAGGTGGTGATGGTGCAGTGAAAGAGAATGTTGGAGTTGGTGATGGTGCAGTGAAAGAGAATGTTGGAGGTGGTGGTAAAAATGATGTTGGAAGTTTAGTGATGTTGTTTTTGTAGTAAATGATACTGTCGGAGGTGGTGGTGAAGATATTGAGAATGAGAATTTTGGCAGTAGTGCTGATCATAATGGTATAGAAAATGATATTTTTGGAAAAAAATGTTGGTGGTGATGGGTGTGGAAGGTTAGTTAAGGGGTGGGGGAGTTAGTTGTAGCAGTGATAGGGATTTTGTATATGAACATACCCAAGGTGTTATGAGGACTGGATCAGGTGATAGAGTTATTGATATGGATACAGAAGAAGTTGACATTTTGATAGATGAGAATTTGGTAAATCTTAATAACTCCGCTGAATTTCTTCAATCTATTGATATTGAAACTTTCAGTGACAATAACGACAGTGATACTATAGATTATGTGATAAGCCATAGTGATGTGAGTGACATTGAAGACAATATGCCTTTGAGTTTTGTTTCCAAACAGAATCAGAGGGTTTTTAAAGGGCGTAGACACAGTAGATTTTTAGGAAGTACATCTACAGAGATTCCAGTCTCTGGTGTAGATCAGACACAGAAATCAAAACAAGCAGTTAGTTGTGAGTATGTTAAAGAAAGTGGACGGGGACGAAAGAGGGTAAGGGATGAGTCAAATTGGAAAGTAAATAGAGCGAAACAAAGACGTAATGAAGGGCAGAGTTATATTAATAGGTATGGTAAGATTGTTAAGAGAAGAGTGTTAAAACCAGCATGTGGTGATAGGTGTAGGTTTAAATGTTCAGAACACCTGAATTCAAATGAGCAGGAAGAGATTTTGCACTCATATTGGCAGTTGGGTTGTTTAACCAGGCAGAGACAGTTTATTGTAAAGTTTGCAAGTAAATCTGAGAAATGCAGAGGTAGAAAAAAACTAGTATCACGCAGGAAATTTTCATACAAATACCACTTGCCAAACCCTAGTACAAATTCGTCTATTCATGTATGCAAACTTTTTTTCCTGAACACTCTGGACATCTGCTACTCATCAATAAGTACAGCCCATTCCAAATTAAAGCTACAAGGGGTGGTAGATAAAGAAGGCAGAGGAAGGTCTAGTGGCAGCAGGGTAAATGCAGTACCTGATAGCAAGCTTAATGTTGTCAGAGACCACATCAAGTCCTTTAGGACAATTGATTCACATTACTGTCGTAAAGACACAAATAGGCAATACATTGACCCTACACTAAGTGTTCAAAAGATGTATGAACAGTACTGTGACCATTGCCACACTCTTACAATTGAAACTGTGTCCATTCACACTTATCGCAAAATATTTAATACTGAGTTTAATATCAGTTTTCACAGGCCAGTTAAAGACCAGTGTGATCTTTGTACTTCATTTGGAAATGCAACTGGAGAGTTAAAAGATCAATTGGAAGCAGAGTACAATGAACACATCAGAAACAGCAAATTAGCCCAAGAAAACAAAGTCTATGACAAACATTTAGCACTGACAGATAAGGCTGTTACTGTTGCTTGTTTTGATTTAGAACAAGTTTTGCTAACCCCGCAAGGAAAATCCTCAGCATTTTATTTCAAAAGCAGACTGAACACTTTCAATCTTACAATTTACAATCTTGGTACAAGGGATGGCCATTGCTACATATGGGACGAGACTATAGCTGGTCGAGGTGCATGTGAAATTGCCTCATGCGTATATAGTTTCATTAAAGAAAGAGCTCGCTTAGGATGTAAAAGGTTCATCTTTTACTCAGACAATTGTTCGGCTCAGAATAAGAATAGGTTCTATATTACTATGATCTGGTTCTGTCTCAAAAAATTTAACTTGGAATCAATTGAACACAAATATCTTGAGAAAGGGCACACCTTCAATGAAAATGACAGCATTCATGCTGCTGTAGAACATGCATCTAGACATTTGAATGTGTACACAACATCTCAGTGGGCGGCAATTGTACAGACCGCTAGACGCAAACATCCATATAATGTTTATGAGATGTCTTTGCACGACTTTTATGATTTTAAAGTCTTGTCAAAGTGTTTGAAAAATTTTGATTTGAGTGAAGAAAGACAGAAAGTGTATATGAGCGAAATACGAGTGTTAAAAGTAGAGTTTGAAGAACCCAACAAGTACAGTTTTAAATATGCTTATGACAGTACTGTCATCAAAGTGGTAAATCTAGTGTCACATATTCGACGATCAAGTACCAGTATACCTGACCCTAATGTACTTAATCTTAGTTTTCTAAGAAGTGACTATATAAAAATTAGTTACAACAAATACAAGGACCTTATTTCACTTTGCCTGGACAATATTATTCCTGCTGCAAACCATGTTTTCTATGTAATGTTGCCACATGAAACCAGTTACTGTACTGAGCAGGCAGATGCACACTTATCTGTTTGATGAACATTGTGTGCATCAAGTATATACATGCAAGAATTAAACAATTTGACAGTTCAGTTGTATGTGTTACGAGGATGTCTGATGTACCGCAGTAATCAATCAGACTCAAAAGTTGCAATGGAAACTTGTTAGAATATGAATGATTTTCTTTTGCAATATACACTGAACCGAAAAAGAAACGCCCCGGTTGTATTTTTGTAAATAGCAAGATACATATTAAGCCCTGTGATTAATTTCATTACATTGATACGGTCAATGATTTTATCGACTAATAACATGACTGTTATGTTAAGCCATAACAGCCATAAAAATGTACAATATGTAGATTTTGGAAAAAAATACATTTGATATTGAAAAAAAAAATCAATTTTCTAGAAAAGGGCATTTCTTTTTTGATTCAGTATACATGCAAATGTGTATAAGCAACATTATAATTCCAGTAAAATCAACTTATATCACTAGATTGCAATAATAGTGGTGCATTACCACCTGACTTTTATAGCTTGTGGTTTGATTTACATATAATACACATGTATGTTTATCACATTACTGTGCACTATAATTATGTAAACATGTTAGTTTTTATCCATACTTTTCTATGGACACATTGCTTAAGAGATTTCACTAAAATATGCTTGTTATCAAGTATGAGTGCCACTTTAAATCTTGTGACAATTAAGTGATTTTTATTAGTTATACCATCAGGTAAACAGTAGAATGAAGTATATACACAGTAAATTTGGATCAATTACCTTGTGATTATGTTTCAAATTCTGATCTACCTGATACTTCTGGCAGCTCATGATGAAAGATTAAAGATATCTATCATTAGAATACCAATGAAATAAATAATTATGTCTTTTGTATTTGCAAAGTTTTGATTAAAGTTAATTCAAACATTTAATAAAAGATTTTGTATTTTACTTCCCCCCCCCCCTCCCCCCCATTAAAAATTAACCTGACAATTTTGTGGCAACAGTCAGTCATTTACTTGTGTATCTATATCATCCTTGTAAAATTATTTCAGTAAGGCAGTTTACCAAATAAAACCAGTCCTGGATGGCCATAAATTATCTTTAAGAAACTGCCATTGTCAAACTCCTGACCCTGGATCAGTGAAAGGTTGTGCCAACAATCTTAACGGCTTGATCACGGATGAAAGTCTTCTTCAAAGTGCTTTAAATCCCAGTATATACTATCAAAAAATCAATTAAACTGTCAAATATTAAAACTTTTTCACAAAATTATATGTGTAACTTACATTTGAAGACTTTCCTATATGTCAGCATTTTAAACGTGAAAAAGGTCTATGTGACGTTTCATCCAGAAGTATAAAATTTTATTACAGAAACCTGTTAAATTCTTCTAGTATATGAAAAATGGCTATTTAAACTGAAACTGAGATTTTAAAATAGTGCACATACACCTTTTTCGCATTTAAACTTTTCCGCATTATTCTTGTTTTTTAAGTGTGAAACTGTTCTAAGTGACATTTATTCCAAAATCTTTTTTCGTGGTGGTGTAATTAAAAAAACTTAATTAAGAGGAAGTGAAGCAAGTGTTTCTTTATATATTGCCAAGAGATTGGTAAGTATAATTTGGTTGTAATAAAATGAGATAGTTTTTTCCCTCTCCTGTAAAATTTCAAAAATACACTTACACTAGTTTCGCTTTCAGCCCTCGATATTTGGTATGTAACATGGGCTAATAGACCTCTACCAAGTAGAGTGTGGTAGTGTGTAGCATTGTCTAGTCGATTCTTACCAACTTTGTTCAAATCATGATCCTGGGGTCAAAATTGGCTCTGCCCCTGGGGTCACTTGATTTTACATAGCCTAATGATACCAGGTGAGCGATCCAGGGCCATCATGGCCCTCTTGTTATTTAAGAGAGAGAGAAAGAAAAAATGCATTATAGTTGTTTTGCTTTTCTTTCCATATTAATTTTCTATGAGTGAATTAATAATTATTAAGTATAACTGGGCGTTTGATTTATCCCTCTAATTTTGTATACATGTCATGGTCCAGTTATTGATACAAATTCTTGAGATAGGGTTATCATCCATAATAACTTAGATTATTTTACATTACATATGTTATAATTTCAAAAAAAAAATTTTAATTAAATTAATTGTTTCTTATTACAATATTTTTTAATACGGTACATCCTCAAAGGCTAGCCTACCACAGACTTCATGAGGGGGAGTGGGGTTGATATCTGATCACAAGAAAAGGTCCTTCAGAAGGTATTGTGATTAATTGTTGAAATTGATGAGTCTAATGTGAATGTGTCAACTTTGTTCACCCTATTGACTTCTGTATAGTGTAACCTGTGGTCAAGTGGGAACATACCTTACTATGGATCCAAAAGTTGTGGGTTCAAATCCCATTGGGGGAATGTTTTTCCTGACCTTCCGAGGCACAAAGTACTGGTCCAACTAAGGAACTGTCAGGAGGGATGAGTTGTTAGAAAAAAAAATATCCCTATGCATAGCTCAGTTGTTGTCTTCTCAAGTTAATCTGCATCATTTGTAAACCTGCGGTGGACTAATGTTAGGCACTGTTGAGAAACTTTTACGTAATATGGTAAAATTTTTTTGAAAAATGTGCTAAACATACTTAATATATTATTTGTTATGCCCCCGAAGGTGGACATATAGTAATCGCATTGTCTGTCCGTCCGTACGTAAGTAAGTCCGTCTGTCTGGATTTCATTTCCCCTTCATAACTTTGTCATTCCATGATGGATTTTAAAATTATTCAACACAAATGTTCACCATCATGAGAGGATGTGTCATGCGAAAAATTTAGGTCTGCAGCTCCAATGTCAAGGTCACACTTAGAATACAAAGGTCAAAAATGGCATTTATATTTCGTTTCCACTTCATAACTTTGTTTTACCATGATGGATTTAAAAATTTTCAACACAAATGTGCACCATCATGAGACAATGTGTCATATGATAAATCTAGGTCTGTAGTTCCAATGTCAAGGTCAATGTTCACAATCATTAGACGATGTGTCGTGCGAAAAATTTAGGTCTGTAGCTCCAATGTCAAGGTCACACTTAGAGTTTAATGGTTAAAAATGGGATTTATATTTCGTTGCTGTTTCATAAGTTTGTCATTCCATGATGGATTTTAAAATTATTCAACACAAATGTTCACCATCATGAGACGATGTGTCATGCAAAAAGTTTAGGGCTGTTGTTCCAATGTCAAGGTCCAACTTGAGTATGATTATTATAAACAAGTCTTTTTTTTTCGTTTCTGCTTCATAAGTTTGTCATTTCTTGATGGAATTAATTTTTATTCAACATTTTATAGTAACTACTCTGTCTGTCCATCAGTCTGTACATACATCTATATGCCTGGGTTCCTTTTTTGCTTTATAGCTTTGTCATTTCATACATACTTATTATCATTTCTTCACCATATCTCAGAAAACATGTATGGATCTTAATACATATCTGCAATTGTTTTCTAATTTTTTCTTTCCACTTCTTTGAAAATGTCAGGGAAAATTTTTACAAAATCAGGAACATGTATTTCGGGGGCATTCGTCACATTCTTTGCCATTTCTTGTTTTATAAAGCTACAATCAGAATAGTGTATGAATTTTATTTAGTATATTCAATTTTACTTTTTAGCTCGTTAAACAAATGAGGTTGAGTCATTATAGTTACGCTAGTGTTGGCATCCGCTTCACACCTTGGTTAAGGTTTTTCATGCAACTAACTATCATGCATATGTCTTAGTAACCAGCTATCCTTATTAATTTAATACTTTACTTAGGTCATTCAGGCCATTAAACTATGTATGATAACTATTGACCAACTTTAATGCAAGTTTTGAGTGCAACATACTCACCAATTAGTTATACTTCATACTGGTGTTCAATGGCATCACATCATCAAGTAAGACAACTATTGTCTGAATTTGTTCTGAATTATGGCCCTTTTTTAAACTTAGATATTTTGGTTAATTTTTTTTGGAGCAACACTAATTTTGTTAATGTTTTGATGCAATTAATGATGATGCTTTAAACAACAAGATAACTTTTGCCAAATTATACAAATTATAACCATTTTTGGACCTTTAAGTTTTGATATGCAACATACAATCATGCTTGTATCTTAGCTATCTGTTTTTAGCTCACCTGAGCACGTGTGCTCAGGATGAGCTTTTAGGATCAATGAATGTCCGTCGTCCACAATTTGTTCGTTTGCACTCTAGCATCTTAATTTCATGAGCAATTACCTTCAAACTTTATATCAATGTTTATAACCATAAAATCACGGCCAAGTTCGATTATGGCTTATATCGTACCATCAGGTCAGGAGTTATGCCCCTTTTAAAATTCAGAAAAGCCAGATTTCACATTGTTTGCACTCTAGCATCTTCATTTCATGATTAAATTTAACAATGTTTATAACCATAAAATCCGCCAAGTTCGATTATGGCTATATCTACCATAGGTCAGGAGTTATGCCCCTTTTAAAATTAAAAAAAAAGCCAGATTTCACATTGTTTGCACTCTAGCATCTTCATTTCTTTAGCCATTGCTTTCAAACTTTATGACATTGTTTATAACAAAAAAGTCTCAGCCAAGTTCAAATTTGGCTGATATCGGACCATTAGGTCATGAGTTACACCCCTTATATTATTTAAAAAAGTCAGATTGCACTTTGTTTGCACTCTAGCATCTTTATTTTTAAGGTCATTGTCTTTAAATTTAATTTAAACGATTTTTTTTT
>CM037777.1:90183335-90233335 GCA_021229015.1 Solen grandis
AGTGAGCATATAAACAGTGCTTGTGCACTTTTTTTCTTATTACATTTAAAATTAATTAGTTCAGTAAAGATAATTCCTGTCATTACACTGTAGATACATGTAATATAGAAATAGTTAGCGAACGAGTAAACACTTTGTGAACTATTTCAACTTGATATTATCTGTTCGTCATCTTGATACCATTTCATCTACGGCACTATCTTTTCTCTAGATGCCTGCGTGACTCAGAAGTATCGCGATTTTTAACAAACCTCGCTGAAGTGACCACCTTTCTCCTGCCTACAAACTTGTAATCTCTCATCGCGACTCTTCACTGACCGGGACCAGGAATGCAAGGATCGCCACATTATAGATGGACAAGTAATGTCATGGGCCCAGGCCTTGGTATGACATAGCTGAGCCCAGATTCCATCACACAGTCAGCCTGACTGGGGACCGAGGTATGTGCGAAGCGGGCAAAGAGAAGGTCATGCCAAGACTATGCGGCCCAAAAGTAAAAGGGAGCTATTTAGGAGTAATTTACAAATCTCAACTCGAGGTTCAAGTGGATTAGAACATGTTTACATAATTGGATTTGTAGTTTTGTTAAGTAAAGCTGACAAAAATAAAAACTAATTTGCGAATAATGAGACTCTCCTGCAAGTGGAGGCGAGTTTAGTAATCACACACGTCACTAGAGATGTGACCTTGACGCTGACCTTAACGCGTCGCTTTGACAGCATAATTAATGTTGTAGTAGATTTATTCATATTAAATGGACCATCAAAATCCGACTGGATGCTTTTGTTATTAATAGTAGGTGTGGATTTAAAAATGAACTTGAATTTGATTAAAAATGCAAGCGAACGACCGCATACAATGTCAATTTATCAATTTTTTATCTATATTTTGTGAGAAAAAAAATACAACAAAACAATAACAGTAAAATAGAAAAAAAATCGTTAGTATATATTTTTTAATTTCTTAAATGCTACATGAAGGTATTCATGCTTTTATTCAGATATTGTAAATTACCGCTATTGGTAGCCTCACTATGATTTATTGACCAAATAAAAGTTATAACAGCAAGTTACTGCATTGCATTTTCCATACAAACACTACAGAGTTTCATCCTTCTGTCCCTGTGGGCGGGTAGTGAGAGCGTCTGCCCTTTAACCGAGTTGGAGGTCTTGGGTTCGATCCCCGGTCACTACATACCAAAGTCGTTAAAATCGTATTGATATATTTCTCTGGCTTGGCGCTTGGGAGGTTACAGTACTGTTGTCATGGTGTCAGGATATTGTGGATATGTGCGGCATCATGCAACTTGTCTACAGTGTGGTTTCGCATTAAAGCTACGATATATATGTCAGTATGGCTTTGGAACCAAGCAAGCAAACAACTAGCAATGATCAGTGTCCCTTGCTTGTAGGAACTACCTTTTTATAGTTTTGGATGAAAGCAAAATAAATGTTTACAACTCATTATTTAATTAAAATCTTAACATACAAATAATGTCCCTAAATGACTGAAATCAATTCCGATAATGTAAATCCATGAAAGTAAACATGCAATGCACCGATAAAACTTGTACTTGCAATCTATATTGGCAGTACTTGCATTTTATGAGCAATGCAATACAGTCATGACAGATTTTGCTATATCTTTATTACCAATATAGGTTTGACTTTAGTAAAGCCGTATTCACGAAGATAATAACGTCGAGCCTTTGAATTAATTAAAAAAATATATAATATTTGCGTCATGGTTCTTGAATATAGATAAAAAAGGGACTATATTGCTTCATATTAATTTTGTTCCCTTTTATCTAGTATCTAAGATATTTGATCATGACTTTTGAATTCCGGTCCCATTTTACGTTGTATTTTTGCACGTTTGAATTGTCAAATATACATATAGTAAAAAATAAAGTCAGAGATTGTATTTATCTCAGAGCGATTATTGATATGATATCCATATTTATGTTATACAAGAAGTAACCTTTGTAAAGCAATAGGCAACACGTTTCATCACTAGTAATCATAGTTACTCGGGTGTTCCAGCAGGGTAAGATGAAAATAAAGTTGATTTTTAAAAGGTTGTTTTAGTCAAATAAAAGGTTCTTTTTGACAATTTCTGGCAAAAAATAAAGGTTAAATTTCTGACCCTATTTCCATTCTTTGCTGTATTACTACTTGCTTTCATGGAAATTTCCACCATAATTTGCCCTTCTTTTAAAGTATGCCACAACATATGGAGTCACAGACATGCTGTATCTTTCCCAGACCCTCTTTGTCAGTTACATCTTATGCTTGCATCAGATGTCATGTTTGCACACAATGGTATAGAAAAGACTATAGCAGTCTGGAAAACTTGAGACAGAGAGAATATAACATATGTTATTTTAATTGTATTTTAAATATGCTTTAAAATAATTTTATCTTACACTATGAAGTAAAGATAACCTGTAGTCATAGCGACAGTTTATAGAAGAAATAAAGGTTAAAGGAGTACCGCACATTAAGGTTTTTCAACACAAATGAAGGTTTTAAAGGATTTACACAAAATTAAAGTTTTATAAATGTTTTATAGGTTGTGTTAGTGTTAACATTAGTTAACTGTTATTTCGATTCGAAAACGATTTCGTTGGGTGGAAGAATACTTTAATTGTGCCGTGGATGGCAGTGAATAATTCTCGTCCATTATGTGTTTCAAACCCACAGTTTTCGGATCGCTGCCATGTACATATGTAGCAAAAAAAATGGTGTAAATGGTCAATTGTACTTAGCAACCATGCTGAAATCAGCCAGGTTTAATATACTGAAAAAGATAAATTTTACATTTATATAAATTCTTTATAAATAGTTATGTATGTTTTTACAATGTATTTATTATTAATTCCGATTCTGAGGTCAGCTCGGCTAAGCTGCCATTTTACTGGTTTCTTTGACTAAAAATATCCAAAAATAGGTCTTAAACTATCATTAAAACAGGATCTGCAAACGGACCGTATACATTTGTGAGTTATTCCGGGCTGGAAAGAGCCGGCACGGTTTTAATTGCTGAACAGTGTTATGTGTTTCTCCGTGCCTGTTTTACATGATGCAATTTTGAAAAGGAAACAAAAATATTTATATGTAGATATGTCTCTTGTCTTTTCTTGAAATTATGTATGATAATGATATGTTTTCCGATACATCTGTTTAGACCTTAGTTTAACACTTTCGGTTTCATCTGCGGACTGTTATGTTGCACTTACACAAAATCAAGTGCATTTAAAGACATTTAAGTATCGGAACACAGGTTGTTAAACAAATTACACCAGATTGTATTTTAATATTTGTGTCACTTGCTGTAAGCAGAGGTAACATATCACTTTTTCTCCATCTGTCTGTCCGTCAAACGTTTTCCGTACCTACTAGAAATGTAGATCTTTGATTTACCGGTAGTTCTAGTTTAATTATGCTGAAATGAAATCACGTTCACCAGCCAGTACGAAAACTAGTAGGTACGAACGTTATCAATTTTATAGGGACCGTCTCAAAATGCAGTCTTTTTTACATTCTGGTTCTCAATTAAGTGAAGAAGCAAGTACATGTACCTGTAGAGCTACATCATTTTCCCCGCAATGACAGAGAATTAGTCCTTCTTGTTATTATTTACATATACTGTTTCTAAGTGTGTGTCTTTATTTCGTATTTGCTTGGTTTTAACGTTTCACCGACAGTATGACAGTCATTTTATGATTGCTGTCTACATGAGTCAGATATAGTGCTGTCACAGATAAGTGGCATGATATCATACCCAGTCACAATATCTGTAAATGAGGGCACTACTTAAATTTGCTGAGAGCGCCATATATATACCAGTACCATTTCAACGACTTTGTCCCAGCTTGAGATCGAACTTCCGATTATATTGTTATGTATCAATATTTTTTATAACTACTGATACTTCTGTTGTTAACAGCAGTCGTACTTATTGTAGTCATCAACATCATCGTCATCATCATTCATTACAGTCATTTTTAATTGCATGAGGCAGTAAAGGTGAAGGACATCAAACTTAGCAAAACTATTTTCCCACGAAAAGGGCGGTCGGTAAGGACGAACATTCTAGTCCATTAATAAAGATTCTGTGTCAATTTCACTATCGCAAAGCGATGTGGGTAAGGTGGTGGATTTACACGCCTGTGAGACCGGGCCATGTGGCAATCTCATGATGGTGTTTATCTAACGTGTACCGGTGCTTCCGGACCTCGGCTGTAATTTACCAATGGCGTACAAACAAAACCACCGTCCGCCCTGGTTATCAGAAAGTGAGAAAATGTACGGTTACCTCCTTTACAAGACGTTTAGCTATAAGACAGCAGCAAATTAACTGGTTTGTTGCAAAATTTTGTAATTACATCTAAATAAAAAAAAAAATGCCTCGGACGGACATTTGTTGTTCTTTCAGATAAAACTATTTTCTTTGGGGACGATATTGAGTTCATAGACAGACGTTAGATGTTTGTTGAAACAGATTATTTTTATTTATACTAATCCCTCTGTGTGTTGACGAATTGGACCAGTACTAAGCGCCTGGAATAGTCATAAAACACTGTTGCACAAATGGGTTATTCAAATTAAGATTTAATCCTTTATTATTTTTTATTAATAAGAGGATGTCTTCCATATAAATCGAATATAACTTTCTTTTTTTATCAGGCAAATGCAAATGTTTCACAGTTTGTCATGTAAAATTTGTCAAAGGCATCAAATGAATGTCAAGGCGGGATGTGGCAAGGCGGGCACAAATATAGAAAGTTTGATATAATATTGTGTCTAAAAGTTTTTTTTGTTTTTTGTATTTTTTTTGTGTTTTTTTTGGGGGGGGGGGGGGGCATCAAATTAATGTCAAGGCAAGAACAAATATCAGAAATTATGAAATAATATTACAAAAAGTTTGTGTGGGTGGGTGGGTGTGTGTGGGGGGGGGGGGAATAGAGAGTGAGAATACGAGATGGTCAAACTGTCTTGAATGACCTCACTGGGCGAGCAGCTATAGTCACTGACTCAGTACTACATCGCTGTGGGTTGGAATTCCGTGGGTCACACGAAATTGTGAAGGTCCGTGGATAATTTGTTCCCATGAGCCATTGTTAATGCAGCGTCGGATATCCACGCTCGATATAAAACATCAGCCGTGGGATTTTACGCCCTTAATTCGTCTTTTTAGGGTGTGCCAAAAGACGCCATTTCATTAGTTCCATCGCTGTTTTTTCGAATGCCGTAGAGCAAAGAGTAATTCATTTATAAGGTGTTTTTCGAAACAAAGGCTGCAGTTAAACGTTTATTCTTGCCCTTTTCTCGATGGTTTGATGTCATGAAGTGAAAATGGATAAGTCATCTGGGTCTCTCAGACGATTTGTTATTGCAACAAATGACAACACCGTCCGTAACTAAGTCGTAAAAATGTTTTTTGTACAGCTCCCATGCTTTGGCGCTCAGCATATAAGGGTAGTTCCAAGACTGGTTGGCCAGGTGTCAGGACAATGTTACTTGTTATCATGCCACATGTCTACGACGTGACGCACTATATCAGTATTAAGTATACATAGTCTCAAAATGACTGAAATACTGTCGGTGTGACTTTAAACCCAACAAAACAAACAACATAAATATGGCTTTCCCGTCGTCGCTGTCATAGAAAATGTTCAGCTTAATACGTCTGAAAAAAGACCCACTTTTCGTGCATAGTGCGATCCTTTATAGAAGCAGCGACAAGCTAGTGAACTGGAAGTTTCCTAACATAGAATATCTTAGTGACTTTTGTCGCATCCCCCACCCCCGTCATACACACACAGACAAACACAAGAAACAAGCGGCACAACTCCTGGATCCTGAAGATATTGCGAACATATTACGATACTATTGTCGACGAAAGTACCTTAGAACAGGGTTCTATCAAGGACAAAGACCTGCTTATCTGCCAATTCCGAATTTGTAACTTTTATCTCATGACTAACAAAATACATTAAAAGGCAATGCAATGAGTACGTCCTGTAATGTTCTCGAAAGTATAATTATCCGTGACATTGTGAAGCTCATTCGAAATGAAAAACTTTATCTGACTGTAAACTGATCATGACTTAAATTGAAGGTTTGTATGAATATCGCAAAATTTCGAGGAATGATTAAGTAAAGTTTAAAGTCATGATCTGATAATTGCCAAAGGTATCCAGTGCGTTGCTTGACCGAAAAAACTGCCGCTTTAAAAAACTAGAACTATCACTGAAGGTGATTCATACCCCCACCCCCATCTTTGACACAGGATGTATTCACATGACACATAAAACGAATGTTCACACATAGGATTTGGGCTTATAAGCATACAAAAAAAAATATTATCACTAAAGGTGATCAATACCCACACCGGAAGTCTGTCATGTGTAGGAATACAGTTTCAAAAGTTTGCGTGAGTGAAAGACTACATGTATGTAAGGTTTAAAGTTAGTGTGAGCAATGGTTAAAAAGTTTTGGACAATGCTAAAAAGTTTTGACAGACAGACAGATAGACAAAGAGACACACATACAGACACACAGAAGAAAACAATTTGCCCCCAAGATCTGTAGCTGAGGAGAATAAAAATGCAGTCTAATTATGGTTCACATCCATATTTATTGTTTACAAAAACCTGTCTTTAAGAATTTACATTGTGGTTTTCTTATGCACTGCACTTCCTCTCATCAAGATCAATCTACATATGAAGTTTCATCAACCTAGCTACTTTAGTATTGGAGTTATGCTCCGGACAAAATCAAAAGATTAAAAATGACAAAGGGCAATAACTCCTTTCAAAATACATGCAGAGTTATGGTTCTTGTGCACTGCACTTCCTCTCATCAAGATCAATCTACATATGAAGTTTCATCAACCTAGCTACTTTAGTATTGGAGTTATGGTCCGGACAAAATCAAAAGATTAAAAATGACAAAGGGCAATAACTCCTTTCAAAATACATGCAGAGTTATGGTTCTTAGGCACTGCACTTCCTCTCATGAAGGTCTATCTACATATGAAGTTTGATCAACATAAGTACAGTAGTTTTGGAGAAATGCTCCGGACAAAATCAAAAGACAAAAATTAACAAAGGGGAATAACTCCTTTAAAAAACATGTAGAGTTATGGTTCTTATGCACTGCACTTCCTCTCATCAAGATCAATCTACATATGAAGTTTCATCAACCTAGCTACTTTAGTATTGGAGTTATGCTCCGGACAAAATCAAAAGACTAAAAATGACAAAGGGCAATAACTCCTTTCAAAATACATGCAGAGTTGTGGTTCTTATGCACTGCACTTCCTCTCATCAAGGTCTATCTACCTATGAAGTTTCATCAACATAGGTACAGTAGTTTTGGAGAAATGCTCCGGACAAATATTTGTAGACCAACCGACGGACCGACCGACCGACAGGGTGACTCCTATATATCCCCCCCCCCCCCCCCCCCCCCCCCCAATTTCATTTGTGGGGGTATAATAATGAAAATGAAAAAAAAATCTATTAATATTATATAGATTTGTAAGAGTGTTGATTTGTTTTTTAATGCGGCATTTTTTTTGGTCAAAGCAACGTACGGGATACCACTGATTATTGCATGACTCGGAATCCCTCTGTATCTCCACACACGGACTTATTTACAGGAGTTTATATCTTGGATGAAGCTCAATGCTGGGTGAATCGCACCTTGGAATGTTGCAATTTTATTCCTGCCTACTTTGGGAAAAGGACCCTTCTCGTAGTCCTCAATTGGGAATAATTATCGACATATTTCACCTAATTGGGAATTCTTAAGAAGTAGAAGAGGGGGAGAGGGGTCCGATATTAGGCAGAAATCCCCCTGATATTTGATTTGTCTTTTTATTCTTTCTAAAAGTATGGACGCTGTCAAAATTGTAAAAGAATGATTCATTGGATATGTAAATCAGTACTGACATTTCACATATGCAAAATTATTAACACTCATTAACAAAATACATGTAAATCTAAATCCTAAGAAATGTTGTTGTTGTTGTTGTTTGTTGTTTTTTTCATCTTTGAAGTGAGATATTGTGACTTATGACTAAATATGCCATGAAAGGTACCGGTGATCAAGTGGTTAGAAAGTCCGACCGGGAATCTGGAGATCGTGGGTTCGATTTAGGTCCGCGTTTCCATACCAAAGTAGTTAGAAGTAGTATAGCTCACTTATTTGGCGCTCAGCAAAGTTATAGGGGCAGTTTCAAGACAGAACTGGTGTGGCTTGATTTGGAATCATGCCACTTGACTACTGTGCGAAATAGACGTGAGGCAGCACCATGCCTGTCTGACATAGACGTATTTATTTTGAGCGCAAAAACAGTGTGTTTGTACGTCGCAATCGGTTTTAAACTTACGGCCTGATGGTTTTGAGGCAGACACCTTGACCACCAGGACACAATCAACACTAGTATTACCTGAGAAAGGACCACCACAGTCAACACCGTCTTCACTGTTGTGAACATTGTACGCTGTAATCCGAAACGGATTGCACTGTATTGTCCGCCCTTGGCTTAGGTATCAAGCGTGTCCTCACGGCCGGATCTAGATGGCCTCGCTAATTTAATCCGTGCTTCTGCGCCTAATCCTACTAATTCGTGTACAGATAAAGTGGTTATGTCAGAAACACTTAGAACTGGCAAACAAACAGAAATTCTTGTAAACAAACAAGGATTTATTTCGGCTTTGAACACAACGTCGTAGGGTGGAGAATTTCCTCGGACAGTAATCAGCGTGCCTTTGATAAAGACTTTCGTACAGGAGGACTTAAATGTGTACTTTGCCGTTAACTATGACACCGATAGACCCAGCATGAATCCAAATGTTGATATTTTGGCTCCTGAGTTATATCACTGTGGTTGATATGTTCGCGTTAATAGTGCTACCCACTTGTGGTTCCTGAAAAAGAGAAATAAAAGCATTTAGTGGGGATTGACAGACACTCAGAACGACAAACAATATGAAACAACCGTGAAAATAAAGAGTGAAATATGTCAAAGAAAAAGAATTAGGGAAAGTGTTTGTTTAGCAAAGCGGTGACAAAACATCGAGCGTCATGTTTACACCATACTGCCCCCTTAATGCAGATATTTTCTAGAAGAGGTCAACTAATTAGAAAAAATGGTAAAACCTGTTACATGAAAGCCAATATGTTTGAAGCAACCATCTTCAGTATACCGGATGAAAACATTAGATTCTACGTTTACCCTCTATTAAGCGGGCACCTTGACAAACGACCAATATTTCTTGTTCCCTTGACACACCATTTGAGTCAAATTTGTTTGTACCATTTTAGCAATGTGTTTAGTTTCCTTAATTTAGAAAAAAAATGATACTTTATAAATATGTTTGTTTTATTAGGTTTAACGTCCCACCGACACATTTTTTAGTAATAATGAGTCGTTTATCTAAATCAGGCAAATATTCGTATAATTCTTCTCATCACGAAGATGTCACGCCGTAGACGAATGGGCTGATATGTTTAAGATTAGATCTTTTCTGCGTCTACAGTAGACTTATTTATTTTCATGTTTATTTTAGTCTCAGAGAATATGTGCTTCATTTACTAATGATTAAAAAAAAGCCACAGGAACACTTAACGTTTAATTGCCGAGTGGTTCGTGGGTTCGATCCATGGCCGCGACATACCAAAACTGTTTTATATCTCCCCTGTTTGGCTTTCAGTATAAGAGACTTTTGGGACCAAATATCACGTTGTGGACAAGTGGCACGAAAACTACTTCCTAACACCGGGCCCACCTGTTATTCAATAGACCATTTCACCCCGAAATGAGATGTAAACCTACGTAAATAAACGAGCTCTTCCTGAACACCTAATATACATGCTGGTGTAAAATTCTACACGTTGTTCAGTGCGAAATACACTTACACTTCAAATGTTTTCACAGTCACTAATTGGTCAATTTAAAAGTCGAATTATACCGGGTACTGCCGATCCTCTGGTGAAATGGTCTATTACACTTATGTGCTTAGCGGATATACCAGTACTGGTACCAAGTTAAACAAATATGATATGTCGTGACCGGAAGTCAAATTCACGACCTCTCAGTTTCAGGTTAAATGGCGGACGCACTTGTCAACCGACCACTGTGCACGGAAAATACATGTAATTTGTAATTCATTTGTTATATGCCATATTTTATTGTCAGTGAAGATTAATTAAAATAACAATGGTCCAAAGTATATATATTTTTATGGATTTTTTATCACAGGTTATAACTAAAGCCTGCCTTAAAGCACATATGATCAATTTTAAGATCTTAGGGAATAAAATATTTTTGCAGATCATATCGAAATAATCAATCCATTATACTTTAGTATCCAACCACCACCACTACTACAAAAAAAACAAAAAAAAAACTACTACTACTTCTACTACTACTATTACTGTTACTACTGCTGCTGCTGATGATAATTCTTCAAATACAACTACTACTGATACAACAGAAAATCAACCAATACTACTATTATTACAACTACATCTGCAACAACATCTACTCGTACTACTACGACTACAGCAACAACAACATCTACTCGTACTACTACCACTACAGCGAGAACTACATCTACTCGTACTACTATCACTACAGCAAGAACTACATCTACTCGTACTACTACAACTACAGCAAGAACTACATCTACTCGTACTACTACCACTACAACAAGAACAACATCTACTCGTACTACTACCACTACAGCAACAACAACATCTACTCGTACTACTACCACTACAGCGAGAACTACATCTACTCGTACTACTACCACTACAGCAAGAACTACATCTACTCGTACTACTACCACTACAGCAAGAACAACATCTACTCGTACTACTACCACTACAGCAACAACAACATCTACTCGTACTACTACCACTACAGCGAGAACTACATCTACTCGTACTACTATCACTACAGCAAGAACTACATCTACTCGTACTACTACAACTACAGCAAGAACTACATCTACTCGTACTACTACCACTACAACAAGAACAACATCTACTCGTACTACTACCACTACAGCAAGAACTACATCTACTCGTACTACTACCACTACAGCAAGAACTACATCTACTCGTACTACTACCACTACAGCAAGAACAACATCTACTCGTACTACTACCACTACAGCAAGAACTACATCTTCTCGTACTACTACCACTACAGCAAGAACAACATCTACTCGTACTACTACCACTACAGCAAGAACAACATCTACTCGTACTACTACCACTACAGCAAGAACTACATATACTCGTACTACTACCACTACAGCAAGAACTACATCTACTACTGCTATAATTCTACAGCAAAATGTCTGCTACGACAACAACAACAACTACGACAACAACAACAACTACGACAACAACAACAACTACGACAACAACAACTACTTATACTACAGGGTTTAGTCATAATTATAGTAGCCATTTACCACTGAAGGGTAGACGTGAAGTACAGTGTTTTCCTTTTCTTCTTTTTTTTCAGTAGACAGGAAATTTAAAAAAATATTATTTCGGTACATATACCTGTAGA
Organism: Solen grandis; assembly: GCA_021229015.1. NCBI lineage: Eukaryota > Metazoa > Mollusca > Bivalvia > Adapedonta > Solenidae > Solen > Solen grandis. Next base: position 90,194,934 of record CM037777.1, read on the forward strand.
AAAATAAATCTGATTCATAAATATAAAATGTTTCACTACTGGCGATCGATACCACGTGACACCGAAGAGCAAGCGATTGGGATTTTTGAATTGTCTTGAGTGACTTAGTTAAAACAATCATTTTTGTGTATTTTATTCTCCGGCGTATGTGAAATATCAGTAAAGTGTTGAAATAAAAGTTTGATGAAATAACTGTCATATATATTCTACGCCAATTTGTTTAAATTCATTATAATCCCCCTCGACGTTTCCTAGGTTGGACCAGTACTTTGCAACATGAATTGCTATTCAGCATATTCCCCGACCCCAAACGGGGTTTGAATCTAAGACCTTTTGATCCGCAGTCAAATAAAAACAGATTTAAAAAAGGAACAAGGAAACTATCCTTTTGATATGTATGTGTGTGAATTAAGAAATGAATCAATAAAATCAATAAAACGAAGGCAGTCCGCAGTGAATACAGAATAGATAACTTCACTTTTATGCATGAGCAGTAGTGCGTGCCGTTCGTCTGGAAATTCCCTGACCTTACTTGTATTGACAATAGTAATTTCTTGTTTAACACGCATATAGTTTTACCATTATGCTATATACATTTTGTTTTTCATTCTCTTTATAAAGATTTTTTTTTTCATTCATTCAATTTTACTGTAAAGATTTTTGTTTATTTGTTTGTTTGTTTGTTTGTTTGTTTTTATCCTAGTATCATCGCACATTTACTTTTCATGGCATTTAGATCATAGAGAGGGTAAAAATCTCATTCCATCATTCCATCAGCATATGTAAATCATTCCATCAGCATATGTAAATTCAGTTTAACATAATGCAGTTAACATTGCACGATAATCCAAGATCAGCAAACAGCATAAAACCTGATTATCCTGCGGAGTACTCACAGGATTTTCATGTGGTTGCATACCTATTTTACTTTTTTGCAAGTCCTCGGGCGACAGTGCTATAAACACAGTTTCAGCCACGATAGAGTTATAAAGGGCTTTTATTTCATTTTGTTTTCTTTCTTTCTTTCATTTTTTTCACATTTTTGCTGTCATGAAAAAAAAAAATGTTGAAAGGGTTCTTAATTGTGCACGGTCGCATTTAAAAACCTTGATTTCCTTTTCTCCATTTGATAAATCCGTGGATTAAAATAATAAGAAGATAAAATATGTATAAGACCTCAACACTCATTAGAAAACAACAACAACCCCCTTCACACACAAACACATACACACTAGTATAGCAAAAAAAAAATTTTCCACAGTTACCTGTTAATGCAATTTCGAATATCACACTAACTAAAACTTAAAATATACATACTTTACGAAAATTTGTATCCTATGGAAATCAAGCACAAATACTTCTATAAATCCAAAAAAGAAAATATAAGTGTATCAAAGATTTGAAAGTGGATTGTGTATCAAACGCTAGTGAAGTAGTCAGATTATCTTGTCCTAAATAGCTAAACGGTGAACACACCAAACGACAGCGGAATCTGGAAATGAGGCGCCATGTTTGTCATGTGACTTGGTTGCTATGGCCATCACGTGACAAGCCGAAAGAGTCTGAGAGAGAAATCCATTAATTTTGACCTTAAGACAGTGAAATTTTCAGGTGACGATCTTCTTTTTTTTTGGGGGGGGGTGCAACAAATGGATCATTTAATTACGGGGAAATTCGTAGAATGTTTGGAATGAATCAATAATTTGCCGAAGACCTATATATCGAGGGGTGAAAGCGATACTAGGCTATATTAACTAATATATAAAACATACATTATTCAAGCCTAGTTTCGCTTTCTCCCCTCGATATATTTTAAGTGTATTTAATTTAGCGAAAATGTACTTTTTCGTAAATAATATCTTTAAAACACACACACACACACACACACACACACACACACAGGGCTACCATAGTCGCTATTAATATGCTGAAAGCATAGATTCTATAATGTTGTTTAACTTCACCTATTTTGTCAAATACACGTCATAATTCGTAACCACCTTTTTATCTTTTTTGCCTGTTTGTTATCTATTGTTCCGTATGCATATTAAGTATAACTGGTGGCTGGTGTATTTTAAAGGCATACGCGTCCAATACCGTTTTCTTTTTACTAGAAATATAAAAACAAATGTATGAGGAAAAATGGGGGTCACCATTCTACTATTTTAGTTATCTGCCCCTGAAAGCGATTTTTTTCTCTTTCTTTTCTGTCATTTTCAAGGGCAGATAAGTTAAAATCAAGCCTATCGATGTCTTATTTTATTTAACATTATTTTTTCTTGTTTTATTTCCAGTCATTATGCAAAGTTCGAAACAATTCTATTCAATAGATTTTTGACTATGCTTCAGCAAATAAACATACTGCGATTTCTTTGGAAAAAAAATCTATATATTCGCGTATGCGACTATAGTATATAATCTGTTGCATATGACTTCTAAAACTTTTACACAGTGACAGGGAATATAGTACCAAAAATCGTGTTGAAATTAATTGAAGTGTTGCTAGCCCATAATATTGAGTTACCTGAACTTAAAAATGACAAGTACTGTAGAACTCAGCAGGTGGTGCCTGAAGCTATGACTTCGGAAATAAGATTTTCATCTTCTGAGAATCGTTTTCGGTTTAAAAAATGGTTGGAAAAGTTGGAAGTAATATTTAGCCAGGTAGGGAGAGTAGGGAGAATGAGGCAGGGCCGTGCTTCTGTCTGGGTAACATGGAAATTGTGAAATGGGACGTTGTCGCCAGGAACCCGTTTGTCAGCATACCACGCCTCTCGGGTCTGTTGGCTATCCCTAGTTTCTGAAAAAGTGGTATATATGTGTATAGTATTATCCAGTAATTGTTGTACCATTTGCCAAGAAATTTATCATCACTACTCTGCGCTGATCCTTTCCCGCTGAGGAGTGGACATGTGACTTCTTCGGAGAAGAAGCCTCATGGACTCATGTTAAATCGTTAAGTTTAGTGGAATCTGTAATAAATCAATATCGTTGATGCATATATTCGTAAATTCGTGTTCAAGAAAACATGAAATGCATGTACATTAAATTAATATTCTCGCAGGGATTAATACGCTAATATTTCTATATATCTATTGTCATAACGCATGCAATACTTTTAATTTGTCATATGCTATGTATGCATGACCTGCAAAAGGATAGGACTCACACACATATATAGTATGTTCATTCTTGAATGAAATACGTATTAAAACTATCAGTTTTCGTACTGGCTGGTGGAAGAGATTTCAGCATACAATAGGACTAAATCCAAGATCTACATTTCTAGTAGGTAACTGATAATACAAAAAGTTTAGATAATAATTTTAATGTGGTGTAATCTGTTTTAGTACCTATGTTCCCATAGTCAAATGTTGTTATAACTGAAAGTACGTGTATACTTGATTTTGTGTATGCACAATATAAAACTCCGCAAATGAAACCTAAAAATTTAAAACTTAATTTAAAATGACGAAAAATATAATGAAATATGTCATAATTATTATCAAAATCATGGACATAATATATATATATATATTTTTTTTTTTTTCTTCATTTAAAAATTTACATCATGTAGAAACGCATAACACTATTCAGCAATTAAAAACCGTATCAGGAACCGTGCCGGAATAATGCCTGAGAGAAACGGTTATTTTATAGTATGGCTTTTGCAGGAGTTTCCTATCTGTTTTAGTCCACGACTGCGACATGCCAACTTTTCAGAGACACTCATACATGGTCATCGCCGTATTTTTGCACGCCTGCATAATTTTATTGCGACATTCAGATTCACTTAAAACTTGAATAAACGAAATGTGTGTACTGAACATAATGACAAAACATGCTAGTGAGACAAAGCAGTGAACCACGGCGTTTATGAACGGTCAGGTTATTTAACTGCTACACTGGGATAACAGTAGTCAATAGTTGGTCAGGTTTACACATTTATTTGTAATATTGTTTGTGAGCCATTATTTTAACTGCTGACGATTTGCTAGAGGGCATAACTGCCATCTCATATATATTTTATATCTACAAGAGTTATATCTCTTTGTATAGTGTCGTAATATTTCAGATATCTTTGGGTTAAGGTCTTTGTAAAAGCGAAAATGGAAATTTATGGGCATTGGTCAATAATGTAAATTTAACTCTCTTTTTTTTCTTCATATAACACAAGTTTAATCAAAGAGCTGTAGGCACTGAAGTTGCGTGTGTCTGAAGTGAAAGAAGGTTTGACGAGCTGCATATCTGCTGCGTAACTTAACCCTTTCCCTCATAGAAGACACCATGAAAAGACCTATGCGACCAGCATAAAACCAGATCAGCCTGCTCCTCAGTGGTCTGGAAATGAGGATTTTGTAATTTAATTTGGTAAGGTTTAACTGTGGTTTTCTGCAGATCAGGCTTTATGTGATACCTATTGAGTGCGTCAAAATGAGTCTATATGAGGGAAACAGTTAAGTTATTGCCAGATACCAAACTTAAATGAACGTTTTTTGTTTTAGATTTGCTTCCTTTTGATTTTGATATGTTCATATAAATCTTACAAACTGTAGACAAGAGAAATAGGGAGTAAGAGTGGCGATGTGCTAACTGATAGCAGTCACTTGAAACAGATGGTGTGTTAATCTTTTCATGTAACGACCTTTTTAACGTAAGGTTAAAGCGGGTTTATAGCATAGGGTTTATTGGCATCGCTTGAAAATTTGATCCTCGTTTATTAAATTTGCTTTGATAAACAAAAGAAATAACCTTTTTTATCATTTAACGAGTGCTTGTATCTATTTATTTATAGATTTAAATACAGTAATTACGAAAAAAAAGTTTGCTTCACAGGTCAGTGGCTCCTAACTATTTTCGGATAGTATTGATACAGTTTTCAGTCATTTTATAGTGTAATGATAACCCCTGGCAGTATTCGAGGTCGATACCTTGATGTTAATATGTTGCACGATTTGTTATTTCCTCTGTTTTCTACATTTATTATTGTAACACCATAAAAATGCCGACACCCGTATATTTACTATCCAAAATTAGTTAAAAGCCCTTTCGCATTAATACAAACTGTAATCCTCCGCACAGTAATGTGATAGTAACGTAAAATCATAGAGGTCTCTTATTTATGCCAGGCAATTACTGTGTCTCGTAAATATTTATTAAAATTGATTTTTCAACACATTTGCCTAATCTCAGCATGCCTGAGTTATTTTGTTATTTTAAATCGTTCGATCATTTTTACAAAATCGAGAGGTTCTCCGGTTTTCAAATGAGAGAACCGAATGCTCAGGAAGTAGATACAATAGTTGTGAGTGACTACTAGAAGTGAAGGAATTTTACCGTTCACTAGCCCATTTGTAAAGATGTACGTCAACATGCCTAGATCCATGCGCATAAATACACATATAGTTCCGGGACTGGTTCATCCAGTGCCAAGATAATGTTGCTCTTTATCTGTCAAGTATTGCCATATACTGTCGGTGGGAAAGCAAATATACATATTTTTCAAGTTCCAAAATATCAATTTATAAATGGAAGTTTCAAATCTACATTTTAATCATAAAAATATGTTTAACCTTTGACCAAATAAACAGAGTCATGGCGTTGGTTCCATTTAAAAGGCATATTTATCGCATTAGAAGGGACTCTATATAGAATTCCTGGTTTTAGGTACATTATCGAAACGCTTTATGGCTAAATTTAGGGACTCGCTGTTACGATGATCGGGTGTATCCTGTATGGAAGATTATTTATATAAATATCACAACATGCTTACTTCCAAATGCTTTATGAAAAACGACATTGCTTGCATCTATGTATACTTTCCCATTATGCCTTATTAAATTTCTGCTAGACGGTTTTAATTGTCAAGTGTGTAATGCTAAATGTTATGTGCTTACTGACTGATAATATGCCAGTATATTAAGATCCAGGTAATATAATTACTAAATGATGCATAAAAATTGCTACTATACTTGCAAATGAATTATGATTTTAAGTAAGCATGTTATAATATTTACATTAATAATCTTCCATAATCGCTAATCGGATGAATCAATAATTTGACGAGTATTTTAAAAAGTAAAGGGAAAAAAGTGATTTTTCACCCAGTAGAAAACGTTATGACATTATGTAGAGGGAGCTGTATGCTCTGGGTCTGCTCTGTTTGCGAGACGAAATGAATAAAGAGTTAAAGAATCTCCATCGCTGCCTCAAACGTCTAGAGACCGTCCCCGGTGCCCGAGTGATTACAGCGTCCGCCTCGGGAGCGAGAGGTCTTGGGTTCGATCCCCGGCCACGACATACCAAAGTCAGTATAGTTCCCTTGCTTGACACTCAGTAAATAAGGGTAGTCCCAGGTTAGTTGACTGGGTGGTGGTATTATGCCACATGTCAACAGCGTGATACTGCTGTGTGGCAACACTATATCTGTCTCACCAAAGGACTGAAATACGGTCGGTTGGACGTTAAACCCAATCAAACAAACAAAAAATCAAACGTTTAAAACTAGTCCTTCAAATGAAAAGTTGATGAATATACTGGCGGGTGAAACTTGACGAGAAAAAAGACGGACTTTTTTAACAAATGACAAACCATGCACCTGGTAAAACCAGACATGGAGTGTTTATTTTTGTGTTCCTAATTTGGAGAGAAAACAAAATCTGAGCATCATCCTTATCTGGGTCAGACCCGTGTGAAGACGCTGATCTTTGACCTCCTGTCAGCCAGGACCTTTATATTTATAGAATATCTCCTGTGTCAGCGCAGATTGAGGTCACGTGGCACAGTGTTAACCAGGGAGATTGTCCGATTTCCTTCCAGTCTCTAGCTGATTACAGCGCCCCGCGTTACACGTGTAGTGGTTCGCGTTTTGTTTTGGACATTAATTGATAATTCTGTGAAAAAAGGTGGATAAAGCGTATTATACCAAAGAAATGGTAAGCGTCATGTTATTTTTCCGGATACTGACAACGTGTGTGTTTTGTGTGCGCGCATACATGTGTGCGTGGATAGGGTATATACAGTATTATGAGACTTTGTCCCATCAATGAGCCGCTCGGCGCGACATGCTATTTTTTGGTACTGGTTCTTCGCCAAATCGAAACGAAAGTAGAAAGTAGAACGATATTACAAATGACGAGTACACAATAAGACCCTGACGTCATGTAATATTGCAGTGCGTTTTAGGAAACTGTGCACATTATGTTTTTAGTTATTTTTCAGCTAGTCCACATTTGTGTACCAATAATTTGTGATATCGTTCTACTTTCGGTTTGGCGGTATAAGCATGTCGCGCTGAGCGGCTCATTAATGGGACTTTTCAGCATGCCCTTTTGCTACAATATTTTTCCGTACTATATCGGTAGATAAACAAAATTTAGGGGCGTATGTATGAGAGTTCTATATGCAGTGAACAACAATTATAATACCTAAAGATTCAGACAACATTCATTAATTTTGTTTATTTAAACACTTGCAAAAAAGAAGGTGCAGTTCAATTTGTATATCTCGAAATAAAACAGTAGTCTCTTGATATCAGTTAGTCCCATATAATATGCTGTCGCTTTGTGATATTTTCTTTCTGTGGGAAAGCGACGTCGCTTTGCCCCAACTAAAAAGATATCACAAAGCAATGAAATTTTCATAGGACTAGATGTAAGTACGTTATGTGTACTGCGCAATTTACCGGCGGCTATTCTCTCCGTAACACAGATACGGAGATTTCCGAAAATAAGTGAAATTCTATTTTAAAGGGAATCAAAACTGCGTCGCACCATTCATTTATAAACATTTTGAAAAGAAAAAGATATATTTTGTTCATTACAGTTTCTGTAGTATTTGCATGATAACGAGATACACATCTGAATTTTCCGTTCACATATGGTATATGCAACTTGAAAATCCATATCCTGTCAAATGTTTCGCAAATTCTTCTCCACTTCGAATTTTCAGTTCGCTTTAACTTTTGTTTTTATTATTTAGATCTTCAAGTTCCCACATGGCATAAGCGAATGTCTTATCAATTTCCAGAGAGAAAGAAAGAGATGGGAGTGGAGAATTAATGACATTTTTTCTTCTTTCTCCTTCTATCTATCTGCATTTATTAAAGTCAATTAATAATTGATTTTTGTGTAATTGAACATCAGTTTTTAGCTCACCTGAGCATAGCTCAGGGTGAGCTTTTGGGAGACTTGATTGTCCGTCGGCCGTCGTTCGTCGTCCGTCAACAATTTGATGTTTACACACTAGAGGCCACAATTTTAATCCAATCTTCCTCAAACTTGGTCAGAATGTTTGTCTTGATGATATCTTGAACCCTTTCGAAAATGGGTCAGGTTGGATCAAAAAGTAGGTCAGTAGGTCAAATCTTAGAAAAATCTTGTCGTCCGTCAACAATTTTGATGTTTACACACTAGAGGCCACAATTTTGAGACAATCTTCCTCAAACTTGGTCAGAATGTTTGTCTTGATGATATCTTGAACCCTTTCGAAAATGGGTCAGGTTGGATCAAAAAGTAGGTCAGTAGGTCAAATCTTAGAAAAATCTTGTTTACACACTAGAGGCCACAATTTTGATCCAATCTTCCTCAAACTTGGTCAGAATGTTTGTCTTGATGATATCTTGAACCCTTTCGAAAATGGGTCAGGTTGGATCAAAAAGTAGGTCAGTAGGTCTAAGATCTTGTTTACACACTAGAGGCCACAATTTTGATCCAATCTTCCTCAAACTTGGTCAGAATGTTTGTCTTGATGATATCTTGAACCCTTTCGAAAATGGGTCAGGTTGGATCAAAAAGTAGGTCAGTAGGTCAAATCTTAGAAAAATCTTGTTTACACACTAGAGGCCACAATTTTAATCCAATCTTCCTCAAACTTGGTCAGAATGTTTGTTTGGATGATATCTTGAACCCTTTCGAAAATGGGTCAGGTTGGATCAAAAAGTAGGTCAGTAGGTCAAATCTTAGAAAAATCTTGTTTACACACTAGAGGCTACAATTTTAATCCAATCTTCCTCAAACTTGGTCAGAATGTTTGTCTTGATGATATCTTGAACCCTTTCGAAAATGGGCAGGGCCGGACCGAAAAGTAGGTCAATAGGTCAAATCTTAGAAAAATCTTGTTTAACCTAGGCACATTTTGTCAATCTCCTCAAACTTGGCAGATTGTTTGTCATGATGATATCTTGAACCAGTTTGAAAATGGGTGGGGCTGGATAGAAATGTAGGTCAATAGGTCAAATCTTAGAAAAATCTTGTTTATACTCTGAGGGCAACATTTTGGTCCAATCATCCTCAAACTTTGGCAGAATGTTTGTCATGATGATATCTTTTGTGGATGGGGTCAGAAAATTCCTGAACATTGTTTCACCTCATCATCTTAATTCTAAAGCAATCTGTTTTGTACAGGCAATGAATGATACTTTTCTCAGGTGAGCGATCTAGGGCCATCTTGGCCCTCTTGTTTATGTTTAAATTGTATGTAATTACACTTTTACTCAAATGTTTACGTTAGGTTAAGATAATAGTAGGTAAATAGTTCTATTCTTCCTTCTTCCTTCTTTCTATCTGGATGTTCTCATTCAGTGAAATGATGCGAATGCGTACTTTGTCGTATCACTTAATGATATGTCATTGAATATGATTAATATGTTAATTAGTCCTATGGATATTTCGTCGCTTAAAATTTGTGATATTTTTAGTTGGGACAAAGCGCTTTTAATTGCAACAGAATGAAATAATCACAAAACGACAGCATACATTGGACTGGTCTGTTATTAACTAATTGTATCACATCCTGGTCTGTGTGAAATGGTTAAAACGAAGTCGACAATTTGTGATATCGTTCTACGTTTGGTATGTCGAGATGCGTGACAATAAACACCAAAAACAAGAAATATCTTTAAAAAAGATATTCGGCGTAGGATGAAAGAAAAACGAGATTTCCAGTCTTCTAGAACATTCCGAGGAAAAGCGCGCGAAAGACCGACACACAACAAATTTAGTACGTTCTAGAAATAGTTCAGTATTTTTTCTATGAAATATACTTATTTATAGACGGTAATACAAAAAAAATATATCTTTAAATAGGCTTGTTTGATATTTGTTCATATCATTATTGCATATGACAATTATGATATAAAAGCGTTATTAGTTGTTTTGGTTTTGGCGGATTAAATTTCAATGAGAGCATCTCGGCAGGCTGGAAGAATTCAATATACATAGTAATTAAGGGGTTTCATGTCATAACACGGTGGATTCTTTTTTGTTGTTTTAAATCATTTTCACAAAGTAGCATTCCTCAATTGATGGAAAAGGATTGTATTTAACTTACTGAAATCACTTTCATGTTTACATCAAAAAGAAAAGTAATAACACCAAGCTGAATGATATATACAAGCTGCACCCCTTATTTACAGTAATTTTATAGTCCATAACGATGCGTTAACCAATAACAGGAGTCCTTTTATTTAAGCTTAGAATTATTTACCGCTGTTAGCGTACATTTGATTGGTTTAAGATGCGAGTTGAAATCGAAATTATACAGCTACGCCGAAAAAAAAAGCATCGCGCCGAGAACGGCGCTAACCTAGGAACACTACACTTAATCACATGAAGGCAAGATGGGATGCGCCATTACATGATTAGTGCCATTTCTAAATCTGTTTAATTCTTTGGGGGAAAACATCGGAGTAAAAAATGGGAAAACCATGCAGGGACTCTTTATAACAGCATATAGGGTCCTTGGGAAAAATTCTTTTTAAAAAGTCAAAATTGGGGGGGAGTTATCATTAACTTTTTGATTTCCACAGTTTTTATTACTTTCAGTATTATTCGCAATTCAAACATAAAGCATGGAACAAATGCTATATATCAATTGAAAAGTTTGATGTGCTGTTTGGTTTAATTCCAAAAGTTTTGACCGCATGCTTCTGTACGTAGAAATGTCGTAATAAACTCAGTATATTCTATTCAGTCTATACTTAGTGTATATAAAATGTCTTTTCCCAGGTTTGATATGATAATAAAGAAATAGCATGATCTAATTGGCTGTACCGCACATTGAATCCATTACTGTTTGAATTGTTTGTCGTTTGATATTATTTGATAGTAAGTTAAGCTAGGTCATGGCAATCATTGATCATTCCAAAAACACTTCTGTTTTGTGTTCTGTAAACATAGGTCACCTATAGAAATTATGAGTCTGAATATTTAGTCCCTTCGAACGTACCGTATTGGTTTAATACTATCAGATTATATTCTGACACCGCGCCAACTGTTCTCTGGAGTCAGCGTCATAAAGTAAAGTCCCTGTAATAGTTCCGCTACATTTCGGACATCATGGCCTTTCACAGAGATAACCAAGGTTTCCTAATGTATCTTTAGGGTACCTTGGTTATCTTGGTAGAGGTTAAGTGGTCCAATGCAAAGCGGGATCATTACAGGGACTTTACCATAACACACATGTTTATTGACCTGCGCTGACCCCGAAAACTGCATCCCAGGCTGGACAAGGCGTTATGCAATCAGTACGTACGTACGTAACGGCGATACGACTGAACAAAAGTCAACAGTGCATGTTCTTCTACATATGCCGCATCCCAATAACTGATTTATAAGGTGGAATGAAATGCACAGTAAAATGTTAAATATGTATTAAACAATGCAAAGGTTCAACGACAATGTTCACGTTGCATAAATTTATCCCATGACCCTGATATTCAGTCAAAAATGGCCTTTAAACGAGGAAAAAAATCGACCTTTCTACGCATAAATTGGGACAATCTGATACGACATTTGTAATTAACTCGAAACATTATGGTAAAGACACCCTGATGTATAGCACGAGATATTTTTACGATTTAATGTTTTCTTAAATATAAATGTTTTCGTAAATATAAACAGGCAAAAAAAAAATCTTGCCCCGGGTGAGGATCGAACTCACGACCTTCAGATCGCTCTGATAGTATGTGATTATGAGACTGACGCGCTACCTACTGCGCTACCGAGGCTATGATAAGTACTGCACATATGTGCAAATAAATAGTCAAGTATTATTCAAGTAAAACAGGTTCTTGACTGTGTCCAATATATATGCATATATACTCATAACTTCACATAGACAACAGATAACCATTCTGTAACTATGTACTTGTCAACAAATATGGCGGACAACTCTTTTAAATCGTAGTGATTACACGTTTCTAATAAGTCTTTTTAACATGGGTTCCGGTTCGAGTACCATTAAAAACATTCATATTGACCAAGACAAAAGTCAAGATGCGTAAGTATTGATGTATGTCGTAGTCAAATATTGATAAATTTAAGTAATTCGTATAAAAATGTTTGCTAATGCCAGTATCGTAAGCACATTTAAAATCGCCGTAGACCTTGATCGCCGTCATTGCAACATTTTCCATGAGCGATATCCAGCCATATTTGATTTGCAATATGCATAAAATTCACGTATGCCACAAACAATTGGTAGACCATCTTGCTACATATTGTATGTTATTAACTATCCTAAGAATGACATAAATAGTCCAGGGCTCTCTCTTTGTTTTGGGGGAACAGTACCTGTACCTTAACGAGGGTGAATTTTCGTGTCGTTTTCCCCAGTATGAGGTAATATAAGGCAACTTTTGCTTCACATACATATAATAATTATATGAATAAAAATATAAAAAATAATTCCTGTCTTGTAAGCTTTAGTGGTTAAAAGTGAAATGGAAATCAACTATTATACAGTTCAGCTGTATTGTACAACAATTTACCACTTGACCATTCTTGCTATTATATGAGCTTGTGCATTTTTAATTGTAGGGGGTATTTTGCTTAAAATTGGGGAAAAAATGCTTTTTGGCTGGGAATGGTGCCCAATAATGGCACTAAAATGGAGATTGAGAGCCCTGTAGTCATATTAGAAATTGTAAGGAAGTCACATTTTGTTCAAGGGCGTTTGTGAGAGTTATAGTCAATATGTACCCACAACCAAAACATACCAAAGTCAAAACATACTTAAGTGGGGTCAAAATGTACCCGAATAGAGTCATTAAAACGTATCCAAGTTTAAATAATTTTTTGAACATATTTCTTTATTAATATACGTTAGTATGTCAAAATGTAATTGTTCATTATTAATGAATGTATTTTTCAAAGAAATTTGTACAAAATAATTGATCAAAATGTGCCATTTTTTTCGGAAATATACAAAAAAAATATGATTTAAAATAAGTTAACGAAACAATATAATTCTATCTATAGAAACATGTGGATGATTTTTAGCAAAAAAGAACAAATGAATTAACATTTTTTTTATTAAAAAAAATATTTCATCTGCACTAAACATTAATATTTAAAAATATCATAAGTGAAATTAAAAAAAGTTAATAAAAATTGGTACGTTTTGACCTCAAATTTGGGTACGTTTTGACCAAAAATGTGGGTATGTTTTGGTTTGGGTACATTTTGACCTGCTTCCGTTTGTAATGATAATCGGTCACTGTGCAACAAAGTTGTGATAAACCTTTTCAGAAATGAATATTCTTTTTGTTTTAAACAGCAATCTGTTTTTATTACTAAGAAACTAGTCCCATCAATTAGCCGCTTCAGTGCGACATGCTATTTTTGGCACTGGTTGTCACACTTCAGTCGTAAGGGATATTGTCAAACCGAAAGTAGAACGATATCACAAATGACTGGTACAAAAAAGTGGACTTCTAAGAAACTAATGTATTTATCATTGATGATCACTAATAATTTGCATGCTGTCATGTAAACTTATTTTGTAATAATTTTGTAATAATTATTCTTATTTTTTTAATTTAGTTCTAAAGCTGGCGATGGTATCAAGGTGGAGACCCTGGCAACCAAGCCCATCGGTAGTTTGGTAAGCCCCTTGGCTTCTTAGTAACTGGGCCCATTTTGTTTGGTAATGGGGCATGGGCCTTAAAACCATAAAGCTTGAGGAGTAAGAGCACTGTTGTCTTGATTTTAGGGAAAAAAAGAATCTGGGGGGAAAAGGTAATTTTGGGGAGAACTGCATGAATTTATAAAGAATTCTGTCAGTGAGACAAGTCGCACTTGTTTGAATATGGATGATTCTTATTTTCATCAAATACAAAAGCCTCGTAAGATAATTCATTACAGAGGTAAGATATTTGTTTTAAGTATCTTTTGTAGAGTATCAAAATAAGGATACTCCAATTGCAAAGATAAACATTACAGTTGTTAAAACTAACAGTCACCGTCACAGTCCCAGGATCATGAGGAAACCAAAAATTAGGAAGGAATTCAGAATTTATGTCAGAACACTTACTTTTAAGATTAAAGGTGAATTGAATAGCTGCATTTGTTGCAAACTGATGTAATCGTCTTTGTAAAATGTTCTTTAATTAATTGCTACTTTTCGACCAATGGTTATGTTAATAAAGCTATCCAAATGACATGACTATAGAAGGGAATCCTTAATATCAAAGCAGGCATTCAGTTGCAGGTATTCAGTCTGGATATATGGCTTAAAAGTTAGTGTCAAATGCTACATTAATGTGCAATCATATTATATCAAAAGTTATACTTGCTTTTATCTTGTTATAAAGGTGAACCACAAAGAAAATTTTACTTTTTCTAAAACCTTTCTTGTTTGGTCCATTTTCATAAGAGAAACCACAAACATACTATTTTTTTGCGAAATATATCTCTTAAAGTATGTTAAATGCTGATTTTTTAATCTGCTGTGCAGTATTTACATTTTAGGGTCACATGACATCATCAGTAGACCAAGTGTCATTTGCCTTCTTTATTTAGTTAATTAAAAAAAATTTTTTTTTTTTTTTAATCAGATTGACTAAGAAATAAAAAGTTAAATTTAAAGAGATAAACAGAAGTTTTCAAGTGAATGGAAAGAAAATTTTCATAATATGAATATGATTTCACCACTATGACTTGACGTATTCCTATACTTTGGTGTTAGTAGTACAGCCATTTAATTCTCTCCTACCCGAACATTTGTTTGTAATGCACATTATGAAAAGGAAACGCTCTCAACTGATGAATTGGGGACAGGCATAAATTTTACCCCAAAAGACAGAAATTATGAAATAAAAATATTGAAATTAGTAGTACTTACCTTTCCTTCACACATTTATCCCAGTCTTCCTATATATCATAATTACATTCAAAAAAATGTCAGTACATAACTTTTCAATCGTCAATTAATTAAGTTTAAAGTAAAATATTTTCTCATTCCATATAATCAGAATCACATTTACATTTTTTTCTCTCCCTACAAAGAAATAATTTATAAATCTATTTAATTTGAATAATAATGGAACAACAAAGCCTACCTATAAGTATATCATATATATTTGCACTAATAATTCCCTTTACATTACCTGAAATGAAACTTGCCGATCTTAAATGCATTAATTATGACTTAATCTATGTCATTATTAACTAAATGATAATGTTTCACAAAAGAACCTGACCGTCTGTAAGCCTCTGATCACATCTTGAGGTGATTGGCTATTGTCTAAAAAGTTGACAATATATCTCACCCAGGGCAATAAATCATGCCCATCAATTAGGCACCTCTCTAACACACACACAGTGACGCTCGGATCATTTAACCTGGATAACCCTTTTATTACCCCCTGATTAACCCCAAACAGGAAATTACTTAATCATACCATACAAAATATTCGATTCTTATCAGTAGATATGTTAGGGATTTTACTCATTCAGAAACATGGTTTCTGTGGAAATCCAATGCATATACAGGATTTAAAATGAAAATAAGATGGATTTTGATATGAAGGTATGTAAAAGATTTATAAACGTTTCTCATTTTTTTTATATGACCAGGCCATTTATGTCAATATTATTAAATACTGTTTTTAGAATATATCCTGATATGACATTTTTTCTCTATTAAATGCCCCCCACCCCCATCAGCATTCGGTACATTTAGCGACCAATTTTATAAATTTTGAAGAATATATCTTAATATTTTTTATACAAATGTAAATTAATTAATTGATGTACACATTTACACCTTTAATCGATCATTGTCATCTTGGATTTAACTTTAGATTAGTTACAGTAACTGTGAATTGTTCAATACGACATATAGTACTGGCAGAGTTTTGTCTATTGATAACGTCAAAAGCAAAGGGAGAGAAGTCAGTCCATCTTTTCTCACCTGGGTCATTTTTGCAACTTTCAATAGCCGATTTCATACAAATTAAAAGTAATTTTAACATATTTTCAGAAGGTCTTACACTAATATATTCTAACAGATAATAATGAAAATGAAATCTTTGTGGTTGATCTTTAAAGGACATGCTCCTTGTGACAAAGAGAAAGTGTCGAGGATCTATGACCTTCTGCATAGATTACTTATTTATTGGCACCATTTGTAGACAGAAAATACCAATTATTCAGAAAAGTAACTCCCATGTTTCATACTACAGGCAACAAAACCCCAGTCCAGATCTCATGGCGAGGGAAACAGTGATAGAGACTCGGAGGTGGCAGTGTTAACCAGGCAGCTCTGTGAGAGTGAGAGCCAGCGGCTGGATCTAGAGGATCGCGTCCAGGTCCTGGAGGAGAGACTAGGCTGACTTTGACAGTCGTGCCATCGAGACAGAGGAAAGGTCATGTGATCAGACCCTACTGGCAAAGGATCAGTACATCGCTAAGCTTGAGAAAGAGAAGGCAGAGTTAGGCTTGGAACATAACAAACTTGTAAGGAAACTTATATTTTAAATATTTTTTTCTGACTTTTTAATCATTCATAACTCAGTAAAAGAGTATAGAGTAGTCTTAGTTTAAAAATAAATAGGCCACAAAAATTAATTTTTAATATCATGAATACAGTCAAACCTATTTTAAGTTGTCAGTCAAGGTAACAAGAGAAAGTAGCCGCTTAACAGAGGTGATCAAATGAAGGTTAGGCCTAAAACAAAATGTTAGTTGGGTAATATCAAAACTGGTTGGCCCCTTAATACAGGTTTAACTGTATTCATTTACAGATTTATTGATTGATGAGTGAAACAATGGATTTTTTTTGCCAAGTAGACTGTGTGAAATTTTGGCTTTATCATTTTATGAGCATTAAAACATGTCTATATTAGGTAAAAGTTAATTCATAAATTACTAGTAGCATGTTCTCATGGAAAATTGTTCTCCATTTGTTAAAAATTTCTAAATTGTTATGATTTTAGCTGAGGAAATGTTTTCTACATGGGTAAAAGTTTTCAGGAATTTTCCTGAACTTCAGGTTTTTCTGATTGCCAAACGACTTCTTTTTCTATGTAAAGTATAAAAAAATAGCTAAAATCAGGATTTTCAGGTTTTTTTCAAATTTCTAACTTTTACCAATGCTTCTGAAACACAGCTGTGTACTAGAGATTGTTTAAAGGCAACTTATTGGATTAACTGGAACATATTAACAATTCATGAAATTGTCCCAGAGTTGCTTCCTCGAACAACTCTTATGTCTTTTCATTCCTAAAGACATATTCCAAAAATATTGAAAAAGAAACCTTTTCCCCATATTAATTTAGTTGAATTACCCATCATAAACATTTTAAAAATGGCATGAATCTAGCATTTAAATGCTTATCATAATAGTGATACCAACAGAGTTTAGAGCATGTAATGTGAATTACAGAAACAGAGGCACAGGAAAAAGGTGAAACAGATGACGGCCCAGATGTCAGAGTTTAAACAGGAGACAAACTTTCAGATGATGGAGATGCGAGAGGAAATACAGAAACTGATGGAAGAAAAGGCACAACTTCAGGGTGAGTCAGATTTCCAGAAGTTTGAATTGTCTGTATTGTTTAGGTCTTCATAGTTTTGTAGTGAAACCTTGTTATGTAACATTCACTGTGACTATGAAAAAAAATAATAAGATGGATGTATCCAAAAATCAACTCATTCGACACTGGCAGCTTTATATAAATACGGTTCATCCAGCATTGACATTTTAGGCATCATCTGTAATTTATTGGTTGTTTTAATTTTAGGAAAGTATTATTCCATTGTAAATTGAGCTCATGACAACTAATAAAAATTTTAATTGAGTTATGAAATTGAATTCAAATAAAATGAATATAGGACACAGAAAGTTGTTATATTATTTGCAATAAATATTTCTATATCACAGGAAACGAGCCCACAAGATCAGCTATTGCAGAGGAAGTGCCTAAACTACCTGGTGGAGAGAAGATGAAATTGATTCTAGAACTGTCCGAGCAGGTGACAGAACAAGGGGATAAAATAAGTAAACTAGAACATAAAGTGAAGGAAAAAGATCATGTTATTGAAGAATTACGAACAAAACTTAGAAATAGTGCTGATTATCTGAAGGTAGTTGACGAAAAGAAGAAAGGAAGTAGACCCAATAGTGATGATAAAAACAATAATAATAATAATAATAATGTGTTCAAGGGTTATGAAAATAATCATAGAATATCTCTGACTGAGAATAAATCAAGTGATCTCAAAGATAAACAGGGTGTTGTTTTGTCAGGGAATATTATTGGGTCCAATAGAAGTAGTTTAGATGCAACAAGGAATGCAGCAAGTGCTTTGTTTGCAGTCGAGGAAGAGTCGGATGAGTTTGCTGATTCTGGCAACATGATGAAACTGAGCTCTCTCCTTCAGGGCGTAAAAGCTCCAAATGACAAAGCAAGGATTAGTGTAGATTCCCTGACAGGAGACTCAGATGGTAGTAGGAGAAGGGTTGAAGGTCAGGAGGATGAAAGAACAGATTCCGGATTGGGATCAGCCGGAAAGCGTGAGGAGCACAAGACCACTCCAAAGAAATGTAAGCACTGGAATATTTATTCCGAATGGAAAGAGGGCTCTTTTTCAATGGAGTCCGGCTCAGGATTGTCGGATTCGGATTTTGAACCAGACAGATATAAAACCACTAAAGTGTCTAGGGCTCCGCCAAAAATGCAAAACGTTGGAAATTCTAAACCAAAGAAGAAAACAAACAGTTTACGCAGGCGTGCTGGTGACAAGCATCGGGATTTGCCACCGAAACCGGGTATAGCCTTTGCAGGTACGGATGATGTGGACACAGACCATCTGATGAAGGTTCTATCACCAATCATGAGTCCTGTGGAAGTGTCTTGATCATTACACTTCTGCTGTAATATGTATAGGAGCACAGTAATTAGCAGTAATAAATAAGATTGAATGTGCTGTAGCAGAGACAACAGGGATTTTTTTCAGCTGTTTTAATTGCCAGTGTTGGACGATATATTCCCAATATTGGAAATTATTTTTATTTTTCCAAATTTGAATGTAAAAATTCTCCAAAAAATTATTTAATTAGGCCAAAAATTAACAAAGACAGATATTTTTTTGCACAGGCAACTTACAAACAGCAGTTTTTGATAAATTTATTAATATATACATATTGATAGATACATAACTTTCATAAAGTTTTATTCCCTATGTTTGTCGTAGCTTGAGGTTTTTTTCCCCAATTTCTTACATTTTTGCTTGAATATTCCCAATTTGATAACACAAAAAAGTCTCTTGACTTGGCTGTCAGTGGGATTTTGAAAGGTGGAATCCTTAACAGTTTTGCCACAAAGTTTGAGTCCTGCAATATATTCCTATCATATAGGATATGCTCAAGAAACCATGATGCCCCAGTACATCAATTTCCTGAGTCTATATATTGGCTGGCACTCAAAAAGTGCAAATTTTCAAAGCACTGTTAGTTATAAACATATCACTGACTAGAATATTCCTTTACAGTAAGTAATGTAAATAATTAACAAGTTTCCAAAGTTTCAGATATAGACTGAGGAGATAGAAAAATTAGGGCACAGAAGTCCTTGTTCCAAAACATGGAGTACAGGAATGCAAAGTGAGACTTCGTAAGAGCCATAATAGGTTTATAATTGTGCTCAAATTGCAGCCCGATGCTGTCCTGTTTAGGTTTGTTATTCTGTTACCAGTAAAAATGACTGTTATTTTTGTAATGACTTCTACAATGAAACATGCTGCAAAACCTTTTAAACCATTAACAATAAAGCCTGTGTTAGCAGTCACTTCTCAATAACATTCAACCTTTGAACTGATGCCAGTAACTTTTAACCCTTGTATAACAGTCATTTTTTAACAAAGGCAGTAACTGGATTCCCAACATTGAATGTATAGAGATTTTAATCTCTGAATCACAGTCACCTCCCAATAAAAAACAGTCTTAAGTTTCCCCAGATATGGCCCTTGTTCATAGGATTTACATCTCTAGTATGTTTAATGCATAATATGAATGCCAAGACATGGAGCAATATGAAAGGGCATTTTATTGTTACTTGCAAAATTTACTTTTGTAACTTGTTTAATTTTCAGGTAAGGATTTTTTAATATGAGTGGGTATTGTATTTGCATTGATGAGAAAGTATGTAAATGTTTTAAGAATTCAGGAAAGCAACCAGATTGTTGGCTTTAAATTTTATCTGATGGTTTTTTTGTTTTTTTTTGCCTCTTCTTATAAAACAAATGAGACAAGAACTGGAAATAGAAAAAAGTTGTAAACAGTATTTACACTTAATTTCAATTGAGAAACATGTTCTTACAACTTGCATTAATCCCATTCTACGGTTCCTGGGTTGGACCAGTACTTTGCAGTTGGGAAGGTAATGAAAAATCCTAACCCCCATTGGGGTTCAAACCCAAAAACTTCAAATTTGCAGTTTGGTACTGGTTACTCGTTTTACCGGAATCCCCCTATTTACCGGAATCCACTTAGATTTTACCGGAATCCACCTTATTTTCATGCCAAATGAAGCATATTTTGACCTATGTTATTGAAAGTACCTAAGAAAATGTGATCACATAAAAGCAAACTGCATTTAGCATGTTTGTTCTTTTCCTAATGGACATTTGGCCTATTAGCGGTACCGACTAAGTAGATTCCGGCATGAAGTCATCTTCGTGGTTTTGAATGACTATTTCATCTGATCTTCATAATAATACTAATAAAAATTGCCATGCCCTTTTCATCTTTTAGTTTTCAGTGGTTGGTACGCAGAGCTTTATAAAAGTTAAGTAAAGTGATCGTAACATTATACAACATGGCCAATTTATTGTTAAGTGGAATATGCAGCATCAACTTAGAACCGCGTCTCACGAAATCGACAGCGTGAGTAGGAGGCTTTATAGCAGACAATATTGGTCTGACTATTTCTTAAATTGTAATTAAATTTTAAACAAAATTATGAATTTGAGGTAAAGAAACGTAATTATGTGGTTCTTTTTATGTTAAACTGAGTTAATCAAACTGTTCCTTGACGGCTATCAGTTAGCACCTGCTGTGACACACACACACACAATCAGCAAGTTCTCCGCGGGCGTAATTAAATTCCGCTACCATATACCACCTTAACGATGACTGTAGGAGGTTAGTAGTTCATACAATTCATACGTATGCTGTAATAAAAATAGATAAATTTGTAGAGAAAAAAAGAATGTGTATGGATGAAAGATATATGTAAAAGCATGGATATTGTACTGTACATTCCTCAACAACATTAAAGAAATAATAAACTCCATCCCTTACTCCTTCAACTGCTAACGTTGACGTCGATTCATGGATATGTTATAATCAGTGGTGCAGAATATCATGCATATAAATTTTCTATATTAAAAGACGGTCTCTAGCACTGTCTCGAGTTTAAAACCTAACTGGTTGTCATTAAGAATAAAGATCGGGATACTCACCGGACTGAAATATTTTATCATAGACCTTAACTAGGTATGGAACATTGAAATGCTTAGCCTAAATGAAATAATTTGAAGGGTAAAGTTTTCATATTTATGCATGCATTGTTAACAGGTTGACCACTGAACGTATCAGCCGTCGCAGAAACTCACTGTACAACGATGTATCATTTGAAGTTTCCAATTACTCGTATACTTGGTAAACATAACATGCTTCAGAGCCTCGTTTCTTAACTTACGATGTCGATTCCGGTCTACCTCAGTATAAATAAAATCGTATATAGTAGGCCTAATGTGACAGTCGAAATACAGACAAAAGCTATATCAAAAGTGTTTTATTATAACTGTCATATTTAATGAACAGATTTGACGTAAAAATATTGATGTTTTGGCGAATCAAAGTAAATTATCAGTATCTTCAATAATGCCACGTGATGCCTCTATGGAGTAACTGATCAAAGTGTGCCGCGTGACAGTTGACGCGTGTACAATATTTCACCTTGCGGCACTCTTTCGGTAATTGGATTATCACCTTTATCGAAATTGACACGGAACATGCCACAATGGTCATGCCAATCACCCCAGGTGAGAATGTATGTATAATATCAAATACAAAAAAAATAATCTTGCGTTCGTAAGTTTATGGAACCATACTAAATGTTTTATATTATATATGGGTATTATTAAATCACGCCAGTTATATATCTACTAATGAAAACATCATTTTTCATAACCATATCTGAGCTGAGAGAGAGAGAAAGAGGGAGGGGGGGATAAAGAGAAAATTCAATGCAGATTCTAGCCAAACAACAAACAAGTTAAAAACAATGTACCTGGCTTTTAGGTTGATACCAATATTTTCCTTTTTTGGAAAGAAACATAAATAAAAACTATCCGTTTCAACCATAGGCAATTATAAGATGAAAAAATGATATGACATTTAAGTTTAAGAAGATAAACAATAATATTAACCTTGAAATGTTACCAGGTCGAATCTGCCGCTCTATAAATTGCTAAGTCGATTTCGTACAGTAAACGACAGCATAGGCTTACGTCAAATGTTATTTAAAAACAGATAAAAATGTATTAAATGAATTTCATTTCTAATATCGTATTTTTGTTAATTTTAATAAAAACATAATTAAAAAAATAACATAATACAAGATAAATAAGGGGGATTCCGGTAAAATCTTAGTGGATTCTGGTAGATTCCGGTAAGTAGGGGAATTCCGGTAAAACGAGTAACCCGTTTGGTACATAACCACTGGACAAAGTTGCCCTTCTGAAAAAGTTGTTATTTTTTTATTGAATAATAACTTTTTTGGTTTAAAAAAGGAAAAAGTTTTTTGGAATTGCAATCCAAGAAATAGATAAAATAAGTCTCCATTAAAAGTTGATTATTATGGAGTATGTACATTTTCAATGTGAAATATATAATTTTATACCAGCATTTACAAAAAAGTTACAGTATTATGTAGTAGAGGTATAAAATGTCACTTGTACTATATTGCCATAGAGCTAGCTCTTGTGGCAACATAGTAGAATGTCCAATTTGCATACTGAGGATCCTGAGTTTGATTCCAGCTTGAGGCAGTAGGATTATTACTTTAAGGGTTTTGCATTAAATATTGTTTAGCTATGCATTTAATCAGTACAGTTGTTGATTTAATTGTTGATTTAAAAAGTATAATACTTTAGAATATATATATAGCTAATTTGTAGAATTAAGATTTTTTACTCAATATAAATTAGTTTCTGTTCATATTAATAGTATCAACCAAATCTTGGATTGATCATTAATTTATACTTTTCTGTTACAGCTAATTAATTTTTGCTCAAGAATTTTTTGGTGTACATGTATTTCATGATTTGTTCATGGTATTGTCAGATATAATAACAGTATCTATTAGGCAAACTATGCAGGTCATAGTCAAATGATGCCTTATTCATACGAGAAATTAGATATATTTTTAACCCTAGTATAAAACAAAACTTTCCACCAGCACTTTTTAGCTCAGCCTCAAATTAATACTTTGATACATTGTTGGATTTTTTTCAAATTATGACCTCATAAAATACCTAAATAGTTATTTCTTAATAAATATTTCTTTGTCCATCAGGAAACTGTTTATATAAGCTCAATTTGCATAAGATATTGCAAGAAACTAGAAATGGTGCAAAGAGTTCTTGCCTTTGTTTGGTTTTAAGTTTAAGTAAGCACTAAGTTATGTTGAGGGAATTCAAGCTAGGCTATGTAAAACCCTTTACCTCATGGATATTTATGTACAAATTTATGATTTGATGAAAATTAATTGATGGACTTTTCTTTGGATGACTGTAAAAACTGAGCTACAATATTGTATTAGTAAGCAGAGGATCTACTCTGTTTGTCTGCATCAAATATGAATCTATATGAAGTACAGTAAAGGGTTAATCAAATGAGGTTGAAACACATTCCATATACGTTGTTTTATAAAATAATCAAGTACATGACTATGATGACAAAAACTTACATGTTTACCATACTGAATAACACAATATTTGCTGAGAAATGAAATATTGGGGTATTTTTTTAATTTGAGAAACAAAAATGAATACATACATACTCAGCACTTAGTTAAAGTTGGTGGAATTAATGCCTCATTTTATACTTGTTGCATTATCATTTTCTGTATGGACAAGTTTTTTACTCAAAATAATAAATGGATTTTGTTTGTGATATTTATTCCCCCAGATCAATAGATTGGGTCATGTTGATTTTGGTCTGTCTGTTTGTTTGTCACAAAACTTTAACCTTGACCATAACACAGAAGTCCTTTCACCAACACCCTCCAAACTTCACAGGTGCATGCACCTTGTTGAGCTCTACCTGCCAGGTGACCTTGACCTTCAAATGACCTTGACCCCCATTGCTTCCATTCAAACGTAGCTTGTTTTTAATGAGCAGTTGACTAAACTATGACTGGGAAAGGCACATGGTAAAGGGTTACAGTTGAATGGTGTGGTTTATTAAATGGAAATTTATTTTATTATTTCTGTTTATGTAAGCTTTAAGATGTTTGCTTGAAATTTTGTTTATGATTTTATACTTTTATCTAAAAAAAAAAAAATTTTAAACTTTTGAGGGGGATGTGCTTATTTTAAATTTTTAAATTTTTACAGCACAGTGCGCTCAAGGTGAGCTTTTGGGATCAACCTCTGCCTGTCCTCAAGAATGGTTTTTTATCTGAAATTTTAATCAAAGTTAAACTGAATTGTTTAATAAAGCTGATAGTACTCTAGTGAGCGTTTTAGGGCCATGATGACCCTCTTGTTTAGTTTTCTACAAAACTGAATCTTTATAAATGAAGTAAATACTGTACACATCCTATTATTGATGGAGAATTAATTTTTGCAGTTCAAGAATAATGCATCATTATAAATCTTTGCTCATGATTTGTGGTCATTCTAATTTTTTTTTTCTGATTCAGTGATACATGTATCACTAAGAGGGTATAAAGAAACTTGTTCCCCAAAATGGATTTTCCATTGCCGAGACGCCTTCCAGTTGCTGTCAGATCTGGGTCTTCTCTGTTTTCCACAGTATCAAAACAAGTCTACATAAGGTAAAGGGTTGTACACACACACACACATGCGAGTATGGCAATATTAAAATAAAATCAAGTCCAATTAAAGTAGACATCTTTTTATTGAGTAACAGCATAGAAATAAAGACGAAAAAAGTCAACAAATATGATGTTATGTACACAATGTTAATATATTATGAAATGTCTGTGAAGTACAATATATTTGAGACAGTTAACTCTAAATGTTATTTTTCATGATACAGCAATGCATAAGGAAGACACGATTACAATATTGCAGGCAGATCTCCTTTTTATTGTGAATCTAAATTTATAAACACCAGTGCTGTATATTTACATCAATCCACAAAAATACTTAGCTCAAACTTTGTTCATGAAATGTTACGTAGAAGATAATGCAACAGAAATTATAAAAAAGGTACCATAAAAAATAACATGTCACATAACTCTTCATATTTCCTCATCTATAGATTGGGTATGAAAAAATATAGCCCTTTCTCTATCTTAAATTTTAGTCTAAAAATTTTTTGAAGAACTCCACATGGTACATGTAAAACCAAACCTTAATTTTAAACGGTGAAAATCTCAGAATTATATCACAGGTAAATTTACATCACAATTATCACATCCTGAGCTTAACAACACCTCAGTTGTGAGGACACATCTATAAATGCAAACCTGCACCATGAGGCCACTTTTTCTTAAAAGACTAAACTCCACTACTATATACAAGTGTCACCCTTAATATGCAGGTGTTTTAACAGTACATGTAAAGAAAAGTAGTTGCAGAAATTTTCTTACACATTGTTGGCATCAGGGTGCACATTTTCACCATACAAATTCAATACCTATATAAATAATGTAAAAACAAAGGACGGAAAATGATTTATAAGAAATATACCATTACACACATCACATTTTTTTTTTTTTAAATAACTCATTTTCATGCAAAATATCTTAACAATACTGACTGATACTGAAAACAATATTAACAACTGATCAAATTTATTAACTTTGTAGTAACTGAATGCATGTTTATGAGGAAAATCATTCACTGCTTTAACTTCTAATGTATGTAAAAATAATGATAAAAAGTACAAATTCTGGAGAAAAAAAAATCAATGAAAGAAAAAAAAATTCTTACGTAAATGTTTTTCTATGTGTTATTACTAGCTTCTATTTCTTCTCAATATCTTGAGAATCATCATAACTATGAAGAATATACAATGCAGAATGTCCCTGAATTAGTATCCAAAATATATATCTATGTTAGATGTGTAGTTTTAATGCTTGGCTCAATGACAAAGTGCAAAAATAATAATCCTAAAAATGTCTTTGAATGTCCTGACTCAAGATATCAGGTGCAGTAAATGTTAAAAAAAGTTAATTTCCGTAACTGAGCTTACTATATATTAATGAATGGCATGTATATAATCTGATAGAAATGTGAGTAAATGTAAATAAGACATCAAACAAGGTAACAAATAAATAAATACAGTCTGACGAATGAGCATAAAAACCCACTTGTTTGCCCACACAGGCGGTTTTAATTGCATAGAAAAAAGATATACATCTGACACAATGTGATTATTGAACATATAAGCCATGATTGTAATAAACAACTAAAAACATGTTAAATAAATGCACATAATAACTGAATAACATGATAAATTCACATAACAATGCCATGCTTTATTGAGACATAATACATGTTATATAGTCTCTAACCAGTAAAACAAAAAACTTAAACATTTTCTGTCTAGATCAAGTAATAAGCCTGAAATGCTTCATTCTCTTTTCTGGTGTCCTTTTTTTTTCTTAATCAGTTTCTCAAACTTGAATTTTTGTCTTATACTTGTCTTTTCTTACATGTCTATTATCTCTGGATAAACAATGTCAAAGTATAGAAATATACAAAACATAACGTCACTCATCTGTGATTTTTTTTGGTTATAATTATGTCATTAGTCATGGTAAATTAGACATATTTAGCTATGTCATAAATAATAAGACACTTTTTGCATCAGTAAAAGTTATGATGAGTCAGTTTCAACATTTATAGATCTAATCAGAGGTCAATCTAAATCAGAAAGTCTTTATAAATATTGGTCACTCTGTGATGACCTTTGACCCCTTTCACCGTAGTGACCAATTACTGCACGTTCTGCATCTTGTCCAAAATCTGTTTCTTCTCCATCTCTAACCGTGTCAATTCCGACCGCAGTTCGGCCAACTCTCCAGTTGGTAGTGACACTGGCTCCGCTTTCCTCTGACCCTTCTTCCCTTTACCACTGCTTGATTTCTCGGCATTTTCAGCCTTGGCGTTGACCTCATCGACGACACGCTGGATCTTCTCTTTTGTCTCTACGATGGACTTGTTGACATCAGTGAAATCGGCACAAAGGTCATCGTGCTGATCCTGACTGGACTTCTGTGGAGGGAGAAATATTGTGTTCAAGTTTACTCAGGGTAGGGGTAATATTATTTAAAATTTAGTTAATCTTTAACTCATATAAAAGGGGTCTGATGTCTTGATACATTATTATAACTGATATTCTACACAGTCTGCATGTCACTTTAAATAAACCATTTAACATTCAGTGAATTGATAATTATCTAGGAATAACTTGTACATGAATATTCATGAAGGTAAGGGCACAAGTATTATTAAAACCAAAAAAGCTAGGTTAATTCATTGTCCAGTGAATATTTTAAGTTGATTTGAATTGATTTGTCTTGATATGAATGTACATCATTATTGTCATCACCACCACCACCATCATCAGTCCTCCTTCCATCATCATCCATTGTACCATTTACATGAATAAAGTTCTAGCTTGTATCAAAATTACTGACAATAATCAAATAGTATGCAAAACCCCAGCCTTTTTTGCTATTTATTTTTTGCATTTTTTTTTTGCCTATTCTGTAGAAATAGATTAACAGAGTCAAAGTTATCTCACCTGCTCAGGGAGACTGCCCTCTGTGATATCATCCTCCTCTGCATGGTTTGCGAATGTCTGCCAGAGGGCATGACCTGTCATGTTTGCTGTGACGAACCTCAGCGGCAGCTTCCTGCTCATTGGGCACGATCCTGTGAAGAGCACGCATCATCATGTCTTATATATATCATGAAGTCTGCAGACCCTTTACATACAATGTACACTGGTATTGCTTATACTAGGCTAGTTACTGTTCATACAGAAATTCTTTACAAAAATCCAAAGGGGGTCCTTGGTATATTAAAGCTAGGGATTGAACCCAAAACCTCCTAGTAATGAGGTGAACATATTTGACCACTCAGCAAATGGCAACTGGTTTATCCCTTGTGAAAAATAAAAAGAGAATTTATCCTTCTAAAATATCTGAACACATACCATTAGGAGCGTATCTGTTGCTAAGCGCCAGGAGGGACTTGTCGACATTGTGGGCGGTACCCTGGGACTTGGCTTGATGGACCTTCTCCTCCATACTGCCCAGGATTGTGTGTAGCTTGTTTGTCATCGAGAAGTTTGAGTATTTAGACAGTCTAGAAAAAAGAGGAAAATAATAAATATCCGCAGAAAAACAAGCACAGTATAGATCCAAAATGATTACTGTAAAAATGGAGCTATACTATATAAAGAGTTTGACCCTAAATATAGCATTATAATGGTGATGCACTGTGTTATGTCTAGAAAAGAAATACTGCACTACATATTTTTTTTCATAATAACTCTTTGATACATTCAACCATCAAAAGCAATTTGTCTGGTACATTCACTGTTTATGAAAATGTATTTATCTCAAAAGGGAGATAAGTTAAAAAAAAAAACTCAATTAAAAAATACAAACAAAATCTCAGACTAAAAATCAAAACAGGATAATGTTTCCCCCTCAGAAGTCATAGCTGAAGAATTCAATTATAAATACCTTTCTCTCAGTCTCTCTGCATTGAAATGGACACCCTCAACATTTGTTGCTGGTAGCAACTTGACATCCAAAAGGTCATCCACCATCTTGACCTTCTCTTCCTCTGTGTGACACTGTCCGAACATGTTCTGCAGCAGACGCAAAGTACCGTCTGGGCTTGGTTCATTTTTGATTGATCCAGTTGTGGATTGACGGAAACGAGAGAAGAACAGGTCGTCACAGACAACGGCCAGGGCCCGATGGTATTCACGCAGGAAGTCAGGGTTGTGGTCGTCGCGTAGATCACCTGTGACAATGTGACATGTTGGATTAAGGAACCTTTCCAATATTTACAGATGTATTCAAACTGACTTACAGTCTACCCAGTAACTACACTGGGATAATGGGTAGTCAATGGTTGACCTGATTTGTGATACTGTTTGTGAGTACCTGATTTGGCTATAAATAGGAAAAGCAAAGCTCAAAGTTTCACTGATAAAATCTGGAAATATTCTTTTCTCTGTATGATATCTTCATACTTTATAATATAGATTTTCTGCTATAAAATATCTTTGCAAATGTTTCAAATTTGACTGTTTCTGAATGACTTAATACAAAACATTCATGATTCCAATTTTGCTCCATTTCACCTTATGAAGTGAGAGGAATAAAAATGTTTTGTCCCAAAGTTCTGGTAAAAGGCTTAAACTTCACCAGTAATACTTCTTAAATTGGGTAGAAACACTTACCAACATTTTTGTTATATGAAATATTTTAAAATTGAAATAAAATTTCACCCTACTTACCAGTACAATAATATTGGTTATGAAATGGAGTATTTAGATGTATTGTTAGGGAAACAAAAAATTATGATAATTGTCCCTTAGTATTATAAACTATTACTTCATGCTATGTAAAATTTGAGGAAATGGTCCTGGACATTCTTGCTTACCTGACTGTATATGAGCCAGAGTGTGAACAAGGACAACCACAAACTCTCCGACAGTGTCAAGTCTCGCTGATCGAATGTACAGTATGTGGTTATTGGCATCATAGAAGAAGGAATTCCGGTACGGGTTTCTGCGAAGCCTCTCATTGGGCGGGATCTTGTCTGCTAGAAGCAGAGTGATTGGCTTATGCTGACAGTGGGCGGAGACCAGATCCGAAACGAAACACCCAAACTTGTATACGATAAACTTGCGAGCATCAAGCTTGTTAAGATCAACTGGTTCAAGTTTGGAATCGCTGGTCCATGTGGAATCCTTAGCATCTTGGAATCCATCACCTGGAACAAAATAATGAAATGTTATGTATCTGCATGTCACCTTGAATTTGTAGTTACAACATTTGTAGATAACTCTAGATTCCAACAGGATATGAACATTATTTTCCTGTCCTTAGTTACACTAGTAATTTTGCTATTATGCAGTCTGTGGTAGCAACTAGCATTAAAAGAGAAAAGTGTTACAGAAATTATTGCCCCTGTAGCAAATTTTTTTGGTGCAAGTTTTCGAAGTATCCACATAAAATTACAAACTAAAAATCTCACTACAGGTGATTTGTACCCCCATACCCAACCTTGTCTTCATGTAATGTGGCTGTAGAATGTGACATAAGAGGACATGATGTGATCCCAAAGTACCCCAAACTTCAGTGAAGCCAGGATACAAAAATATACTTACTAAAAACATACTTCAATTACAAACAAATGAAAACATTAATCTTACTGTCAATCTTCTTGGAGCCATCTCCTTTGTGTGCTCCCTTCTCTATCTGGCTCTTGATATTGTCCAGTTTCTGGTACAGTGGTGAGGCCATCAGGAGCGCCATGAGTTCTGCCTCGTTAAGTGGCGCCGCCATGCCGTAGCTGGGAGGCAGATCTGGTTCCTCTGTCTCAGGTTCATGGTCGTCCACAGTTGTGGGGCGGCTAGAGACAGGTGATCTGGGCCTTGTGTCGGCGCGAGATGTGGCTGTGTCAATGTTCAGGGCTTCGTTCAAGGTGAGTGCCTGGTGGTTAGGTGAAAATAGCATATAAATACCAGTATACTTTCCTATTGGCAATTATCATTTAAAAAAACACTAACAAAACAAACAGATTAACAACTGAACTGCAAAATAGAACACAATGTATGCATATAATGATTACTAAAGACAGTAACTGTTAACATGCAGAAATCAATCATATCCATACATGGTGATTTTTCTTACCCTCATCAATCATTTACTACTCCAAGGTTTGTTACTGATAGCATAGGTAAAATTCATTTTTACGCCTCTCAATTATGGTAAATGGATAAACAGGGAAAAATGAAACACACTGTTTCACCCCCCACCCACTCCCTTTAACAAAAGACCCGATTCTTCAGTGTACAAACCTCATCAGCCTTCATCCTCTGCATCTGACTCTGCTGTTGATGCTCCAACTCTCTCTTGGCATCGTCCGCATTCTGTATCAAATCCTTCTGCTTCTTTCTTCAGCTTCTCTTCTTTCCTCTTCTTCAGTCGCTCCTGCAGGGTGCTCTGCATGCGCAGCTTGTCAGCGTCAATCTTGTTTACAAGATTCTGAAGGTCACGCTCATGTTGCTCTAGCAGCTGCCTCTGGTCATCCTCACTGGCACCTTGATTTTTCAACTTCTCCACCTCCTCCTGCAATACATACACAGCTGTTGAAAAGGGGCCATAACTGTGTAAAAAAATTACCAATTTTGCCCTAAGTAAATTGATCTTCATTTAAGTGAGAAATAAACATGTGTACCAAAAATAATCGGAATCCATTGAGCCTATGATGAAATTGGGCAAGGTATTTTAGACAAGTTGAATAGGGTCCATTATTTTTCATTAATTTAATAAATAGAGTCAGACCTTGTATTAATGTTCACCTCTAAATAACAGCCAGTCTGTGAAAAAGTATGACGTTGTAAATATATAAGGAATTCAACCTTCAGATAAAAGCATCTTGTGTACACATTCCCTTGAGCACCAGAAACCTTTGCTCAAATGTTTTAGTACACTACTTTAAAAGGAAAGCAACAATTTTATTTTCCATAGTAACAAACACAACAAGTATCACGAGAAATAAGCATCTGTCATGTCCTTCCCTGGTCATGGTACAACTAAAGAACTGTTGAAAAGGATTAAGTTGTAAAAATTATTTTCCAATCAACATCAAAAGAAATATGTAACACAAGAGCACTGCATGCAGATGCCAATGCTCATCTATTAAGTTTTTTTTTTTTTTTTTGTTTTTTTAAAGGGAGATAAATTAGGTGAAAATGGACCTAAGAGTTATGGCCCTTGATGAGAATGTAGCCCCTGTGATAGTGAACAAGTATGGGAAGTTTGATGACAGAAACCTTTTAATAGTTTAAAAGTTATGGCCAAGGTTAAAGTTTTTCACAACAACACAAGACCTTTTTTCTTTGAAACACAGACAACCTAAAAAACAAACAAGACATATTTCCTTCTCACAATCGTACCTTCATCTTCTCCTTCTTGCTCTTGATCAGATCTTCCTTGCGTTTGTTGAGAGCCTCCAGATTCTTCTCGTGTTTCTCTTTCTCCTGTTTTGTCTCTCTCTCTAGCTGCTTGGCATAATCAGCCATTTCGTTCTCCATCCTTCTTTGCTCTTCTTTCTGGAACTCTGAAAAATATATTTTGTAAGTTTTAGAGTAATACTGAGACTGAAAAAAAAAAAAATACATAAAAATATCAGTTTCTTTCCAGCCTCATGTAATTACCCCAGATTTTGCTGTCAGAAAATGATAAAACTTGAAGCCTTACCGTCACCTATTTTTATGAATCAGTTTCATTAATGGCTAAATCAAAGGCTTATAATTTTTAGATTCATCTGCATACTATGTTTTGCTATGTTGTAATTATTCTTATTGTTTTTTTTATGTGGACCATAGAGAAGATAATGGGTTTTACCAAACATGTAATACACTATCCATCAAAACTTAGCCTACTTACTACAAATAAACCCATGTGCTTTTTTATGTATATCAAGTGAACACCTGATATCCCTGTGAAACTACTGGATAATGCAACGTCTCTTATTTCAAAAGCTTATTAATATCATTTCTTTTATCATTTGATCAGTCCTTAATAGTAATATTAACTTTTAATTACCATGGAGTAATAATTTCATGCATGGAACGCTTATATATATAGGTGAAAATAAAGAACCCTAGCTTCCTGCAGTTGCCAAGGTAACCACTACCGTACCTTCTTGTTCACGCCTCATCTTCTCCTCCTGGTCAAGTCTCTCTTGTTCCAGCCTCTGTTTAATGGCCTCTAGTTCCTCAGCAGATCTCTCAGCAGTGTCTGCGTCGCGTTTATCATGACTAAACTCACGAAGAGCGTCAGCAAACTCCTATAACACATAAAAATAGGTTGTAAACTGTAATATGCAGAATCTGCATTTCAATTATAGAATTAGAGAATGTAAAACAAAAAAATTTCAAACAATCTTAAATCTAACTATCAATGAAGAGTAATTTTCTATCCATATAATGGATAATATATATTCTTTTCTTTGCAGATATGACCTACTATCTGCTTAGCAGCACTGTAGTGCCTGGTGTTCATATGATACTAAAATATCATTTATTTTTGTGAAGATTTTTATTTTATTTAAACAACATATTGGATCCTCAGAACTTAAATAATTAGAAGAAAATCAAGATCATTTACAGTTAGAATATACTTTAAATACACAATATCTTTTCATGTCTCTATACCTTGTAATGTTTCTCCTTCAGAGCAAGCTTAGCCTTTGCAAACTTCAGTTCCCAGTCTGCCAGGGCCCCACGCTCCACAGCACCCTTCTCGCTGTTGTGCTGGCGATCAAGGGCAGACAACTCCTGCTGCTGCTGATGCAGCAGTTCTGCACGCCTCTGCTGAAGCTCTTCTGGGCTCAGTCCAAGTTTCTGTGGAAAACAAGATGGTATTCAATATTTCAAAAAGTTTTATAAATATAAAAAATAAACAAGCTATGCTCGAATGAACGCCATCCACCCAGGGGGGGAGGGGCTTAGACTTTGGGGGTCAAAGTTATTTGAAGGTCAAGGCCACCTGGCAGATAGAGCTCATCAAGGTGTATGCACCTGTGAAGTTTAGAGGCTGTAGGTGGAAAGACTTCAATGTTATGGTCAAGGTTAAAACAGACAGACAGACTAAAAACAAAATGCCCGGATCCATCGATCCAGGAGCATAAAAATGGCAATACTTGTTGTCTTATCAACATGTCAAACTTTGTATGCTTTGAATTCAAATAACCACCTGTAAATCACAGTGCTTATTTTCTGCCATATGAAACCAGCATGACAATGTTGTCTTCGATTACATTAATCAATCAAGCTGTAATTGCACCAAAGTACTTAGCACTAAGTAATACTTATATTTAACAACAAATTTTTTCAGCCTTGTTTCTCAAATAAAAGTACATGTACCAACATACTTCATTTCTTAACAAAAATTGTTAGTTAATGATTTTTTGTTCACATAGTCATGTACTTAAATTTCGGCAAGCAGGATATGGAATGTATTTCTATGTAATTTAAAAATTACAAAG
Source organism: Solen grandis (assembly GCA_021229015.1). NCBI lineage: Eukaryota > Metazoa > Mollusca > Bivalvia > Adapedonta > Solenidae > Solen > Solen grandis. The sequence continues at coordinate 90,229,727 of CM037777.1, forward strand.
TGTTAATACTTTTGATGTAATTTGAGTGATACCCTAAAGAATATTGACAATATAAAAAAAACAACTAAACTTTTCTGTAAAATGAGGCATTTTGGGAGGCTATGCAACCAGACAATGTTTCATTTTGTGCAGTTTGGGGTTTAACCATACATGTATATTATAAGCATTAAGCAACGTGCATGCAAACATTTACCTGGAGGTCGGCAAGTTCCTGGTCGTGCCGTCTCATCATGTCATCACGCAGTTTGTCATACTTGTCACTCAGTTTGTTGAGGGCTTCATCCACCATCATTCTCTTCTCTGCAGCAAACTGCTTCTCAAGGTCGTTCATTTCCTGATTAATAATTAAATTCAACATAATCTCAAAACAGGAAACACAAAAAGCATGATGTTATATGTATAACCAAGGCATCACCATCAATGAACGATTTGTCTTCTTACATACATTAAAGCCAATAGACAATTTCACCAGAGAATTGGCAATATACCTGGTAGAATTTGCTGATTTAAATTGACCAATCTGTGACTGAGAAAAAATCTCAAATGTATGTTTATTTCCCATTAAACAATGTGTGAACTTTACAACAACATGTAGATTAGGTGTTCGTGAAGTGCTCATCAATTTATGTAGGTTTACGTCTAATTTTTGAGTGAAATATTACATTTTGTATGAAACCATAACATGTTTTCTATACAGTGTAGATCAATTGAAGCGCTGTTACTGGAGGTCAAAAGTACCACGTACATGTAACTGTGTGAACTGTTTTGAAAATACAGGAAAACATACTTTAGGGATTGTATTTCTGAGGTTCTTGAATTTGCAGAATTTGTCTATTAATATACAAGTTATAGGACTCTTTGATTAATTCCCTTATTCACTGATGGATAACAATATTCTAACACGGTACTGACTTTGGGTTCCATGGTATCAACTGTTATATTAGTATTTGCATTATAATGGAGCATGTAGTTATTGACTGTATACACTGTAAACAATTAAGGTGGTTGACAACAACAGAAATCCAATGGACATTCACCTGTGCTTGTCTCTGAGCAAGAACTGCCTTAATGACTTTCTCACTCTCATCTTCTCCATTATCCTTTATTCCTTCTTTTATGGCCTTATGTTCTGCTTCCTTTGCCTTCTTCAGTTTGACCTCATTCATCTCTTTCTTCTGTTCCAGCATCTCCTTGGTAACATCCACATCGTGTCTGCGTCTCAGGTCTTCAAGCTTCCTCTGTCTTCTGTTAGCCATTTTCTCTCTCAGCGCGAGCAGTTGTCGGTTCTTTTCATTCTCTAGTTTGTCAGCGAGGTCTTCCAGTTCATGACCATGTTGTGCCATCATCTGAAATAAGATTTTGTTTACACAAGTGTGTAAGGGGACTTTATATGAGATTGATATTAACCCTTTCCCTCATAGAGGAAACCATGAAAAGACCTATGTGAACAACATAAAACCAGATCAGCCTGCGAGTAACTTGCAGGCTGATCAGGTTTTATGTTGTTCGCTGCTCCTCAGTGGTCTGGAAATGAGGATTTTGTAATTAAATTTGGTAAGGTTTAACTGTGATTTTCTGCAGATCAGGCTTTATGTGGTACCTATTGAGTGCGTCAAAATAAGTGCTACATCACTGTGATATCATACCATAAGACAAAAGACTTAGTACCATACCAGACACATAATCCTAATGCTGGGTCATACCAATATATGCTGTCAGAGCACCATGCAAGATAAACCAGTGCTGTTTTTTTATGACTGTTTTTTTTTTTTTTGTTATGTTGTGGCCAGGAATAGGACCAATGACGTCCTGGTAACAGGGTGGAAACTCAAGTCAAATCATCAGATTGTCCCATAGTTACACCTGGATATATTGAGATAAAAACACACATGGGTTTAATTGTTTTAAGAAACGGTAAGCAGTTGACCTTTTCATAATTAGAAAAAATCCAATAGTAAAGGCCAAAGGTGGACTTTGACTTTTCACAGCAAAAACTGGAAAGGTCCATCAAGTTTTCTATTCACTTCACAAGGACCACCCACCTCATTTATCTTATCCTGACTGAGATCGGTCCTGGCCGAGAGCTCCGCAGCGTGCCTGTTCTTGGCCTCACGCAACATCTTCTCTTGCTCTCCCTCCAGCTGTTTCCTCATCATCTCCTCCTGTCTCTGGCTCTCCAGGTCCAACTTGCTGGCGATCTTGTCAAACTCTTGACTCTGTCTCTTCTTCAGGTCTCCCTTTATCCTCTCCTGCAATCACATCATCAAAAGTTTCTAGTTTCAAATCAGATTTAGAAAAAAATACAAAGCTTTGGACACATTAGAATTCTAATTGTGCCACACAGAAATAAAAATGACAGTGTTTCTTGCACATTTTGTTGAAACCTTTTCACATACTTGTATAATTACTTCATCAATGTCTTGTAAACAACAATAATATTCTGTCCTTAATCTATATCAATTACCATTATCATCATGTATTTATATTTATTCCTGAAATCAATTCTGCAAAACTCAAATTGCTTTCCAATGAATAAACTTTCTAGTCCTGTCATGTGGTTTGACTCATGTCTGTAACTCTCAAAACAAGTAAAAATGACAGTTTAACATTAGTGTGGTTGGTCTCCATCCCAAATCCGTGTTTAAGATGAAAATATGATTAGTTAATCACTCACAGCTCAACATTTGCCAGCACATACTGGCTTACACAGACAGTGAGAAACTCTATAAAACAAGTGCTCATTCAGATTTGAAATTCATATTTGCATATATGACTGATGCAAATAAAGTCCCCCATGTATTACCTGTTCTTTCCTGAGGGCATGCTCCTCCATGGACTCTCCAAGGTGGACTTTTGGTGTGACCAACAAGCCTTGACCATCAGCTTGTGTTTCATCCTGGCTGCCCGGGGCTGCATCTTGCTGCATCTGCTTGCGTTGCTCAGCAATGATCCTCTGGGCTTCCTCCTCCTCAAGCTTCCGTTGGGACTCCTGCAGTCTCCTTGCTCTCCTGGACTCCAATTTGGCCTGTCAATGACAAGGAAGATACATTAAAGATTGTGGAAAACAGGGGGTAAATCAGCCTCAAACTGCACCATGGTGCTAAAAAATACTGAAACTCTTTGGGCAAATTCTAGTTTACCTTTTTCTGTACTGAAAATACCAAAATATTTCATTTCAAAAGAAATATTGTTAGTTCTGTAATCTGCTCACCTGGAGGTCGCCAATCTGTCGCTCCTTCTCCAGGGACAAATCCTGCTGCATACTCTCCAGGTCCTTACGATGCTGGTCCATCAACCTCTGTAGTGCCACTTGTTCAGCTGCCGGACACTGGTCAGTCGCAAGCTTCATCATCTCACGCTGTTTCTCCTTCAGTCCAGCTGTGTGCTCCTCACTCAGGGATTTTGTCATCTTGGATTTGTGCTCATTCTCTTCTGCGTCCAATTCAGCTTCCGCTGCAGCCATTTCCTGCTCAAAGAGGCGTTTGAGAGCTTCAAGCTCTCTCTCAAGGTCATCACTGTGCCCCTCCTGGATGATCTTTGCAGTCATCTGTAACCATTGTAACAGTAAAAAATTCAGAATATTCTATTGCTGTTGGTGGTTTATAATCA
>CM037777.1:90233435-90283435 GCA_021229015.1 Solen grandis
AAGAACCGAAAGTACTAGGTACGGAGTTATTTTGTCACAATATTTTATATTATAATATTATTATGAGTTCGTTGCTCATTCAGCGACGAGAGCCTTGGGACTTTTAGTCAGTTTTTAAATCTTAGGTGGAAGGAACGTCCTATGAATTTTATACAAAACTATATAGCTCGCACTGAAATCACTTTAAGCATTTGATGGACCATGATTGTATTTAATGAGAAGCACAGCGTGACGTTACCGTGCCAGGAGTATGATGATTAACTGCACCAGTGTCGATATAATCTTGTTTGAACGTAAAACTCACGTGATTAGGGCAACAAACACTTACCAACACGCGCACAACTGCAGGATATTATCTCTTGACCGTATAGTTTTAAGGGGTTGTTAAAAGCTTGCCACTTGTATTGATCTGAATGTGAAGAGTGGGATAAAAGAAATCAATGAAACAAAACAACAGCAACATTTGAACTCTATTGAAAACATCACGTGCCGCACGGGATCCATTGGTATAGTTATATTTGACTACTGATCCAGAGGTCACAAGTTAGAAAAGTCCAACTCAAAAGGGGCTAAATTTCATTGACAGCCATTTTTTATCATACGTTGTATACACCACGCCACATAGCTGTTCATAAAGAAGATACTTGTATCGCCCATTCCTATCTCCTTATCGATTGTCGTAAAAAGACTATCCCATGTTGTTGCTTGTTGGGTGACGTCACAGGCTTGATGCATTTTTGGGCGATGAAAGTTATGGAAGGTTATATACATTTTTTTACATATGACTTCGGTTAAGAAAACCATACTTTAAACTGTTGGTTGGTTTGCATGTTTTTCAGATAGAAAAATAACCAGTACTTAACAGTTGTGGAAGTAAAATGTCGTCTGTATATTTCAGAACAGAACAGAAATTTATGACTTGACTTGACTATTTGAGTTTTTTCAGTCATATGGCGACGTCCAGCTAATTACAGGTGGAGGAAGACCCCGAAAGCACTAAGGCATCCGGGTAGAACCACCGACCTATCGCAAGCCAGCTGGAAGGCTTCCTCACATGAAAATCCTAATGAACCCATGCGGTGAGGGGCTGAGTAAGTGTTAAAGTCAGTGACTTTACCCTCTCGGCCACGGAGGCCCCAGATAGTTTATTAACGGCTCACCTTTATATATGGTATTAATAAAAAATAAGATAAAAATAATAAAAAAGCATGCACAGAACAACTCGATATGATTTATATGGTATTTATTTATATGTAGGAAGAATTTACAACTTAAATGACACGTGTATCAAATATAAAATATGAAATACCCATGACACGGCAAACTGAGAAAAAAAAACTATTGTAAAGATAAAAACTTATCTGAACAGAAAATTTTCCTTGGGTCTAGAATGTTATGACAAGCTTTGGCAATGCATGTGATAAACGATTTCATTACCTGAAATGATATGTATATGCCAAACTCTGGATTAATTACTCCAATTTTAGTGAACAAATCATGTCTGATATCTGCATAAAGTTTACATTCCATCAAAACATAAAACTGACATTCCGTCTTGTCTTACTCAAAAATATCTGTCTCTGCAATAGGAACACCTCGGATAATTCCTTCATTTATATACACCACCGGAGGCGGTCGTATAATTGGCATCATCTTCTCAGTCTGTCCGTCCGTCCAACGTCCATTTTTGTGAACGCATCTTCTACGTTCTGATTTTTACGTCATGTATTTCGTGATGCAGAACATTTCTTTATGTTTCATGTGAGAACTCATTCGATGGTCAAACTGAAAAGTCATTACTATAATGCGTAGATGTGCAGGAAGCGGCGATTTTCTCTGTAGCTGATTGATATTGCAGCCTTGTGAACGCAACTCCCCCTAAGTTTCTGAATGGATCTTTATGAAACCTAGACAATGTCATTACTATAATGAGTAGATGTGAAGGAAGTCGGCGATTTTCCGGTTCATTGATTTTTGCAAGAGTCATGTCCCATGAAACTAAGTCTCTGTAGCTGATTTATTGCAGCCTTGTGAACGCAACTCCCCCTAGATTTCTGAATGGATCTTTATGGAACTTGGTCAATGTCATAACTATAATAGGTAGATATGCATGAAGCAGGAATATTCCGGCTCATTGATTTTTGCAAGAGTTATGTTCCTTGAAACTTCTCTTTAGTTTATTCATATTGCAGCCTTATAAACGCAACTCCTAAGTTTCTGAATGGATCTTGATAAAACTTTTATGAAACTTGGTCAATATCATGACTATAGTGGGTAGATGTGCATGAAGAAGGGATTTTCCGGTTCAGCGATTTTTGCAAAAGTTATGCATTTCAAAACTTGGTCTCTATAGCATGATAACTTGAGAACGAAACTTCTAAGTTTCCGAATGGATCTTGATCAATGTCATTACTATAACGGGTAAAAGTGCAATAGAGCAGGGATATCGGTTCAGTGATCTTTGCAAGAGTTATACTCAGGAGGAAAAAAGGATACACATTGACACTGCCATTTGACCTACTTTCATATCGGAAGCCTCTTTAATCTTGATCTTTATATTTTGTGGCGGCGTATATTGTGGCGGCACCGGCACTCTTGTTCATCATCGAGTGATGAATCAGTTCCGATTGCCGTTTCTGTTTTCAGTGCATCTGAATCTTGTGGTTCTAGGTACTAGTGGAACACAACTGCTTTCCATTGCGCATATCTCCTGACACGCATTTTAACTCAGAACAATATCGCATCTTTTTCCGGATGATTGTACCTAAAATTATAGTTATTTTCTGTAGATAACAGTTTAAAATTCGCTGGGAAAAAAACGCGAAATTCGAAGTAACTTCCTCGCGTATTTTTTTCAGAACCACTGTATGCAGATGATAGCTGAAAAAAAGCGAAAAAGTTAATTTTTCCGATTTTCCAGTGATTTTATAGTAGAAATAAGAAAAAAAACTGCTGAATAAATTACAAGAAAGTAAAAGTAAAATTTCTCGTTTTTTTTTTTTTTTTTTTTTTTTTTTTTTTGACTGTGATTGGCTAGGAAAAAAATGCGATGTCTGTAGAACACTTTTACCAACCCGAATAACTGATTTGAACAGTGCAGTACATACATTTCATGAACTTTCATTTAATATACATGTAGATTAAAAAAGAAATGTTCATTGTTCTATAACGTTAAAAACAAATACAATCATGTAAATGGATGTGCATAGATAAAGACAAAATGCCAAAATACATTAACACTGAAATACTATCGCAGCGACGGTAAACTACAAAACAATACTAACACTACTACTTCATGCAATAATTCATTTGTAATTTGTATGTGTAATTTATACGATTCTAAGGAAAATAATTGGCCGAATAAATTATAATTATTATGTATTTATTTATTATTCATTTATCATTAGTTTTTGCTTGGTGGACGTCTGGAATATTTTTGTCATTTCATGAGACAATGCAGTTACAAGAGCGGTATCAGACTGACAACACGTATTTCAATAATCACTGCCTGTTACATTATCCTGACACGGACCCAAAATGACAAGGACAGTTTGTAAATTATTAACATCTAACATGACGTCTTATGATGTTACAGACGTTCCGGAAGTTGCGTACGCTAACCTTCATAACAACGCTTAGGTTAAAATGGATGAGACAGAGATTTTTTTCAAGAGGTCCATTTGGAGAATTTTCAGAGGTTTGTTGTTTTCTTTTGTTACTAGTATCTAATATAAGAGGCTATATACTCTTTCTTTACTTGAGGTTGAAATCTACATTGAGTTTTCATTCTCAGATGTAACGTATGTATACATTCGGTTGTTAAGTAAATACCTGAGAATGAGAGAGCGTATTTGTTTAGAAGAAAAATTTTTTAATTTAATTTTTTTTTATGTTATCATAATGAAGACTAGTGTTTCTGTTAGCGTTTGAAACAACCAACACGTCCTGGCCCCATGTTCTCGGAAATTTAATGTAAGATTGAGTATCATACTCAAATCCCTATTGTGACTAATTGACAAAGTTTGAGTATGAGTATGAAAATCATACATGAGTGCAATAAAACCTTGCTATTACGACCACCATTGGTTCCGGAGAAAAGTGGTCTTAATAGCGAGGTGGTTTTTATAGCAAAGTCAACCAATATACCCCAAACAGTGCTGATATGAAATAAGTTTTAGGATCTTGCACTATAATCTAGTTTGTTTGTATTATTACTATTAACCATATACATTGTTTGATTATTTAAAATTACAAATGTTTATAATAGAAATATAAACACTTAAAAGACATCTCAAAACTGAATTTGAATTTCGAAAAAATGGTGCAAGTTTAATTTGTGTCCTCTGATTTTGCCATATTTTTTATGACTATAGAATTACAATACTGTACCTCTATTTAATAGTTTCATCTTAATAACTGCACTGTACATTTACTGATGTGAACTATGAAAAATAAATTGCTGGCTCACATAATCATCCAGCTAAGACCTTCAATTCCCAAGTAGAAATCTCATTAAAGACAACCAACAAGTTTTATCTCATAATTATTATCCACATCTTCACACCGGACACTGTGGTCACACATGTCCTAGTTTTACAGTTGAGAAGCAGGTTAATGAGGCACCCAGTGTTTTTTTACAGTTTCATAACATAATACACAAACATCTTCTTCTTTAGGTTATCTACATTCCTTCATTACTTAGAGGCTGAATAAAAAATTTAAAATTTCTGTGATTTGGTTATTTACAGGTACCAATGTTCAGACAGGAAATTTGAGATTTACAGTGTTACTTTGCAACTTTATACAATATTTTGGACTTTCTTATTACTAGTGGTTGAGATGAGAATAGGCATGGTTAGAATGACTTTAAAGGACTCAATAGTGTTAATTTGTTGTGAAGAAGCCGGTCACATATTCCACTGTGTCACAGTTCTTGGAAAAAATGAAAAAAATATAAGAATCTTTAGGCGTTTGTTTGTTGGGTTTAACGTCCCACCGACAGTATTTCAGTCATTTGGAGACAATGTCTACTTGAGATAGATATAGTGCTGCCACACTGCAGTATCACGCCGTAGACATGTGGCATGATACCACACCCAGTCACATTATCCTGACACCCGGCCAACCAGTCCTGCAACTACCCTTATATGCTGAGCGCCAAGCAAGGGTACTATAGAAGTACATTTTTTTACGACTTTGGTATGTCGCGGCAGGGGATCGAACCCATAGCCTCCCATTCCCGAATCTTTAGATGTACTAACATGTCTTAAAGTGCGAAGATGGCTACCATGGCCTTGTCTAATTCTTAAAGTATTAGGTATAAATAATTTGGGATCACTATATATGACAACAAGATTATGTACAATTTTGAAAAACATTATCAGACGAGCTCTAGTTCTATTAGCTTCTAAGGGTGGTCAATTTATTTGTTAAACAACACGCTCGATTGTGTCCGTAAAATAAACCGTGTGACGTCACCTCTACATTGTAGAATGCAACACGCTGTGTGATATTTGGTAATCTTGAGGAATTTTGCCCACTTGAGGTGGTCTTAACAATGGGATAGCAAGATGGTCATAATTCCGAGGTGGCCCTAAGTTCTGCTTAAAACTAATTGCTTCCAAAATGAGTGATCTTAATAGCGAGGTGGTCTTAGTTCCGATGTGGCCTTAAAGTGAGATTTTACTGTATCATTTTTAATTTCGCGATCACGGGACGAGATGTTTTGTTTTGATTAATATAGTATAAGAAAATTAGTCATAAAATTAGTCAACTGATATCATACACTTACACACAACAGGTATCCGGCCAGATCTCCCTAAGCTGCCTGATCATGACGTGGTCCCGAGACCCTTTCCAGCCACACCCAGGTTCATCATGGTCACGTGGGGCAAGAACCCCAGATACTGCACCTGTGGTGATCCTACCCACGCCCACGTGCTATATGAAATGGAGCACAAGTTGATCTGGATCAGGAAAGGTAGACGGAGTTCATCTCATTCTCAAAAAGAAACAGAAAAAAATATTAGTGTGTGTGTGCGAACATGTTTCATATATTTGCTGAGTTCTTCGAATTAGAAAAAAAAATAGAATGTAAAATGAAATAACTTCCTTAGCAAGGATTGTGGATTGATAAAATTGACTCTGTGTATCGATTTAAGCAACAAAATCATCTTATTTTATAATACATGTATTATTTTTTTGGTTACCGCGTGTAGATCATATAAGCGACATAATTACGTGAACAGACCACAATTAACAGAGTTGATCCATACCGATTAATGAATATGTAGCAACAATACGTATATAGATATTTGATTGACTTCCTTATAGCAACTGTGAGTGATCCCGGAATCAATGAAGGTAGACTGAAAACCAAAAGTGGAAGACATGATATTGATCCTGCTGTTCCTGCAGCAGCTACTGATGAATGATGATGACAGCTCCAGAGGTGTTCTTCATATATATGCAAGGAGCTGCTAAATACAGTAAGCTTTTCTTTCAGTATGTATTGTCTTAGTTTAAGCATATTTCTTTTGACATTCTTATTACTTATACTAATCCCATTCAACGGTGCCAGGGTTGAAACTGGCGTGCGTTCAGTATGCTAAACCGTGTGTAACCATTCGCTTACAGTCAGCCTGATGCTGCTCACGTTTATCCATGTACTCCAAAGACTGTTGTATACTGTTTCATATACTGAACTCACGCAAGTCTTTTGCGTCATTTGGAATCGAACCCACAACCTTCGGATCCGCAGTTATGTAAATTAATCTTTACTATATTTCAGCGCATTCAGATTGCTTTGATTTTATCCTTCAATGCTAATATTATTCCAACTATATACATTTTTTCCATAACCCTAACACCCTTCTTTTTCAGATATCAAAGACGGAACGAAGGGAACAAGTTCCTACTGTCTTCTTTTCCTAAAACCATTTTGCTTTTTTTTTATCTTGTCCAATCATTGTTTAATCATTTTGTATGAACGCACATAATTGGTGTCTAATTAAACCATTTTATATTCTCTTTAAAAATTTAGTTATATCTGTTAACCTAGAACACATTTGTAATCTTAGAATTATACCCCAGCATAATAAATGGGCTAAATAAATTATTTCATGAAGAAAAAATGTTTAATTGCAAAGAAGCACGGAGATTTGTACTTTTCGCGAGATAACTTCTTGTTATAAAGATGGTTGCAAAAGGACCAGTGATTTTTTTTTAGATTTTTTTTATAACCTTTGGCTTTCTTATTGGGAAATTGGTATTTTAAAAGGAAAAAAAAGGGAAATTATAAGATACTGAAAATGTTTTGATTAATTATCTAAATTATCAGCATATAAATTATTTGAATAATGACATTTTATTAAAATTCCATGAATTATTTCTTTTAAGAAAAAAAAAAAACACTATTTCTATGGGAAAATAGGTACATGTAGTTATTTTGGGGAAAAAGGGGGAACTACTTATAAAAGGTAGTAAATTCACTAAAAAGATCACCGAGGACAACCAAAGTTGTCAGGGAATCAGTCTACACCTGTTCTCATTCGGACCAAAGTTAAATTGTAACCCATCTGTCTGCTGATCCAAAAGTTATGGGTTCGAACTCATGTGCGGCAGGGATCTTTTATGACCTTTCAAGGCGCAAAGTACTAGACAAGTCCAGGAAAAATCGAGAGGAGTGACCATACTTTTTAAGGACGTATCAGTTTAACACTGATTCTAATTTTGGCAATTCCTTTTTGCTCTCCAAAAAGTCACATCATAGTGTTTTTATGCAAATTTGGCTAAATTTAAAAAAAGGTTTTAGTTATAGAAAAACTTGGTGAGGTATTTATTTTTTCATTTTCAGAAAGCCTTAATATCATTGGATTGAATCTGAATTTTTTTAAAGGAAATCCGTCCATTGATTTTTTTTCAAGGAAAACAATATAAAATTTCATAGCTTTTGGGCAGTTTTTGTATATATTTTTGTCCAGACACAATGGCTATTTTTACTTGTAGTGTATTTTCCATGCATGTTTGACAGAATTTTCGCCTGTTAGTTTTAAAACACATTCTAAGTTACAAATTATTATAAAATATTCTGAAAAATATTATTTTGATATGCTTTTAAAGTAATTCAGTCTTTAAAATTTTTAATGCTTTGATTTTTTTCAACAAATTTTAGCACACGGTGATGTTTTACCATAAGCTAATTCTCTATAACGAGCATGGTGACCCTCTATTTTCAATACAAATTTATTAAGTACTTATGGGCAAAATTTAAAAAAAAACTGTCTTAAGAAGAAGAAGAAGATGAAAATAACAAAAAAAACCAAAACAAAAACAAAAAAAAACCCCGCTGAAACACCTTTGAAAAATTAGTTCCCAAATGCCGTAAAAAGAAAAGAAAAATCGATCTAACACAAAGGTACAGACTAACCTGTTTTTAGCAATCTTTCAAGGGAATAAGAGAAAGTGACCACTTACCAGAGGTGATCGCTAAATAAGAGTTAAAATATAACAAAATTCTAGTTTTGTAATTTCAAAATTTACTGCTAAATGCAGGTTGACCGCTTAATACAGGTGGCCGTTATTACAGGTTAAACTGTACTTGACACAAAAATGTCTATATAAGCCCTGTATAGCCTAACATACATTTATTGAAGTCAATATCAAACACCTGTGGTCTAACATTGTTCTGTAGGAGCGCAAAACAGTTGGTAAATTAAAAAAATATCTATCTCTTAAACTATTAACTGCTATTATTATGAATATGATTTTAGATTTAGAAGGGAAAAAAAACGAATTTTAGTGAAACGGGTCCCTGGTACAAACTGCACACTTTTAACACATGCTACGGTATACGCATTAAACTGAAGAGCGAGGAAATCTGCATATAGTGTAAAACAGTGATACATGTACATTAAATGAAATGATTTTAATGTAATTGTGTGAATTTCATGTAATATTTGCTTGACGATTATATGTAACAGAATGCTCAAGAAAATAATTTGATTGAATAAAAGCAACGTCTGAAGTAAGAACACACCAATTGCTAATCTAACATTTGAAATTTCTTCGTATAAACGGAAACTAAATGTTTATGATCTAACAGCCCAGTGTCCTATGTACAAATCATGCTACAATGTTGTATGGAATGAAGCAATTTCTGGGAGGGGTCAAATGAAATCGTATGCGCAGTCATTCTTGTTCTTGAAATGTTTCCTGTAACAGAAACAATAATATTATGGCTGTTATTTTTTCGCACTGCAGAACACATTCTCTAATAGGTTGTACGCAATAGAAAATCAAGTTTATCCAAAAGTGAAACACGTCGTTCCAAAATTTGGTACTTTCCATTCCTTTATTACCGGTAGGTCATTAATTGGTCAAAATCAAAATTCACAAATGACAAGTAACAATTTCACATTTTACATTGTAAATGAAACTATATTTTACAAGACAAAATTGAAATTTCAGTCAGTGAATGAAAATTATATATATTAAAAAATATACATTTGTTGTTCTAAATCTCTTAATTGAGATCAAAGGATGGTTGGGAAATTTCAAGCCGTATGGACAAGTATTACAGATGTTATGGCCAATTCAATGAGACAAATTTGGGGCAAGCATGAGGCTTTGTAGGACATAACTGTACCAGGTCAAATATATTCTATTTTAAACAAGAGCTGTCAGAGGACAGCACGCTCGACTATTCAAAATGCTTGTTGGTAAATCAAATGAAATCTATATCAATTCTTTCCCTTCTTATACCCTTTAATAATAGTCAAAAATGATATACCTTGATAGTCTAATAACCATAAATAGGTTTATGAATCTAAAATAAATTCCATGCCTAGTTACTGAGACATAATCATTATAAAACTTTAACCAAGCAAATCTTTAACCAAGTATCCAAGTTAGAAAAAGGCTTTCCCCCTAGGTTTTCTGATGCCCTGAACACACTCCTAAACATTCTAGTCAATACTATAAACAATTTCTGAGATATAAGCTGGATAAAAGCTTGCATGCAAAACTTTAAACTAAAAAGTCTAAGTCAAAAAGTGGCCATTATCTGCGTTATATTCAGTCAAAAACTATCTGCCACTATATTATGATACCATTGAACATATTATAGAAGTTTCAAATCAAACTCATGTCTGGTTACTGAAATATAAACATAAAATTCCTTGCTTGCAAAAATTTAACCAAAATTTCTAGGTTAAAAAGGGGCCATAATATATAATATATTCCATCAAGTGTTATCTTCCTTGGTAGTATGATATCCCTAAACATATTAAAGATGTTTCTAATCAATCCCATGCCTGGACTCTGAGATATAAGCATGAATGTACTTGTATGCAAAAAAATTAACCAAAATTTCTAATTTAAAAAGGGGCAATAATATATAATATATTCAATCAAGAGTTATCTACCTTGATAGCATGATACCCCTAAGCGTATTAAAGATGTTTCAAATCGATAACATGCTTGGATACTGAGATATAAGCATGGAATTACCTTGCATGCAAAATTTTAACCAAATTTCTAAGTTAAAAAGGGGCCATAATTTGTAATATATTCCCTCAAAAGTTATCTATCTTGGTTGTTTGATGCCCCTAAACATATTCATAAACTTACAAGTCAATACCCTGAATAGTTATTGATATAGAAGCTGGATAGCAGCTTGCATGCAAAACTTGAACCAAATTTTCTATTGTATGCAAAACTTTAACCAAAATTTCAAAATAAAAAATGGGCCATAATTTATATTAAATTCAGTCAAGAGTTATCTACCTTGGTTGTCTGATGCCCTTGAACATATTTATAAACTTTCAAGTCAATACCATGAATGGTTATTGAGATATTAGGTTGATAGTAACTTGCATGCAAAACTTTAACCAGAAGCTGCAACGCCAACGCCGACGCTAGGACGACTTCAATAGCTCTCATATTCTTTGAATAGTCGAGCTAAAAAGATTGGTCCACAACTCTGGATAATATGTATAAACTTATTGTATTCTTATTTTCATGTCTTCGTAATTAACCAATATTAAAAAGGTATGAAAACATGGAAGTTGACCTATGATACCTCTATGAATTGTTCTCTAAGAAAAGCTCACAACAGGACCTCTCTGTAATTACGAACAAAATGTATCGTACTTCCATGATATATGTATCGTACTTCCATGATATATAATGTATCCTTGTTAACCATACATATATGCATTAAACAAAAAACGTTTTTCAATATATATATATATATATATATATATATATATATATATATATTCTTCAGCAATTTTACCAATATGAACAATATATAATGAACCCATAAAATGTATCAATACTATAAATAAACCTCTATGAGGAAGCAATAACTTGATCACATCGTCGGAAGAAATGCATGCACAAAGCTACTTTAGCATTTATACATTTTAATCCATGGTTTAATACATTGTGTCAAATGATTTATTTGTGCAACGATACGTAAATGTATGTAACTAAGAGACAAAAAATGGAAACTACTATAAACCTGGAGGGAAAATGAAGAATACTGGAATTGAAGGGAAAAAACAATATCATTTATATATCTATTTTTATCGATTCAAACTGTCTAATCAATGGAAACTTTAGTTTACAAGGATATATCGACTTTAAGATTTCAAATTCCATTGACGGATATAAAAGTAAAGTGTCTAAACAAATCACATAAAAACATTGCAAGACTCATTTAAGTTTACTAATCAATAGATCTATAAAGCTATTCCATGTCCTAGGAATTATTTTTTCTCAATGTTTATAAAAATAAAAGTTAAGCAGATGTAATACATTTTCTGTTAAAAACATGTAAAAGTAAAAAATACCAAGACTTTATACAAGCTTGGTTTAAGCAAACTTAATGAAGTCAAATCTTTAAACTTATTGGTAATAATGTTGAGATGTAAATTCTATTCCATTTTGATTTTTACTTTGCGTGTTACCACAACACAAGCTTTTCATATCTATCTCCTCTCCTTAAACATGCAAAGAAAACAATCCAAACTTTGCTTATTTTTTTCAACCTTGAACCCTTTTCACCGTTTTTCAAATAAAATATCATTTGCTTTCACGCTGTACTAATGACATATGTGAAAGGAGTTTTTACATTCAGCCTAGAATATTTCGAATTCCTTGAAAACTTGATTATAACAAATCCATTTACAATACAAAAGATAGTGGTATTTCAGATATGGCAATGTCGAGTTTCTTGTGAAGCATTTAGTCATTTTTAGGACACTTTTCAAAATTGCAATGAATGTGAATTTCCCGCCAAAAGTCAGTAATGTTTAGTGGGTTTCAGCTTGCACGTTATACACAAGTCACTTGGGATATTTGAACAGTTTTGCGGAAAGAATCCAAGAATGTACGTCCGTGTTAAACACAGTCACATCTACACAATACGATGTGTCGCAACTGGATTATATCGGAACACATGGCGGAGTGGTCTGCTGACAGTGTCTCCTTTAAGATGACTGACATCTTGACCGACAACTGAAATCAGAGTAAAACAGACATATATCAATATGTAACAAATGTCGTAAGTTTAAACATGTCGTTTGGAACAATATACCTAGAATACTAATTAACTGTTCAGGACCTTGGTGTTAATATCAACTTCAGCCCTATAGTAGACCTATTGCTTGTCATACTGCTAGCGTGTGTGCGACAGTGGCGAATTTGCTTCCCAGAGTACCGAGTTTAAATCCATTTGTTTGGTTCCATTTGTCACCCATCGTATCAAATCCAGTTATTATATCTTCAGAATATCTCAGAGACTTCCATACTCTCATTACTTGAGTACAGATTCTAGGAAAAAGGTTTGTGTAGCTTTCTAATAATACTGAATTGATTTGCATTTGATCCTCTGTTCAAATCCAGATATGGGCAGTAAGCATTTTCATGGTAACAATATTCAAATTCTTCATCATGGACAGTCACACGGGAAAGATAGTGTTGCCTCTGCGATAGCAAACTTCTTTAAACTTGGCTAACCTCGCCCAGGAATAACCATTAAGTTTGGATTGCTGTATCGGACAAAAGTAAAGAGGTTTTAATGAAGGTATTAAGCAGATACATACATTTTTATACATCTGAGACGACTGCATATTTATTGCTGGCAGGAATGGAGGCTGACCGTGACCTTGGTAAATGTACATCAGAAAAATACATCGATCTGAAAAATACAAACTTTAAATTTCATTTACAAAAAATAACCAATTAAATTATAAAATACAGAAATGCCGAACTACACGTACTCAAAAAACCAATGAATTGCATCAATCTTGTACAGATTTACTTTGTGGTACAAGGAGATGTGATTCCTCCGACTACTATAGAGATTTTGAAATTTTATTCCGAGGGTATGACTGATGAGAAAACCCCAATAATAAAGTTATGACCAATACATATACTCAATCAAATATAGAAACTTTCCATTCCATTAAGAGTATGTTTGTATTGCTTTAAGGTAAATAATCTATAAAAATATATATTCCATGGTAAAATTCAGGTTTTTATATACATGTAAATAAATATATATACCCTCGTATTGGTATACTTATAGCACGAAACTGTATCAGGTAGAAATCCATGTCATTCCATTGTATCATTTCGGTTCCTTCTCTTGTCTTCCCCACACTGTATACAGTAAAGACATTGCGCTTCTCTTGGACCCCGCTGTGCTCGAACCTCAATGTGTCCATTATATCGTCAAACTGTCCTCCAGAGTCCCCCACTACTTAGCCATGGCAACAAAAACGATTTGGGTTTTTACAAATAGGGGACATAATTTATGGGTTAAACTAAATATGAATATTACTATTTAAAATAACATTTACTTTTTAGAATACTCTTGCAATTTAGAAATATCTTCATATAATTAGACGGTGGCTAGAAAGGATTGCAGTTTTGGACTGTTCAGAGAAAAGCAGGCTATTGTCCTTACAGTAGGCACTAAACCCATTGCTAATCAGTGAAATGCTTTTTTATGAATTATTTCACATTATGGAAAATATAAATATGTCACTTCTACAATGTACCATTTGAGCCATTTCACGAACCAAACACAGGAGACGTCTCCGCGAAACTACACTATGATACTACAAGGCCAATTGAAACACAGAATTAAAATCACAACCAATAATGAACAAGCCCTGCAAAACATAACAGCTAACAAAGAAGCAACAAATCCAGCAAGCTGTCTTGAGCAACTTCTTAAATCAAAGTTCAATAACTACAACAAAACAGCCCAAAATGAAACAATCTAAAAACAAACCTACTATAATGAGAAGAAAACCAAATCACAACCCGATGAGTACATCGCAGGCAGACATTTTTCCTAAATCAAAACTTAATTCATATTGGAAAAAGTTTTTTTTCTCTCTGAGCAGTGATCATATCGACAATTTATTAATTAATTCAAGCTGCTCTCTTAACTAGGAATTATTATCAGGTATTGAGCATTAGTTTTTCAAGATCTTGCATGTGCTTAATTCGTCTTCAGTACTGGTCAACACAGAAACATAGAATGACAATATCTTATTGGTAATAAATGACTGGTTATATTCCTAATTCGTATAAAGCCACAATACATTGAACAAACACCGACTAAAATTATACTACCCTAGTGTCCTGTGGCGAAATAGTAAAAATGATACTTTACTCTGTACCTGGTGTCTGCAGCTTTAATCCGTACTCACATTTACAGGCCTTCATCAAATGTGTCACATTCAGCCCCCTAAACAACCATTGCCTGAAAATTTTGCAAAAATAATGTCACAAAGTTGATGTTTACTTTGTCACAGAAATAGGATTATGCTTACACATAGAAAAACTTGCACTTAAAAAGGTTTTAAATGCAGATTATTTTGGTAGTATTGTTATACAGCAAAGAGCAAACACTGCTATCGGGTTTTTAGGAATATGTAGCTAGTCAGAATGTTTCGAAGTAAACCTGGTCAATGCGTGTTTTTTCTGCTTATTTTCAGAGTGTGATTTAGTGATTTACCTGATTATCAGTGAGTCCAGTAGATGGTCAGATACAGCTTTAACTAATAATCTTCATACATGTTGGGTTCTAGCTGCGACCGTCTTTGCAGAGCAAGCAGGATTACTTCTATGAATAAAACATACATGAATAAAATTGGGAAACAAAATGAAATTCTTGGTTAGAATAAATAATTCAATTATTTAAGAACCATTGTTTTCTAAATTTCGGCTTACGTGAAAATCAGTAATGACCGGTGCATATAAAGAAATGCAGCCAATCAATGTTCAGAGAAAAAACACAAAAGGAACTAAGTCGCATATTGCAAAAGGATTTTTGGTGTTAAAAGAATTAGTTTACATAGTAAAGGTAAACGTGTCAATTTCAAACGCCAGATGGTAGAATGAATACAATCATGGAGCCAAAACTATCATCTGGTTTTAATGCAATATTTTTTTTATATGTAGCCCGTAGCCGAGGTTTGTCCAATAGATGGTCCAAATAACCGTATCACACATCTGCAGCGTATCCAGTGCATTTTCCTATAGGTTAAGGTCTAGCTGAGGCCGTCTTTATCGTTTCACGAAGACCACTACTAGAAATAGAAAATGGGTGCTTAAAAATGGGTTTAAAATGAAGTTCGGTGTTAATCTTAATAAATTTAATTGATTGTTTAACATTTTTGTAATTTCATTTTAGCAGAAAATCAAACAGTAGCATGGGTTTATGTCTCAAGATTTTGTTACTATATAAAGTAATGAAAATAAAAAAATGTAGCCTTTGGGTTTTATGTGTCCATTAGAAGATTTATGTGACCTAATCAGCCATCAACTTAGTATCCAGGACAACCTCTAAATAAAGCCGTGTCCAGGTCAAATGACTATGTAAAGTAAACCAATCTGACTAAATCAAACATTTACACATGTTTTATTTAAATATGTTGCTTGATCTCTAAATAATGGTTCTATGTTTACATCGGCCATGTGTTTTCATTTTTCTTTTCCAATGCACAGTGTTGTAAGTAATGACAATATAATGTAGTCATTGCCCAATACATAGATATATATACCGTTTTCAGTCACCCACATCTTCAGGACAACTTTCAATGTCTTTTTAGGCCGTCTTTGTATGTAACGATGATCTCTACAGAAACAGAAAATGGATCTTTGAAAAAGGAGTTAAAAAATGAAAATTAGGGATAATTTAAGTTAGATATTTACTCAGAGAATCATTTTACTGTTCCTCTTAATTTTAACCTTTTAGGTCTGAAAAATACAGCATTAAGTAAAGACTACCAACGATATTTAAAATCTTTAGATATAGCCCAACTACTATTTCTGTGGGTTTAAAAATGATCAACACAAGCCTTATCTAGTAGAAGGTCCATGTGCACTTATAAAAGATCTATAGCGTATCCAGGAAACCCTTCATATAAATCTTACAAGTCAGGATCATTTAATGATGACCATTTCTAAAAAAATGGACAAAAAGAAGTTTGATAGTTAAATGTACTTAATATCTATAATATATCACATATGATTCTTATGAGATGTGTATCAATGCGTATATTCCTGATTATAATGAATAAGTTTGCCATGCAAGTTGATGAAAACGGGAAAATCAATAATGTTGTGTTTATTTTTAATGTGTCCAGTAGGTTTATGTGCCTTTATAAAACCTTTTAATAAGGTCGTCCTAGGCCAGGGTGTCCTGAGGCAATGATATCCACTTCTAGAAATAGACAAGGACTGGCCCAAGACACTTTTCTGAATGATGGGCAGTAAGAAGTTAGCTGTTTAACATAAAAGTGCATATGATATAGTATTGAGCCCGAACACTTGTTGGAAGTTTCAATCTCCTTGCATGGAAAACATTAACTTTTCCAAGTTTCAAGAGTATCTGACCTTCTTAATTAACAAAAAAATCACTTAAAAAGGGTCATCACCGTTCTGTAAAAGTCCAATCTCGAGATACTACAACTTAATATTACAGGTACATGTAACTGCCAAAAAGCTTTTAGGGTTATCTCTCCTCTTGAAATGGTTTTCTGTTTAAAAGAACACGTATTCCAAGTTTGAAGTGAATTTGTTTTCGGGGAAAAACTAGCTGAGGCATTATTTGTCGTTTTTTGATGACCACTACTAGAATATAAAATGGGAGCAAAAACAGGGGAAGAAAATACGGTTTAAATGATTATTTCGGAAAATAAAGATTTTGCTTTTCTAAATTATTAGCTGAAAATCTAACATAAGCATAGGTACACAGCATAGAGCAAACACTATCATCGGGTTTTGATACACGAAATGATGTGTTTGTTTTAACAAAGATTGTGAGTGTATAATGAATTATATTCTTATCATTAATTGTGAACATGGGAAAATAAACATATGTATCCTTTCCCTGGAGTTTGTCCAATTGTGTATTCAGGACAGCCTTCAAAAAAGTTTTTCTACACGTCAGGCGCAAGCTGAGGCAATTTTTATGCATAATGAGACCTTTACATAAAACAGAAAGTGGATGTTTAAAAATGACGGACAAATTCAAACTTCAGTGTTAGTTTTAACTAGAACTCTCTTAATGCTCCCACATAGCGCTTTGATAGTCATCTTCACTTGTCTACTGATAGGTGAGGTATTTTATTAACAACAGTGAACTTCATGTAATGTGAGTGTAGAATGGGACGTGATAAGTGATTCCTATGCATTCCTCTCATGATTATTTAAAGAATTTTATTTTTAATTAGTAGCTGAAAGCGTGAGAATACTGTATGGCCTTACCTTTGGGTAGTAATATAAAACATTTGTGGGTAATTTACCATGAAAAGTGACGGAAATGATAAATATACGTAGCCTTTATTCATCCTTTGATAAATAGAAGTTCCATGTGCCTTTCTTGGTTATCCACTGCGTATTCAGGAACATTCTTATATTTCATCCTACATGTGTAACAGTGTGAAACTTTCATCCGCTGTTACTTTACGCTTTCTCCCTTTGTTTCTCTTCTTTCACTCTTCTTCTTCTTCACACTGGGGAATTAGCGAAGACTGTAGACAGCTTAATATTATTTTCTTTATTTTACTTAATTCAACTTATACTACAAATATACTATATATACAATAATGATATTCTTTCTAACAATGTTTCACACGCGGTTCCGTATGTCTAACTGACTCTCTCACATGCAACCAAATCATGCTCAAAGTGACACGGATAACTGAGCAGATAATTAGTTTATATAAACGACTGGTTCTTGAAGTAACGTGTCACAAATACAATCATATAATCAAACATAGAAAACTGTTATGAAAACAAAATTAAGGATGTCTAAAGGAGAAAGAAAGTACAATGTTACGAAAGGTGAATTAAGCAAATAAACATCAAGCTATGTTATAACGTCTATAGAATGTTTCATAACCAATGGTCTAACCTAATTTTTAAATGAAGAAATTATGTATCAAACTACAACGCACACTTAATTATTGATATCTGGAAGTTATTAAATATTAAATATTTTAAATATAGAATACTGTAATATTTTGCCTTGTGACACAGGTCACTGTGTAGCAGACGCAGACGCAGATAGTGTCGGATATTGACCTAGAAATTAAAAACGTATTTCCCCTTGCTTTTCTAATTGTGAGGAGGTGCTAATTATAAAAATAATGGTTTCCGGTCTTGTGTTAATGGAAAAGGAGATTTTTTTGGTATGGGTATTATTGAAGGGCAGACTAAAGACATTTTAGGGTCAAAGTATGTGTTGTAAAATTTTACACATAAACGCTGAATATAAATAGAGATAAAATTTCAAAAATTGATACTTTCTGTTTTGGTCGAGTATATACTGTGATGAAACTTTGATATATATACTAGCCCTTACCCTTAGTTCGTCCAGTAGAAATTAATTGAGCTGTTCTCAGTCATAGTCAGGACAGCTATCAAACTGGCCAGGGTCTAGTTCTTGTCGTCTTCATCGTGCAACAAGAAGTTCTAATAGCAATAGTAAATAGACGTTTGGGAGCAAACGAATTTCGTTACTTCTAAATGTGATGAAGTATGTGTATAGAACAAACATTGACATCCTAGAAATATTCAATGGATCTTGAGGAAAAAACAGTTTTAGCTAATTGTTATTGAAAAAATATTCACTATTTTCTAAATTTGTACATTTGGCTGACAAGTGGACAGTATTAGTATAGCATAGATATTACCGCCGTGCTTCATAGGCGATGCCGTTTTTATCGTGAACTAGAAAATAGTGTTTAAAAGCTGGGGAACTGAAATGAAAATAAAACTTTACCGAAATGAAACATTTATAAGAAACTGAAAGTCACATCGTTTGTATTTACACTAAGTACCACGGATGAAATCATTGGTTATTCTTTCTGACCCTAAATATATACGTTAACACGTTCGATATGTGAATCTGTTAATAATGAAGAGCGGCGATGTCCAGTGTTATCATACTTAATCTAAGGGTTGTGGGTTCGAACCCGTCAAGGGCAAGGACATCATAACATCAGGTGAAAAGTACTGGTCCAACACACGGACATTTGTAAGTATTAGTCGTAAGAGTTAAAAGTTATAATTATTATAATTATTATTTTGCTATGCATATAAATGAAATGAGAAAAATATATGTGCCCATTTCAGTCGCCCACTGCGTATCCACGACAACCGAACATACATTCTTCCCGCGTCAGGTACTGGCTGAACCGTTTTTATTGGGTATAGATGACTTCTACTAAAATTAAAAATAGACATTATAAAAATGGGTACACAAAGTTCGTAGTTAATCTAAATGATTTAAACACTGTCCATATGAACTTGGATATCTGTTTAAAATGAAGGGCGCAGTGGGCCATTGTTAACATATTTGACTGAAGATCCGAAAATTGTGGGTTCGAACCCCTATGCAGGCAAGGACATTTTATGACCTTCCCAAGCGCAGAAACTTTCGAAAAAGATTAGTTATAAATATACGACCTAAAGCATGTGTGCCCTGAAGAAAATCCACGTGCCCATCTCAGTTACCCACTGCGTATCCAGGACAACCTTAACTTGGACTTACAGTCCGGTAATGGTGGCCTCAACTAGAAACAGAAATCAATTTATGAAAAAAGCGACAAAAAGTACTTGGTTGACTAAGATAACTAAATGATTATTTAAATAGCGTATTTACATATATAATTTTCATATTTTTTACAAGATTCATCATATTTAGAAATTACAGTCCCTCACACGCAATAGTTATCATTGTGTGCTTCCTTTATAAATATTATAATAAATGATTTTGATATGCAAAATGATGAAATCAAGTAACTGGTGTTGCACGCAGCAAATAGGTCCCCTACCGGTGAAGTGCTTAATTTTTCCACTACCATAGCAACCAGAATTTTGGTCGAGGAAAAAAAGTGACATAATAATATCTTAAACGGTTTTTATGTTATCGCGTGATCCAGACTTCCGGACATCCGGACGGACAGAAAGACGGAGGGCAAACCTATAGTCACCTCCGGTGTAAACACCGGTAGTGGACTATCTAGAGCAAACAGTGAAGCATTTTACCTTTATGTTCCCACTACAATGTAGAGGAGCTCTTAGTCATTAACCGCGTATCCAGGACAATCCCTTTAAGGTTAGCATTAGAAAGTGCTTTATGAACAAAAATAAAGGCCGGTGTTAATCTAAATTTTAAATGATCCATATGAAATCTGTTTTCAACCTTTGTAGTTGAAAAGAGACGAGTAGTAGTACAGCATAGAGCAAACACCGGGTTTCGGGTTTTAATGAAATGTATTGCTAGTTTTAACATAAATTAATGTTTTCCCTTTTTTGTAATCAACTATTTCATCATGCGTTGAGATGAAAATTAGAAAAAAAATGTAGTTTTAGCCTTTGTGTCCAGTAGAAGGAGTTACCCTCCATGACAAACTTCAGTCTTCCTACAGAGCAGGATCTAGGTAAGCCGTATCGACGACTTCTTATGAAAAGATTATTTTTTTTAAACTGGGTAACTGAAATGAGAATCAGATTTAACTAAATAAATCAAATTAAATTTTATTTGAAATGAATTTATGCGGAAATTCACAGTAACCACCACAGATGAAATAATTTACTTTTGTTTCTAATCCTATACAGTTATTTATTTCTGTTTACAATGAAGGCCGACGTAGTCAAGGGGTAACATGCCCGACTGCGCAACTGAAGATTGAGGTTCGAAACCCATGGGAGACGTGCATTTCTTACAACTTTCCATAGTAAAAAGTACTGGTCAAACCCAGGAACAGTCAAAAGGGAGTTGTAACAGTTGTAAGATGCGACGTTAGATAAGAACTTAAACTGATTATTTGCCATGCATATTGATGGAAATTGAGAAAAAAATACGGCCTTAAGCATGCGAGTCCTGAAGAAAGTCCACGTGCCCATCTCAGTCAACCACGGTGTATCCAGGATAACCTTAACATAGTCTTCCAACAGGTTGGTAACCCTGGCTTTTACTAGAACAAGGAAAGGGTGTAAGTAAAAAGTGAAAAAGACGGAAGTTGTCAATGTAGGTTTCCTGTATATGATAATTGTGATAAAAAAAAAAACGGCATGATGTGATGCCTCTATCCTTTATGTGCTCGGTAGAAGGTCCATGTGCCCGATCTCTACAAGAAATAGAAAATATCGATGATAAAACGAGGAGATATGAAGTTCAAGGGAAATCGTTTTAAATTTATATGATAATTATAAAAAAGATGTTTAGTTTCTTTATTTCTAACTGAAAGATGATCTGGGTATATAGTATTGAACAAAGACAACCATAACGCCAAAAACGCCCTGAAATGAATATGCATATCGTTTTAACCAGTGAAAAAGCTGTACAAACCTCCGACAAACAAATGCACGTGAATCTTGCTTTAAATAATTACCTTAGTTTAATAACCTCCGACAAACATTCGGGGCGTGGCTACACCTATTTTAGCGTCAAGTTAATTACTGTGTTACAAAGAAATGTCATAACCTCGCGCAGACTTACTGAACTTAGTTTGAAGTTTGAACCTTTGTGAAGGTTAAGTTCCAATAAAGCAGATAGCATTGGCAAATGATAAATATGACACCCACGTTAAAAAGTGGGAAATAAATAATAATAAAACTATCTTAAAACACAAAAATATGTAAAGCACAGTCAACCATAACATCATTCCTCCTTCTTATCTTTATTTTACCATGCTATATTCTTTACCTTTTGTTTCAAGAAGTATGTTGTAAACACTAAAATAACATCCATGGTAGACATAGGGCATCACTTGAGTGTTATATAACAAAATAATGACTTTAAATATATAAGATATACCAAGCTTTTTTTTGTTTCGTCTATTTGTGATATTTTAAATATCTTATAAACTTTTGAGTGGAATTGTGTCATTTGCATGAATTGCTGTTCTAAGATTGTTAAAATATCAAAATATCATAATGACATGTTATAATAAAAGAGAGAAAAAGCAACTGCACTTGATAGCATTCCTTCTAGTTTTGTCAGTGATTCACTTCATATACCTGCCAGTCATTCGGGGTCTTGAACCTAATGATATGAAGTTGGAACGGACTGTACTCTTGGTAAAGCTTCGTAGCACTTCCTGAATCAAATCGTCGTCATTTCGGATTCAAAACACTTCGGGCGCATTCCCCCCCCCCCCCCCCCTCGAATTCAGATGCCGTCCCAAATTGATAAGAAATCGGCGTGTTTCGGAGTACTTCATAGCACTCCGTAGTACTTCTTAGTAGTCATTTCGACGTAATTCGGGACAGAAACAGGTCCTTATTCCGCTAAATTCTCCCGATTGTCCCCGATTTACACCGAATTATATCTCTAAGCTGCAGAACTTTCGTCCCGAAGTACCCCGATTTACACCGAGCTACTGCGAACTACTAGGAAGTCCCTCCCGAAATATCACGAAGCATAACGACGTACTACAAAGTACTAAGAATTAGGGAAGAGTATAACAAAGGCCAAAGCCCTGTTCGCTCACCTGAGTAATGCAGTCTTAGGCATCAGACCAAAACATCTGGCATCTAAAAGTGTTTTTTACTTGACTAAGTGACCTACATTGTCCTACCTGAATTGCACTCACTGGATTCATGCGTCATCAGGTCATATTAAGTTAATAAATGGGACAAACATGTAGGCCTCCTAGATGTTACAAGGTTTTCTAAAGATTTGACCTGTACCTAGTTATTGACCCATGTGATCATTTCAGACACTCTCCATATAGATTAGACAAACATCTGACCAATCATTTAAGATTGCTAAAACTGTGGCCTCTAGAGTGTTACAAGGATTTCCTAGATTTGAAAGGTGACCTAGTTTTTGATCCCACATGACCCATTTCAAACTCATGCAAGAATCATGTAGAAAAACTCCTACCAAAATTGAGATTAGGCCAAACTGTGGCCTGTACGTGTAAAGTTTTCTAAGATGACCGGTGACCTAGTTGTTGTGACCCCACATAGCCCATTTTCGAACTCATCGAAGTAAATGTAGACAAACCCTGACAAGTTTCATGAGATTGGGCTAAAAACTGGGCCTCTAGAGTGTTCACAAGTTTTTCTAAGATTTTGACCTGGTGACAGTTTTTGCCATGTGACCCAATTTCGAACTCTCTGAGATATAATTAGACAAACATCCGGACCAAGATTATGAAGATTGGGCCAATATGGCTGTAGTGTCAAAGTTTTCAAGATTTGACTGGTGACTAGTTTTTGACCCCACATACCAATTTCGAACTCATCCAGATACATGTAGACAAACATCTGACCAAGTTTCATGACATGACCAAAACTGGCGCTAGTGTTACTAACTTATTTCATAAGATTAATGGTGACCTAGTTTTGACCCACATACCCATTCGAATCATTGAGATACTGTAGCAAATCTTGACTCAAGTTTCATGAGATTGGGCCAAAATTTGGCTTAGAGTGTTCAAAGGTTTCTAATTGACCTGTACCTAGTTTTTGACCCACATGACCGCATATCGAATCTTTCAAATCATGTAACAAAATCCTGACCAAATTATGAAATTGGGCTAAAACTGTGGCCTCTAGAGTGTTCACAAGGTTTTTCAAGGATTTGACCTAGTGACCTAGTTTTTGACCCCACATGACCCAATTTCGAACTCATCCGAGATATCATGTAGATAAACATCCTGATTAAGTTTCATGAAGATTGGGCCAAATTTGTGGCCTCTAGAGTGTTCACAAGGTTTTTCTAAGATTTGACCTAGTGACCTAGTTTTTGACCCCACATGACCCAATTTCGAATTCATCCGAGATATCATGTAGACAAACATCCTGACCAAGTTTCATGAAGATTGGGCCAAAACTGTGGCCTCTAGAGTGTTCACAAGCAATTGTTGACGACGGACGACGGACGACGCACGACGCACGACGGACAAAAGGCGATCACAAAAGCTCACCCGAGCACAAGTGCTCAGGTGAGCTAAAAAGGCAAACCGATTTTGCAAATTATTCAGTCTGAAGGAGTCACACCCACCACCGCCTTTTTTTGTTCTTGCACTGTAGCCGGTGCGGCTCATGTTCAGCCGTTGCTGCTGTCCAGCCCACAGGGGCTTGAAGTTAAATGGGGCGAATCATTTCGTACCTAATATTTACCATTAGGTATGAAATGATTCGCCCCAGTTAACTTCGAGCCCCTGTGGTCCAGCGAGGGCCTTCTCCATCTGAGGATGTACCACAGGATGGCAGTGATGACATCATCAGTTGTAGTTGTCATGTTGACACTTCAGAGCTTCAGCGACTGAAAATAAAAGTGTCTTTTGTTCAAATTTGAGAGCAAATGCTTGGAAGAGATGTGAAACTCGTAGTAGCTCCGAAACTGTCGATGTAGTTCGTCGTACGTCGTAGTACTTCGTACTAGCAAATCGGGACAGTGAGTGTGGTTCGTGACACTCCGTAGTGCTCTACGTTGTTCGGTAAAAATCGGGGTGAAATCGTAGTACATCGCTGTACGTTGTAGCACTTCGGGAAAAAATCGGTGTACTTCGGGAAGAGTTTTCTCGGGAAGAGAGTTTTCGTAGTGCTTCGAGAAAAACACTGTCTCCGAGTCCCGAGGCACAATGTGTGTGTGTGTGTGTGTGTGTGTGTGTGTGTGTGTGTGTTCATAAATATTTAGATTATCCGAAATAAACTTTTTTGCTACATCCGGTTTCTGACACGAGCAACAAGCGCAGTTATTACTTAATTAACATTTCATATGAAATTGATCATTATGAAAACCACAAATTGAGACACGTGATCATTGTCTGCGTGTAATCATGCTCATTGGGCACGTAAAATAAATACAGCATGTTGGAAGGTTAATATGAGCGCTCTGTTTTCTGCCACATACCGCGATTGTGAATTTTAAAAAAAAAAAGAAGAAAAATTAGATGTACGTTACCGAGGCGATGAAACTTCTCAAACGTTCAAACAAGAACAAAACAAATAAAAGCTCCACGTTCTCGAATGTAGTGGTCAAAATACGATTTTAAACGAAGCTTGCTTAGATTTAAAAATGCATTGCATAAATTTCAACCACTAATTTTGAGAAGTAACCAAATAATGATAACCAAAGTGGAAAAATTTATCATTGATATAGTATACTTAATTGCGAAACGATTTAAAGGTTTTAACATTTGAATATAAAATATTCCAGCTGAATGGCATTGAGATAATTGTGAATGTATCTTATTTCGGCATACCGTCGGTTTAGACTGTCGGCGTAAACCGAAATTTTTAGTAGCTGCAATGCAAACTCATTAGCTTAGGCTAATCTTTATCAAAATCAGCTTCGGTTATTTATTTCGTATTGGCTCAGGCCCAGATTCATTGGGTGGGGGTGGGGTTTGGGGGTTGGGGTGGCTTTGGGGTCTCAAGTCCCCAATAGGAAGATAAATATATGTTTAGTTGAAATAAGAGGAATATTGTCAGCCATTGTGAGTATGTCACCTCGTGATGAAGTGTGCCGTAAAATCCAGTGGTAATATAGCTGACTGCGGATCCAAAGGTTGTGGGTTTGAGCCTCGTTGAGGACAAGGACTTTTCACGACATTCCCAGGCGCGAAATGTCGATCCAACCCAGGAATCGTCGAAATGAAGTAGTATAAGGACTTGTATCCCAGTCGACGTTAAATAAACAGGTTTAAACTAAACCTCGCGATGGATTCCGGAATGATCGACGTTGTTGTTATGGTCATGTCAAGTCAACGTGATCTGATATTTTGTTGTTGTTGTTGTTGTTGTTTAATATCCGGGCTTGGGATTAGTTTTGAAGACTAATCTAATTACTTGTTACTTTTCTGCCTCTGATTCTCATATCAATATATCAATTACTTGTTCAAACCCCAATTATATGTTATGACAATCTTCCTTTTAATGAGCTCTGTGTCTATTTAATTGTTTAATACCAGTTTTCAATCTGTCGGTCTGGAAAGCCATTATAAAAATTCGCTATTGTCGCTTCCATACATTTACATATAAATAAGGAAGTTATCCTGTTACAATTAAAATATCTAGGAGTGGTTTGTCCAGTGTCAAGGTTATGTAACCGGATGTGACAAATCTTGGTCTCATTGCTGTATCTCAAGTGATATACCACACTCAGTTAAAGAGTAGATAGGTGATGTAGTGACACACCTAATAACAGTGTCAAGACAGCTCATACATGCCTCAAGCAGTTAAACCTTCCAATCATCTTGTTTGCTTGTTAATTAGGTTAAAAGTCACACCGACATTACTTTAGTCATTAGGAGACGATGTCTACTTCATACAGATACGGTATAGTGTGCTACACTGTGGTATCACGCTGTAGACATGTGGCATGATACCATACCAATATCATCTTAACATCGGGCCAACCAGTCCTGGAACTACCCTTGTATGCTGAACGCCATGCAAATGAACAACCCGGTATTTTGCCGATACCCGTATTCTATGCAGTTTTGTTGCTGCCGCCATTGCTTACATCTAAATTAATCAAAGCTTGAAACCGATTACTCCAAACAACTCCAAATATAGTTTGAGGCCAAATACTACTACTAAACGACTTGAGAAACGTCAGAGCATTTGAAATATTCTAAAAGATTAAAATACGATTATGTCCTCGTATCTCCACATTTCTCAATTTAAGAAAACAACAATAAATGTCACATGATCCCATTTGACAAAAAATAAACTACTGGTTGCAGGATACTGCGAACATTATTGCTGCATATACTTTATATAAGAGCCTAGCCTAATATGCCATAAGTCTTCGACAATTTAATCAAAAGCCGCAGTTGCAGTTTGTCAACAAGTCCAAACCGGTTGATTTCATCGAAAGGAGACATCGTTATATATAACCTCTAATTATCATATGATCTTAACTAATATTGCAAAAAAAGGGTTAAGTATTGCAATATATCGTGGTACACTTAAGCGTATCGTGACAGCATCTCGATATATTATGCAGTCTGATTTAATAAAATAATAGCTAGACTATAATACCTTAAGTAAATTTGATTATGGCAGATGCTGCACAATTAGGTCATAAGTTAGGAAAATATGCTATCAGGAATTATTGATTAAACCTGCAGCCAACAGTCCACGGTCAAGTTAGGATATTTTGGATTATTAGATCATGGGTGATAACTCTAGGTGCAGCGAGATAAGGCCATTTCGGTCGTCCTATCCTGGTGGAGTAGTGAAGATTTGTATAAGATATCGTTTTTGTACCAAACTAAGATACGTGAACAAGTTAGACTGTGCTGCCACATATCCGTAAACCCTTCGGTCAGTTTTTTAGACCATTCCCATTTTGGTTTTGTTTATAGAGTTACTTCCCTTTCATCATGATTAGTTTTTACATGCGTGAAGCACGAGGTTGTGCAGTTTTTCATTTTGTGGCCCCATGGTGTAAGTAATAAAGTAAAATAATATTGAATATTATATTCCATTTGGTTCTTTTGAAGTATAATGCATTGTCATGTAATGTCATTTGATAGTAATCCAAGTTAAGCAGTAAATAAAAGGTGTTATTGCTTGTGACGTCATGCTCCTGGCCTTTTCTTAGCATTGAATAGATGTTTATTCAGTCTTATGTCCTTAAAAGTAGTTTTAGTTGTTCGAATATGTCATTTTATATGTTTCTAGAATTCCTTCTTTATTAAATAGTCGTGGTTCAGTGTATAAAGATGTTTTAAGCATTTTCTAAGAAATCAGGGGAGATAATAAGAGCAGCATTACATGTAACTTTTTATATTTGATGATATTAATGTTTTGACAGAATAGTAAGGTCTGAAAAGGTATTGAATTGAACTATTTTAGTATCATCTGGTGTGGAAGGCAGCAGTGAATTTATCTAACTCTAGAAATGGTCATTATTTTATATGCATTATAAATTTATGAATGTCAAGTGTTTTAAGTATTTAAATATTTTGAATTAAATACCATAAGCCCAAGTTAGTGGATTAGCAGAAAAACAATTTATCACACTGCATGTTATTACGGTTAATATATAAACCTGTTAATGGTGGTCATGTAAGAATGTCCTTTTATGAAAGGTGTCTCTGTAGAAAGGTGGTCTTTATAGAGAGAGAGAGAGAGATGGTCTCTGTAGAGATATGGTCAATATCTTGGGTACATTTTTACATATAATGTAATTAATTGGTTATCTTTTTTCATAGTGAGATTGATGTGAGGTAGTAATTGATATGTTTTAATTTCTAGTCAGAACTTTGCTGTATTTTTGTTATATTAGTATGAGAGTATAAGAATGTTTTAATTATATTTTCAGCTTTTTACTATGTTTATCGAGAATAAAGTTTGAAGACTTTACATAGACATTATTCCATAGGACGGAAGCCCTCGCCATTTTGGTTTTACTATATTGGTTTTTGTGACAGTGAAAATGATAAAAATGAAAGTATAAAAGAAGAAAAGTGCACACCAAGAACATAGCGAAGGCATTTGAAAACCAAATAAGTGTTAACAGTAACCTTAACCAAAATTGGCAAGTTAAATTTAAGAAATAGCAATAGCCATATTACAACTGTATGTATACCTAGCTATAAATTGTACAATTGCAGAAACCGCAGATAGATAGTTTTTGCACAGGGCAGGTTGAAGTTGACAGACAAAAAGGACCATACCTCCATAAAGATTTGTTGGATTGAAAGCTGAACTATACTTGTCTTGTTTTTATACACTTATAAAGTCAAATATGATTTAAAAAAAACATTAAGTCCTTTATTCATTAATTATTTCACATCGCGGAATCGCTCAGTAATTGTCCTTCACCAGAAACAATCACTCATCTGTAAAACGTATTGATGAACTGTGACAGAAATAACCTGCAAATAATGGGTTGGTGGTTATTTATCAAATAATGAAAAAGGTTTGATAAAAAGGCACGTTCTTATCTGTGTTAATTGGCAATATTTCTTTCGAATAAAAAAGGGAGTAAATGTATTTTTAAATGTCTACTCATATAGGCAATTCGATATTTATACGCCCTGGGATTTAAACTCGGATTTTGATAATCAATGTAGTTGCAGCGGAGAGATAAAATGGCATGGAAAAAAGCCTGCATTTAATTCATGAATTCAACATCAACGTGCTCAAGCGGGCTTAGGTCTCTAGCCCTAGTAAGCTAGAGTAGGGTTGCCATGGCTTCATTTCAATATACTCTTTGTATTTAGTGTTTTGATTACACTGTATCTTTGCTGTCCCTATGTCCTATACCTTTGAAACACTGTTCACAATTGGCTGCTGAGAGGTCAATGTGCTTAATTGTAAAGCCGAGACGTTAGGGCTCGATCCCAAACGGGGTCGGGTACGGTATCCGTGATAAATGACCTATACATTCTTCTGATGGTCATTCATCTTCCACTGTTTGAATCGCTTTTCCGGTCCCGGATGAGAAAAGTCAGACATTTTTCGCTCTCTTGAAAAATATTTATAAATTGTTGAATTATCAGTGTTAACCCGTGTTTTTTTGACAAAATGGATGTTGAGGATTCTTTAATTGACAAAAGACAACTAGATGTCGGTAAGAAGCAAATCCCGTCTTCAAATATACAGACACAAAATCCATTTTCGATATTGAGTATTGAGGACAAAGAGAACAATGGAGCCAGCCATGGGGCCACCAGTCAGGTGTTCACCGACACAAATGATAGTCTTTTCACGTTTGTTAAAAGTAGCTGAAAAAGACAAAAAATTAGTTCTAGCGGTGAATGTAGTCTGGACCTTGAATATTTTACAAATTTGAATACTGATGATAAACTCTTAATCCTTTATTCAGACCTGCACAAACAAAGTACCCTCTCAACTTCCATTGAGGCCAAATTAGAGCAGTGTTTACAAATAAAAAACAAGGTCAATGATGTAGAGGCTACCATGGGAACTCTTGATAAGCGACTTCTACTCCTAGAGTACAAATCGCTGGACCTAGAAGCACGCAGTCGACGTAACAATCTTATCTTTCTAGGGCTCAGAGAAGAAAAAATTGAAAACTGTCACTTGAAAATCACAAATTTTATTCGAAATAATCTTGAGATAGATTTTGACCTAGTCATCGACAGGGCCCACCGTCTAGGCAGGTTCACCAGAGGGTCTAACAGGGGAATTATAGTCGCCTTCCGAGATTACACATCTGTAGAGACCGTGTTATCCCAAGCACACCGACTCAAAGACACGCGTCACAGCTTCAACAAGGACTTTCCTAAGGAAATAGTTCATGCGCGTAAAGCTCTATGGGGAAAGTTCAAAGACTTAAAGCGCAAAAATCCGGACAGTCGAGTCAACATGGTCTATCCTGCCAAAATTATCAAAGACGGTCGTGTAGAAGCCGACATGTTTCCGCTTTGGGATAAAATTATGATGGGCAACCGTGTAAGCATCCATTCCGCTTATACTCAAGACTCAACACACGCCCGTGGAGCACGAGCCACAAATACTGAGCAATACCATGTCCAGTCCCGCAGCAACGTAACGGACACAGACGACCAAAAGGACATCCCTGTCACAGGGTGTTCCCGAGCATCTCGTGACCATCGCTCTCGGTCTACGTCAAGTGAGTCTGGTAGATCAACGCCGGCGAGTACCCGCTCGCCTCTACACCGACACCAATCTCGATCACACTCCCGTCGAGGCACAAATCATGCACCTTATCGTGGGAACAATGCGTCCCAGTCACGTGGCTCATCTTCGATTCGCACTTCAGCACGGGATCCTGCAGTAGACTCTACTATCCGTCGCCCTTTGGACAGCTCAACATCAACTGTAAATAACAACAACAAGGCATAGGCCAGGCGGGGGAACTTACATGCTTTAAATGAACAATTACCTTCTATCAAGTATGGCAGCTTAAACGTCAGCGGCCTTAAACAAAAATTAAACTTTCCAGACTTTCTTGATCTTGTGAATAACTACGACATGTTTTGTGTTTCTGAGACTCATGTTGATGCATACGATATTGTTGACATTCCTAACTTTGTTTTTTACTCCAACCCTAGATCACGTGATTATAAAGGAAAATCAGGGGGGCATAGGCATATATGTACGGTCAAGTCTGTCTAAGTATGTGAAATTAGAAATAGACCCTACTGAATATGTGTTGTGGGTGTTAATTGATAAATTGATTACTGACTTTGATGACAAATTAATTTTGGGAGCCGTCTATATACCACCCGAGAACTCGCGTTTTTTCAATAATGACGACATTGACGCATTTGAAAACTCTGTAGTACACGTATGTAGCCAATACAAATACGTATTCTTAGCGGGTGATTTTAACTCAAGGACCGCCGAGCTTAATGACTTCATACAGTCTGATCCATTTATATGCGATTTATTTGACATTGGTGACGATATGCGAGCATATTTTAATAAATATACAATTTTGGAAAATAACGGAATAACATTAAAAAGGAACTCAATGGGCCGAAAAACTAACACACATGGCTTTAGACTGATTGAAATTTGTAGAAACTGTAATCTTTTTATTTTAAATGGCCGTTCAGGAAATGATTTGTCAGGAAAATTCACTTTTAAAGAATCATCTGTCATTGATTATGTATTATCAACTGCTGATTGTTTTGATGATTTATTACAGTTCGATATCATCAAAGATTGTTCTTTATTCTCTGATGGCCATAACTTGTTACAATGGCATATTGCTTCAAAATCTAAAAAAAATGACATAACTGATACCTACCATAACACATCCCGTCCATTATGGGAGAATCAAAAGGCGTCGTCCTTCCGTAACAACATTGATATTGATAATCTGAACTCAGTCATCAGTCAACTTGATACTTTCCCGCAATCCCAAAATACTGTAGACTATATTACACAAGAACTCTCGCAAATCTTCCATCACTCAGCACAGTCCTCATTCACACCTGTAAAGAAAACGTACATAAAATTTAATAATAAAAAAACCTTGGTTTGGTCAGGAATGTCACAATGTGCGTAAACGTTTCCATAAGGCAAAAAATAAATACAGAAATTCACCGACAGCCTTTAATAGAAATGAATTGAATTCTGCAAGTAAATCTTATAAAAAGACAGTCAATAAACACGTCAGTAAATTCAAATTTAACAAGTCAAAAAATCTGCGTGTGTTAGCATCAAATAATCCAAAACAGTACTGGAAATTTTTAAACAATTTTAAACCCAAATCGACAGAAACCCCAGCACCGACATTAAATGAATTTTATGAGTATTTCAAAAATGTCAATAGTGATGACCACAGCGACAGTTACACACCGAATGACACAGATGACTGTAATATTACTTTAAACACTCCTATATGCTCGTCAGAAATAATGAAGTGTACCATTAAAAAAAACTTTGTAACTCAAAAACGTCTAGCCCTAGTGATAATATTTTAAACGAATATATCAAAACCACAAAAGATCTAATGCTACCTATCTATACAAAACTGTTAATCTGTATTTTGGATACCGGCATTATCCCTACCAGCTGGCTGAACGGAATTATAGTACCAATCTTTAAAAATAAAGATGATCCAACTAGTGCATCGAACTACAGGCCCATTACTATTCTGAGCTGTCTCGGGAAATTATTTACATCTGTACTAAACCTCCGATTGACAAACTATTTAAACACAAACAAGATAATAAATACAAATCAACCTGGATTTAGAAGAGGTTTTTCGTGTCAAGATCATATATTTACCCTCCATTCAATTATTGAGATTCTAAAACAAAAGAAAAGAAAGTTATATTGCGCTTTTATAGACTTCTCTGCTGCTTTTGATAAGGTTCATAGGATTAGTCTATGGAAAAAATTACTTGCAAACTTTATTAACGGTAAAGTATTTCAAGTCATTTATAATATGTATTCTAACATAAAAACATGCGTGTCTCATAGTGGCGCATGTTCCCCTTTTTTTGCATGCGAAAACGGCCTTAGGCAAGGAGAAAATCTCTCGCCCATACTATTTTCACTGTTCCTAAACGACTTGCAAGATTATATTCAAAGTAACGGTGGCACGGGCATAGACCTAACAGACACACTTGATGAAGCGTGCTGGCTTAAACTTCTACTGCTACTTTATGCCGATGACACAGTTATTTTGTCTGACTCAGCCGCTGATTTTCAAGTTTGTCTAAACTCATTTCATGAATACTGTAAAAAAATGGCATCTTAACGTAAACTTAAGTAAAACAAAGGTGATAGTCTTTGGCTCCAGAAACACAAATAATTTTAACTTTTCACTGGGAAATTTACCAATTGAAACAACAGATGAATACCATTATCTTGGTGTAACTTTTTCAAATTCCGGTTCGTTTCTAAATGCAAGAAAACACATTGTGCAACAAGCAAAAAAAAAGCTATGTACCTTCTTCTATCCAAGACATATAACGCCGACCTTCCATTGACCTTTCTCTTAAATTATTCGATCACACTGTGATGCCTATTCTTACTTATGGTTCAGAAATTTTTGGTTTTGAAAACATAGAAATGCTGGAATCAGTTCACAACGATTTTCTTAGAAAAATAACCTGCAGCAGGAAAAGTACACCTACCTATATGCTTCACGGTGAATTAGGGAGACATCCGTTATCCGTCACAATTAAAAGCCGCATGATTGCATTCTGGTCGCGCCTTGTAACAGGAGAACAAGATAAACTATCATTTCGCATTTATAATTACATGTGCAACTCAAGAAACATAATGGAAGAATAAAATTAAAAATATATTAGACGCTACTGGAAACTCTTACATTTGGTTGAACCAAGGTACATTGCCTATCCCACTTAACTTACACAAGAACGTTAAACAAACACTAGTAGATCAATATACACAAGAATGGGAGACACAAATCAGACAATCAAATAAAGGTCGAAATTATAACATTTTTAAGCAAAACCTTCAATTAGAGACATATATAAAAATCTTACCTTTAAATGACGTATGGTTAACTAACCAGTCTTCGGGGTATAACAAGTTTTCGGGGTATTTTACTTTTACATAGTTTGCGCGTGAGAACGTGATATGACGAGTTGTTTTCGCTGTCCCATATGATCAAAACAAATGTCAACCATGCTCTAATATTCAAATTAAGACATCATGTGACTTCTTGTGTAAATTCTGGACAATGTTTAAGATCATCTGAATTATTCAAATTGACATATTTTCAAACAAAAATCCATTTATATTTTTTATTTAAGTTATACAACTTACAGGTTTAGTATTTTGCGCAGTCAGAAAACTAAATGTTATCAATTACCCGGATAATAAGTCACATGATGGCTTAATTTGAATTAAAAAAATTGCGGATATTTGTTATGAATTTTAAGGGGTTAGAAATAGATTGTGCGAGAAGCTTTTTAAGGTGTGTAAAGTATATGTTTTGTGAATATGTGTAAAAATGTTTTAATCATCCATATGTGTC
The DNA here is from genome assembly GCA_021229015.1 of Solen grandis. Classification (NCBI taxonomy): domain Eukaryota; kingdom Metazoa; phylum Mollusca; class Bivalvia; order Adapedonta; family Solenidae; genus Solen; species Solen grandis. The sequence goes on from CM037777.1 coordinate 90,268,396, forward strand.
ATCAATGGTAACTGTCATTAAGTTTAAAATGAAAAAAATGATCGTTGAAGGGGGTGGGTGTAAGGTCAACAGTTTTCCCGGATAAAGTTGCAAATTTTTCCGACCGTGGATGCTAATCAGAAAAAAAAAAACCAAATCAGCATCTCAGACGAAATAAAGGCTCTATAAATATTAAATAATAACAGCATTAATTTTCTAAAATTGAATTTTGATGCATATTTAACTAACAGAGTATGTTGAGCTTAATTTGAAAATACCCCGAAAACTTGTAAGTAAATTTTTATGTCATCAACGTTGACCTACATTGGAATGAACGCTGCTCTGTTTTGATCGAGATGAATTTAAGATCGCAAATGTGTACAGGGAGTGACAAAATTTATTTTTGCACCCCTTTATTCTAATTAAATGAAAATTTTAATGATATTTCATATGCAAATATGGATCGATCTTGTTAGTACCCCGAAAACTTGTTAGACCATCATAAAGACTTTCTTCAAATTCAGAACGACTAACCATAAGTTACCAACTGAAACAGGCCGCTGGGATGGAACACCATTATTGGCATTAAATGATAGGACCTGAACATGCTGCAATAAAGGGGAAATAGGTTCTGAACGACATTACCTACTGAGCTGTAACTTATTCGACAATGAACGGAATGCATTCCTTTCTAACAATCAGATCAAAACAACTATTATTAATAGTGAAAATAGTTTTAAATCTTTGTTGCGGTCCGAATCTTACCAGGATCTTACAAATATATGCAAATTTGTAAGACTAATAATGAAGCGAATAAAATGATTGTCCCAGACGCAAATATCCTGAAATATATGCCTATGCTACCCTACGTACTCTAAATGCAATCATTAATAACTGCCATATAAATATGCTGTTATGTAAATACATAAATTGCAATGACATTTCACAGAGAAAACATGCTTACCTTCCGTTAGACTCCGAATGCCTTTTAGGGTCACAGTCTGTGGCGTGTAGATAAAATTTATTTGTAGTCTCGCTAGCGAGTGTCAAGCTGGATATTACACGCCCTTCTCTCTCTCTCTCTCTCTTTCCCTCAACTTGCTCATTTATCAACTGTTGACTATATCAACATCATATATGCATTTTTTTTCTGCTTTAATATTATTAAAAAATGGTTTGTAGAAGTAGGATTCCTAATATCGTATCTTACCATTAATAAACAACCTTAAGTATTTCTTGTCTAATGATATATATGTAATTGCCTTTCTGTTAATAACATGATTTATATAAGCTATTTATGTATTTTCATGTATTTCGCGTGATATTGAATGAATTCCATTCATCTTAAATGTTATTATATAACTCAAATTCAAAATATATTTACTAACATATCTGATCGGTGGCCATTATGATTATCATCATTAATTAATTAATTATTATTCATTCATTCATTCATTCATTCATTCATTCATACATACATACATACATACATACATTTATTCATTCACTTTTTTGGCCTAGTCATATTTTAAAAATATTTAATGTATTATTTTGGGTTAAAACTGTTCATCAGACCGGAATCAAATCATCTTTATAAGATTGTATTATACTGTTCCCCATGCTGTATTACTTAAAGTATACCTGGGATGAAATAAAGTGCTGTTCTGTTCTGTTTTATGCAGGAAGGTTGTCAGTTACTTGTTAACCTTTCAGTACTGTCAGGATCCCTGGAAAGAGTTGTTAGATTAAATGGCCGTCTGTTAGCCATTAAAATGGCGTTAACAATTCAAATCAAATTCAAATTAATAACTGTGGGCCAAGTTGAATGGAAATGAAAATGGAAAGAATTTTGGAATTATTGTCACATACATTCAGGCGGGTAAAGATTAATTTCAAAAGGAACGATAATTGTTGCAACATTGGAAAGTCCACACATAATGGAAAAATAACGAAAACGTTCAGTTTCTGTGAAAACTAATAATTTTATTTCAACCTGCTTAACAGAACTATAAATACATGTATGTCCATAGGACACGGATGCCCCCGCCATGTTTATTAGATGATATTTTAGTCAGTTAATATGATAAACTGGAACTATAAAAGATGATTTTAAGATCAAATGAGGACTGTGACCTTTACCTCAACCAAGTGACGTGACCTTGATCTTCAAGCTAGCAACCTGTACTTGCTTTGTGAGTGTTTTGTCCTTAGGATCCTTCCTTGTGCCAAGTTATTTCAAAACATGACTTTACACAACAAAGGCACAACCCAGACAGGACTGCTTACAAAAATTTTAAACTTAACTAACTGCTGTGACCTTGACCTTGAAGAAAATTGTTCTTGTTTGTGTTATATCATATCCTTGTTATCATTTGTGCAAAGTTATTTCAAAACACAATTATTCACAACAAAGATACAGCCCAGACTTAAAAAGTGACCATACATAACAAAGTATCAGCTGGGACATCATTTTATAGTCAATTGAGTGCTGTAAAACCGGTTTTTTTGGACACATCTCTTGTAAGGATCATTCCAAATTTTTTAAAAAGTGACCATATATAACAGTTACAGCTGGGACACAATTTTAAGGTCAAATGAATGCTGTGATCTTGACCTTCAAGCTAGCAATCTGGGTTTTGTTCGCGACACGTCGTCTTGTCATAAGGATCACTTGTGCCATGTTATTTTTAAAAAGCAACCATACATAACAAAGTTACAGCTGGAAAATGAATTCTTGCACACACACACACACACACACACACACAGGTGTAACACTATATGCCCGCCGCCATTTCATGGCGGGGGCATATTAAAATAAATTCTACAGAGATGACAAACGATTTGAAACGAAATCAGATCACAAATCAGATAAGATGGCGCAAGAGCTCATTTCATAGTATTAAAGTCAATAAAAATTATTTTATTTCGAAACGCGTTTATTTTTATTAATATTTTTTTTAAGTTGGTTAGGTTTTGTAAAATAAGATGATCGCTTATCAAAAAAATAAAACATAATGGCCTAATTACTAGAATGAAGAGAACTGATACGTTATCCAAACAATGACACACTTTAACCCTCATTATGCTAACTTTCTTAATTGGACTTGTCCTTTCTTTATTTTAGACTCTACCATTAGCTGCGTATTGGGTAGTTTCCTTGACGATTATTGACTGAATATTTAATTGGACTTGTCCTTTCTTTATTTTAGACTCTACCATTAGCTGCGTATTGGGTAGTTTCCTTGACGATTATTGACTGATATTTAATTGGACTTGTCCTTTCTTTATTGCGTTTGGGTAGTTTCCTTGACGATTATTGACTGATATTTAATTGGACTTGTCCTTTCTTTATTTTAGACTCTACCATTAGCTGCGTATTGGGTAGTTTCCTTGACGATTATTGACTGATATTTAATTGGACTTGTCCTTTCTTTATTTTAGACTCTACCATTAGCTGCGTATTGGGTAGTTTCCTTGACGATTATTGATTGAATATTTAATTGGACTTGTCCTTTCTTTATTTTAGACTCTACCATTAGCTGCGTATTGGGTAGTTTCCTTGACGATTATTGACTGAACATTTAATTGGACTTGTCCTTTTTTTATATTAGACTCTACCATTAGCTGTGTATTGGGTTGTTTCCTTGACGATTATTGACTGAATAGCGGACAGTACATATCATGATCAGACTGTACAGATGAGCAGGCTGATCTAGGTTTACACTAGTCGCATTTGCAGTGACAAGTGGCCATTGCACTATAAGGGTTACTATCAGTGATAATCACTTTATGAACGCCTATTACATTCTTCATGGCTAAAAGCTAAAAATGTATTCTAAAACATATATAAGTTAAAATTCTAAATATATATACATGTATGTATCACTATGTTGTTAAAGGGATAGCTTTTGAGACTACGGCAATAATATCAATTTAAGCTATTTTGTATTTATATACAACATCAACAGACTGCATCCACACTATAGCAAAGGATTTTTTTTTAAATTTGAATTTTTTTTTTATCTTCAGAAAGGCAACATGCTATAATGTTTCGGTCATTATCAAAAAGTTTTAATGGAACTAATGACTAGGTCCCATTTGGGAAAACATCGGCGATGTGGAAATAGACAATTTTCTTCCGATGACTCCCGATGTTTGAGCAAAAACAACAACAAATAAACAAACAACATCAACAGGAGAAATGGTACTTATTAGGCATTGGGGATGGTCAGTTCAATGTTCACTTATGCCTCGGCTATGGTCACAAAGCTTCTGGGACACCTTGAATCATCGGGATGGCTCCCGATGTGCGGGAAAGCTACAGAAAACCGTCACCGATAATCGGAGAAGGTGCCCCGAATCTTCTCCGAATTTGAAACATCCATGTAGGTTTGGGGATGCATAGATGAGTACTTGAGGATCATCCTAGTTGCATCGGGGAAGATCGTGCACATCATTTTGAAACACGAGAGAGAAGCAAGGAAATACAGCATATTTCAGAGTGCCCTTTTCTATCTTCGCCGAAATTTGGAAATTTCCAACAAAACGTTGGGAACATATCGGATTTTTTGTGCAGGTCTCCTGAGCCATCACGACGCTCCCGAAACTTTCACGGAACTGCTGAATTCCACTGAGGAAACTGTTTCCGATGCCTTCCGAGGTTCATCAATATCTATCGAGAGTACATCACGAAGGCAAAAAAAGAAGAAAAAAGGCCCAATGGGACAGATCCATTACTGGGTATAATAATGGTAAAAAAAATCAGTATTAATATAGAGCCTTGCAACAGTTTTGCCTTTTTCTTGACTTGTTCACTTGTTCGTAAATATGGTTTCCGATTCGACGAAAAACTTCTCTTGATTCTGAAGTGTGACACTCTTCGTAAAGTGAAATCTTTCATCAACGCTCTTCAAAAATATTTGAATTATTGTATATATCAGATGAAGAAAATCATTCATTTTTTTTTTTTTGGTCTTCAACACACATCAAAAAACATCGTCCGAATTTAAAGAGTGAACATCATGGAATAAGTTTATGATCTTTTCATTTTCATTGCAACGGCTTTTAAAGAATAGCCATATCCCCATTGATTTCTCCAAGTTATACCGACGGCAGTCTCACTATTGACGCCAGATAAATACATCCCATTTAAATTAGCGTTATGACACCCTTCGTACCACCAACCCCCTTTATACAAAACCGCACAATTATTTGCAACAAAAGGATCATTATCCCGGTCTTTCGTTGTAAACTTCATACCATTACCCCTGGCAAGAGCATCCCCGACATCTCCTGAGTAACCCGACACCGTCAGAGCGTAATCTGTAGTAGCATCACCGACCATGAAATCTGAGTACGAAGCATAACCGCTCGATGGCGTGACGTCACCAAACGTTTCCAAGGAGACGAACAACTCAGATGGTTCTTGTGTCAGTAAGTGTATGGTCTCCAAACCGAGCCAGTACTCACCACAGACTTGTCCGAATCCGTCCACATAGTCGGCCCATTCCCTGTAGAAGTCTTCTGACCCGTCCTTCCTCCGCTGAAAGACTGTCCAGCCACCGTTGGTCATATCACAAAAGACTCGTACTTGCTGACCGCCGACAGGTTCAATTGTGTACGGGCCATCAATTCTGTGACCGCTGTCATGCAGAGCGAGACAATCCCTCTCCAAAGGCACCCCCTACAATAAACAGTAGCGTGTTTGTAAAAGGCCATGAACAATAAAAGATATTTACTTACCCTTAACAAAAAGGCGATTGAAAGCTTGACCTAATTGGAATTATATTTTAGATTAAAGGCTATGAGTTGCGTGCAAACGCGGAACGCGATACATGTAACTACTGCGTCCGAACGCACGTGGTATAAAAATATCTTCATACGTGGACCGGGGGGGGGTGCACGTGATATAAGAATATCTTCATGCGTGGACCGGGGGGGGGGGGGCACGTGATATAAGAATATCTTCATGCGTGGACCCAGGGGCGGGGGCACGTGATATAAGAATATCTTCATGCGTGGACCCAGGGGCGGGGGGCACTCTATAAAATATAGAGAGTCCCCAGAATGTGCATTCGTTTTGCATGTTCATGTTCAGATGTGAGCCGCGAAACAACATGGGCTTTTGTCAAAGTAAAATCATTCGCGGATTCAGCCATTTACCTCAGGGGTGGGGGTCTGGGGCGACAGAGATATGTTGGTCAACTATGAAATTCACCATGACCCCCCCCCCCCCCCCCCCCCCTCGACGTTTTAAGCATACTTCAGAGAAAGAAAAGCGATATATACTAGTAAATGAAGGAGACACACAACAAATCATTTCAAAGTTGAACAAAAGCTTCGTTGATCGACTCAGTGCATTTTTCAAACAGAACTTCAGGGTCAGCAGATTTGATATTTCATTTGAGACCAAACTTCACAAGAGAGATGTTTGATGTAGCCCTCTTCCCCACTCCCTGTCCCCGTAAAAATACCGTACCTTAATGCCATAAGCTATAGAGTGCGGAGGGTTGACACCAATGTCATTGTCGTAGCCATGGTTACAATGACAGGTGTCCGATTCTGCAGAGAAATAATATGAAACGAATGACGCACTGCATATGTCCGTACAAAAATATGCACATTGTAGCTCACTCTTAGCTGTCACCGTCTGGCTGACAAGAGTCAGGTCTGGTTGCCTCTGCAATATTTGTCGTGTCCATTTTGCGTTTTTGCACAGTGCACAAATTACACACGTCACCAAGACGATGATTTTGTAAGACGCAGCGGCTGTTGGCATCGTGACGTTTAGAGTTCAAACTGTAAAATATAGAGATCCAGTTAACAGTTATTCTAGACTGGTAATAAAATTTACAAGAAAATCATTGAAAAAAGCGATTAAAATAGCCATTACATGAAGTGTTAACTGAAACTAAGGAGTAAGAGTGAAACAGGAATGTAGTTAACATTATACAAAGAAATATGAAAGCGGATTGCGAACAATTGCTGTGTCTTTAAATAAATATTGCTGGGTATATTATTGCAAGATTTTGATACAATAAAGCACATCATACGTATATCACGTTTTCTAAAATGTCACTAGATAAAAAAAGAAGTGGGACTAAACAAGAAAAATGATGGACAAACTTTCTTGATTATGTAGTTAATGATCATTATTAAAAGGCTTTTTTGTTGTTGTTGTTGTTTGGGTTGTTGTTTTTTTGCTCTGTTTGTGTGCATGTGAGAGAGGGAGCGCAGTCTAATATCTATATCAAATAATGAGTAAATAAGACCACTTTTTCAACAAATATGAAATTACAAGCAACTCGGTTACATTTTTTTTTCTGTTTCACTATCATTTATCAATAACTTTATCTTTTCAAATAAAAATTATAATTTTGAGTAGGCTATCATTGTCTAGTATGGTCGTTACTTAAAAAAAATCTTAGATATTTTCATTCAGTCATTTTCTTTTTGATATATCCATAATTTCGATATTGATGTTAATTTAAGGTGAAAAACCAATCAAAATAACTAACAATTAACAACTACAGATTCTTGTATATATTCGTGCACTGCTCAAAATTTAAAACACAAATGTAATTGGGCGTAGTAGAAGAACGTGGTACTTGAATACAGGATACTGAGTCTAATCATTAAATGTCATACTTTGTCGTGCTACTTTTTACAGAAACGACCAAGGGTGACCACGTGACCTTTTTGTAACGGATTTTCATTAAACAACGACTATGGTAACCATATTTTTCTTTACAAGTCAAAGATTGTGCTCAAATGATTTGGTAGATGTCATAGAACTAACAGAGAAAATATGTTTTGCAAACTGCGTATTTAAAATACAACAAAATCTGAATATCATTTCCTTCGACAACTCGTCGAAAACGCTTGCAAGCATGAAAAATCGTTGCTGGGCCTCGAATCGACAGCTCGAGGTGTCGGGTGAATATAATTACCCGACCGGGTAGGCTCTTCATGATTGTTTAATAAAAAGAAATCCCTAACACATTTGACAAAAGTTTATCAGATGAAACAAGAAATAAATTGGCGCAAGCAAAATATTGTTGTCCTGGGTTGCTGTACTGGGTACTTGCTTCTCCACTGAACGCAGTAATATATTGGGAACCAGTAAAAAGAGTGCATTTTCAGATAGTCCCTAAGAATGGCTGTTGAAGGTGATATCAGCATGTCGATGGTCTGAATTTCTAGCAGGTAACTGGTAATACAAAAAAGTTTAAATGATAATGTGGTGTGATCTGTTTACCAACCTGTGTACGTGTATACTTGATTTTGTGTAAGTCAATATAACATTTCGCAAATAAAACATAAAACCTTAAACTACATTTTGAATATCGGAAATCATTACATCTGTCATAATCATTATCATAGACAATTTCAAGAAAAAAAGAGAGGCATACCTATATACATATATGGGCATATATTTTTCCTTTACAAATTTACATCGTATAAAATGAGTAAAGACAGGCACGGAGAAACGCACAACACTGTTCAGCAATTAAAAACCTATCACGAACCGTGCCAGCCCGGGTTGAAAGAAAACAATTTAAAGTTTAGTAGAAATCAGATATGAAAAATAGAAATTTAGAGATGGAAAGTTTCATTTTAAGAAGCGACAGCTTCTAAAGTCAGACAGTGGATTTTCTACTTACAATCACATTACCGCCACTTATCCATACATTCGCGTTGAAAATAGTACCACTGGTTGTAGAAGTCAACATTGCAGTTTTGATAAAAGTTAGATATATTGTAGGATTTTGAAAGCATTGGGTATAATCACATTTTCTGTGCAAATAAATATGTAATAGAAGCAAGTTTATCCTCAGTTTCATTCATTAAACTACCTACAAATAACCTTATTTGCACCGCAATTATACGGCTGCGGAATTAGCTCAATTGGTAAGAGCGTCATTCAGTATTTTGTTCTTGCAAGGGGTCGTGAGTTCTAGTCCAGACCGTGAGACCGTTTTTTTTATTCTTTTTTTTATTTTTATTTTTTTTTTTTTATTATTTTTATATTCTTGGGTTATGTATTTAGACTTTTTTAATTCTAGTTTTTATGCTTCCATGATTTTGCGTTTTTTAACCTTTTGATTTAAATCATAGACCAAAGGACCCTGATATTCAGTAAAAAAAAATTATTTTTATATAAATTATTTATAAAGAGGTGGTTTTTTAATATGAGGGTCCTGCACATAGACAGGTTTGGTTATAAGGTCAAAACAGTAGAAATGAGAGGGGGGCAGTATGTTTACTGTAAGCCGTCAATTGAAACCTTTTGTTTTTAATCTTTTCTTGTTAGAGTCTCAAATGACTGTAGTGTCTCTAGTCGCATCTGTATGTCACAACTCAGAAAGTAATTTAGGGATTATGTTTATACTTTATACAATGGTCAAACTTTACTTATCAAGACAATAACTCTACCATGCTTTACCTTTATTACTTACTTATATGGTGAAGTTATGTTTTTCTAGAACATATTTTAAAAATTATTGAAGGCATGGATATCATTCATAGGAAAAATGTGAAATGAGAAAGAACAATAACTTTATCTTGCCCCATTTTCTTGCTTTTCTATTAAAATTATTTCTGCCTGCAGCAAATTCATGAAATATTAAAGGTATTGAGAGGATCAATACTAAGAACCACTATTCCTGATCCATATTTGTTTAATTTGACGGAGACCAATAAATAAAATAATCTATCTTACCTGCTGTTTTGATAAGATTTAACTTCCCTGATTTTTACATGCATACCACAATTTTTTTTTAAAGAATTCACACAATTTAGCTTTCGCTGCTTACAATGCTCTCAGTGCTTTGAATACGTAATAACCTAAGACGTAATAAAAAAAAGTTCTTGTTTCCACTAACCTGACCGACCCTATTTTTTGTACATACCCAAAACTCTTTTTCGAAGCATTCGGGCTATCACGGTTTCAAAACACTGTTTTTCGTCACTTCCACTAAAAAAACAAAGTAAAAAAGGGGGAAAAAAAGATAAAAAAAAAAACGTTTCAGCCGTCCTACCGACCTTTTTTTTTTTTTCAGAGAAGTTTTGAGGAAAAAAACAACTTTCCGAATCCTGCAACAAAGAAAGTTAAATAAGATTAGAAATTAAATTTTATTTATATAATTTGTATGTATACTTACACAAATTTAACCAATTCCGTGAAGTTTTTATATAGCTAATGATTCCGTGAAAGAAACATCCGACAAAATCTCGTTTCTGCATTTGATAATCAAATATAATATCAACTGTTGTGTCAAAGGATTAGTAACTGATTGAAACTGATCGAACGAGAGCTGTACCGATGTAGTCGATGTACGTGAATCCCATGGAAACGACAGAAAACATCATTATTATTTAATAAACAAGTTTTATGTATTGACTCATTTGGTTTACTTAACGTCATTGATTTTTTAATGGGCAGCAACATACCGAGTACCTTTGGTCCAGACTGTAAAAAGAATAAAAAAAAAGAAAGAAAGAGAACGTAGGCAAAAATGATTCCAAAGTCGAATTGGTGTGTTTTGAACATGAACCGGTCCAAGGTCATGGCATTGGGTTTACCCAAAAATCGTGACCGGGTTATTTTTTTGGTGAGCATGGTCGTGTTTTCATTTTCACAAATGATCAGAATAACAAGACGATGTCTCGCCAGTAAGAACCAGGGCCACAGGTTAAAGGTCAGTGTCACACTCAGTTGACCTGAAAATAATATTGGTATAGTTTTCAGAATAATTAATGCGGGGACGTTGGAGATCCGACCTTATGACTTTAATGATCAGAGTGCCTACTGAATGAGATGACTATAACACAGTATGCATGAAACAGTTCTAAGATATTCATGCTACTCTAGAAAATGTCCCGCGAAATCGCGGGAATGTTTTTTTTCCGTTGGGATTCGTCTGAATTGATATGAGTTATATCATGTCCCGGTGTCTATCCACAGGTCAAGGACCATGGGTTTCACGTAAATAAAACGGTCTTGGTGACGCTTGGCTGTGAAGACATGGGTTTTGGGTCCGATCCCCACTGGGGTCAGGCATAGTCTCCGTGATGAATGACCTACACTTTCCTTCTGATGGTCATTCATCTTCCACCGCTGTTCATATTTAACTAAAGAGATGCGTGCTAACGTTTCAGTACTTTCAGAATCTCAGAAGAGTTTCAAGGTGGACTTGCCATCTGTTAGCCTTTGCTGGCATAAAATGGCGTTAAATTATGCAAATAAAATAAACCACGTTTAACACACAAAAAGAAAAAGATACAATTAAAAAGTACTCATTGCTGTCACATGTTTTAAGGTGTGTGCTTTTAATTTCAAAGTGGAGGGATAATAGTTGCAGCATTGGAAAATAACGCAGAATGGAAAAAAAACAACACAAAATAAGACTTATAATATGGTGCTAACAAAAATGTACAGGTTAAAATTTGGCTGTAGAATCCGTTGCCCGTAATTTGTGTGGCCTGAATTGACCAGGCATGACTATTTGAGTTTACCTTTGCTGCGACAGTATTTCAGTCATATAGCGACGTCAAGCTGATTACAGGTGGAGGAAGACCCTGAATGCACGGAGGCATCCGGGTAGAACCAACAACCTACCGCAAGCCAGCTGGAAATCACATGAAAATCCGAATGACCCTGCCGGGATTCGAACCCACACGGTGAGGGGTTGAGTGAAAATTTGTGTAGCAATATTAACATTGAATTGGGTATGAATGACATTAATAGTCACACAGCTATGAAGTTGTCTTAGCCTAGGGCCATATGCTATGTTTTTCATGTGTACCTTATGCTGTATGTAAAACAAGAACATCGTGGTTTACACGGAACGCACGCTAGACTACACCGTCTTCGTTCAAAGAACATCAATTTGAATGATAGATTAGATAACTCTCCAAGATAAATAATAGAAGCCGTGTAGTTAAAATGGGAACACAATACCGATTTTGTTGCTTTGTAACTCTCATGTAACTTGGCTGCGAGACTATTCGATGTAGACGTATTTTGAACAATACGAAGAACCCACTGTACGGTGATCCACAAAAATGTTGCTATTTTCAGATGTATCCAATTTCGGTGAGTTCACCATAAATTCTCGCAAACTGCAAGTTTATTTCATAAAAAAAACTACTGATTGGTTACTGAAAAACTGTGATACTCTGTATACATAGGTTCCAAATCCGACACAAAAACCATCACGGTCATTTAGTAACAACAAGATAAAGTCCCGCGAAATCGCGGGATTGTATTCTACTATAGGGATTCGTCTGAATAGATATGAGCTATATAATGTCCCAGTGCCCATAAGGACAATGGGTTTCACCAGAGACTTATAAATAGTACAATGTATCTGGTTTCACATAAATAAACTGACATTGATGGCGCTTAACTGCGAAGCCGAGAATTGTTGGTTCGATCCCCACTGGGGTCAAGCACGGCCTCCGTGATGAATGACTTACAATTTCTATCTGGTAGTCATTAGTCATCCATAGCTGTACTTTGTTAAATGCAGAGATGCGTGCTAAAGTTTCAGTACAGTCAGAATCCCGGCAAAGAGTTGTTAGGTGAACTGAATATTTGTTAACTTTTGATGGCATAAAATGGCGTTAAATAAGTCAAATAGCATCAAATAAATCAAGTTTAAAACACAAAAAGAAGAAGATTGAACTAGAGTCGCTAACGCGACAGCATCGGTTTTTTACGGATACAACACTATTTGGTGCCTAGTAATGCTACAAAGTTCCATTTAGTATAACATAGAAGTTGCATGATTCGAACATCAAATATCCAGTTTGAAGCATAAAAACTTCTTTACAACTGATCAACAATGGATCAAATTTTGAACTGTCATAAACTAACCAAATCATGCCCAACTTTTAAAACCATAACTTCAATGGAAAGAGTTCTTTAAGCACTTAGACTTTTGTCCATATTGTCTCAATAAAATAATTTTAGTTTTGGAAAACTTGACCATTAAATTATTTAACTTTTTAGATTGTGAGACTTTGAATCATAAAACTACATTACCTGCGAAAAAAATGAAGATTGGACAAAAAATAAAGTCAGTAGCTTAAAAAAAATCCTAAAGAGTCAAGTTTTTGAAATTTTGATTTTTTTTTCTCAAAATATTAGTGAAGTTTGATCGCATCCTGTGGACAAACTATGCATACCCTAAATTCGCCAACCCATATATTGTGTGCATATATGTCTTATCATTCATATGCAGCAAACAGAGAATTCTTCTATCTAATCTCAAACAAAAATGGGCAGGTTTTTCGTAGACCTACTCTCATTTGCACAGTTTTTTGCAAGGTTTGAACATTCAACCTCTTCTAGCGCAAATATTTTCCCGTACCCGATACTTTGAAATCATCATATTCTGTTGCGCTGTCAACAAGGAACAGAATGCTAAATACCACATTTGAATCAGACCTCAACTTTTTGAGTTATAAGCAAAATAGTGATTTTAAGCAAAACTCCCTAAAAAAAATTAATTCCTGAAAAAATTTTAAGTAAAAAATGATGGGGAACATCTTTATAAATGTCACAATTTGAAGCTTAAGAACTGCTTTACAATTGTTAAAAAAATTATCAAATTTTAAACGGCCGTTAAATGACGAAATGAAGCCCGATCTTCAAAAAATAAATCTCACTGGAAAGAGCTCTTCAAGAACTTACACTTTTGTCCAAATACTCTCAATAAAATACTTTTAGTTTTGGAGCTATTTTGGGCCGAAGAAAAAAGCAATAATAGAAATATGACCTTGACCTTTGCATTTGTTAACTTTATAAATTTTCAGTCTCTTTGAATCTTAAAACTTATTTACCTGTGAAAATATCATGAAGATTGAACAAAAAAAAAAGGCAGGAGCGACAAAAAACATGTTAGGTACCAAGGCCCTTTCAAACATAACAATACATAACGTGTGATAATTTCATGAAGAATGAACAAAAACTAAAGTCAGGAAAAACAACTTGTTTTTGAAATTTCAATTTTTCCTAAATTTTAGTGAAGTTTGACCGTTTCTATAGGACAAACCCATGCATTTCTTAAATTCGCCAACCCATATGTTTTGTACGTATATGTCTTGCAAATCGTATGCAGCAAACAAGATTCATCTATCTAATCTTAAACGAAAATGGATAACTTTTTCGTAGATATACTTTCTTCTGCGCAGTTTTCCTTTTTGCAAGATTCGAACATTCAACCGTTTCTAGCACAAATATGATCAGTATCCTTAACTGAGATACCTATATGTTATATTGGACTGTCAACAAGAAATTACGGAAACGTATTAGTGTCACATTGACAATTATTATTTTTTTAATTTCGACACAATAATGTGTAAATTATACACTTTTTTCTGTAAATTTTACAGTTTAAACTGTAAAATTCACACATTTTTTTCAGTAAAATTTACACTTTTTTCTGTAAATGTTACAGTTTAAACTGTAAATTTTACACGTTTCCCCTGAAAAATTCACACTTTTTTCTGTTAATTTTTACAGTTTAAACTGTAAATTTTACACTTTTTTTCTCTAAATTTTACAGTTTAGTCTATGAATTTTACAGATTAAACTGTAAAATTCACACTTTTTTCTGTAAATTTTACAGTTTAATCTATAAATTTTACAGATTAAACTGTAAAATTCACATTTTTATTGTAAATTTTACAGTTTAAACTGTAAATTTTACACTTTAATCTGTAAAATTCACACTTTTTTTCTGTAAAATTCACACTTTTTTTTTCTGTAAATTTTACACTTTAATCTGTAAATTTTACACATTTATCTGCTTATATAATGGCTGGGCCTATCGGCACGACGGTCGTGCGGATAAGCAGCCTTATTGGCATGACCGTCGTGCCGAAAAGGTTGTTATCGATATGACAGAAGAAAAAAAACAATAGCACAACTAGAGTTTTTTTTTCTTTATTTCTTTCTTTCTTTCTTTCTGCGATAAAAGACCGTTTGCTCAGTTCTGCCATACATACCTACAACATATACCTACAATTTATACATACAATACATATCTAATAC
>CM037777.1:90283535-90333535 GCA_021229015.1 Solen grandis
GAAATGGCGTAATTTGACAATCCCCAAAACAACAAAATACAGCCGTGAATCCAACGGCCTAAGTGATCAATCGATCAGCCATGGGTATTTTATGTGTGTATTCATGTAGAATACAACGTCTGAAACCCACGCCTGATTTGTTACGTTTCACTCCATTATCATTGGACGTGGGTCTCAGACGTTGGTAGAATAGAGCTTAAGCCATTACTTTGTTAAGTTGAAATTTGAAACATTGGCAAACAGAGTACACCCAGCTCAGATTCTACACAGTCTGTGTAGCAATGGAAAATCAAATGTTTTATATACCTTGTAATTTGTAAAGTTATGTAATTTGATATTCATCAAGTCATAAATTTGTACATGAATATGAGGTAAAAAAAAAGTTAAGATATTCTTATCTCACCTATATTGTATGTTGTTTCCAGATCGACAGTATGCAGTAAGGAACTCAGGCGTTGGGACAGGAACAGAAAGGAACATTAGACCTGATAACCTAAGTAAGTGACCTAGAGTACTGTGCTTGACCTAACCAGGTAGTACATGTTCCGGCCTTAAACCCTGAGGGAACTTCACAGGGGCAGATCAAAATTTTGTTTTTATACCTTCGCATTGATAGATCAGGAGGCATATTGTTTTTGTCTGTCTGTCACAAAACTTTAACCTTGATCATAACATGCAAGTCCTTCCTCCTACAGCTTTCCAAACTTCACAGGTGCATGCACCTTGATGAGCGCTATTGACCAGGTGATCTTGACCTTTAAATGACCTTGACCCCCAAGCTATAAGGCCTCCAACAGAGGCTTGGCGTTCATTTGATTAGAACTTAGCTTGTATGTTTTTTTGTACTTTTTATTTGCAATGAAAATGAAAAACCAGCCTTTCAACCATTATTTTCTTTTTGTGACCAGGTCGTCTGCTTGAGCTCTAAGTATCACAAGCAGATCCACCTTTTGTTTTGTTTTACTTTATGTTAGTTATCAATCACAAGGTATCCCAGAAAATCTATTGGATAATCCGTGACTTCATTTAGATATTGAAAGGTTCTTAGTAAGTCAACAGGTGGAGTGATTCATATTTTTAGCTCACCTGAGCGCTAGTGCTTGGGTGAGCTTTTGTGATCGCCTTTTGTCCATCGTGCGTCGTCCGTTGTCAACAATTGCTTGTGAACACTCTAGAGGCCACAAATTTGGCCTAATGTTCATGAAAGTTGGTCAGGATGTTTGCCGACATGATATCTCGGATGAGTTCGAAATTGGGTCATGTGGGGTCAAAAACTAGGTCACCAGGTCAAATCTTAGAAAAACCTTGTGAATATTCTAGAGGCCACAGTTTTGGCCCAATCTTCATGAAATTTGGTCAGGATGTTTGTGTACATAATATCTAGGATGAGTTTGAAATGAGGTCATGTGGGGTCAAAAACTAGGTCACCAGGTAAATTTTTTGAAAAACCTTGTGAACACTCTAGAGGCCACAGTTTTGGCCCAATCTTCATGCAAGTTGGTCAGGATGTTTGTCTACATGATATCTCAGATGAGTTCGAAATTGGGCAACATAGGGTCAAAAAGTAGGTCACCATGGCAAATTTTAGAAAAATCTTGTGAACACTCTAGAGGCCTACATTTTTGTCCCAGTCTTCATTAAAATGATATGAATGATGACTGTATGAATTCCCAGTTGAGTGCAAATTCAGATAGGATCAAAATGTAGGTCACTTAGTCAAATGTTAGAAAAACACTTTAGATGCCAGATTTTTTGTCATTATGCCTAACACAGCTATCTTACTCAGGTGAGCGACACAGGGCCATCTTGGCCCTCTTGTTAGATCCAGCAATCTGTGTAATTCTCCTGCCATGTGATAAGCTTCATGATCAGGTTGAACAAATGTGCAGGCTGATCTTGGTCTACTTTGTTCACAAAGGCAGTCAAAAGTGCATACAGCATTGTAAGGGTTAAACAAAAACATTTTTATGCCCCTTCTTTGAAGAGGAGGGGGCATATTGCTTTGCACAGGTCAGTCAGTCTGTCCGTCGGTTGTTCGGTCTGTCGGTAGACCATACCTTGTGAGAGTGATAACTTATGTTCTATTTGACCCTGTTCTATTTCAACCTTTAGTCTCAAATTTAATATAGTAGTAGAAGACCCCTATTGATTTTGGTGATATTACCTCAATGGTCAAGTTCACATATTAACATTTTTACATGAATGTCTTGTTCAAGTGATTACATAAGTACTATTTGACCCTGAGATTTCAACCTTGGTATTTGTGTTGCTTATGACTAGTAGAAGGTAGAAGGGCCCTATTGATTTTGGGAGTTGTACCTCAAAGGTCAAGGTCATGAGGTAATAATTGAAATTCTCACAAACACTGTGTAAATTAAGCATTGTCCGACTGATTACTCAAAATCTAATTGACTCCTAGTTCTAAAACATTATACAATAGTTACTAAAGACTAGCAGAAGAACCCTATTGATTTTTGGGTCTGTACCTCTAAGGTCAAGGTCATAAGGTCATAAATTAAATTCTCTTTAACATTGTGTTAAGGAAGCTTGTCCAACTGATAACTCTTAAGTATCTCTTTTGTATTAAATATTGCATAATTGTTGCTTACAAGTAAACGTAAACCCCTTTTTGTCGAGCCTGCTGGTGGTGAGCTTAACTTAGTTGTCACAATGACGGTTCAGTGTATGTATGTGTGTGCATTACTGCGTAAGTACATACGTCTGAATTTAATCTTGTTCAGCTGTGGATGGAGGGAATCTCAAATAACTTGACACAAATGTCAAGCTAAGAATGATGGTGTGTCTCCCATAAGAACAAGAATCACACCTCAATGGTCGGGTCATGCTTTGAGGTCAAAGGGCTGTTACTTCGTTATGGATTGAGGGATTCTCAAATAAATTGACACAAGTGTCAAGCCAAGTGAGATGCTGTGTAACGCACAAGAACCAAATTCATTGCTCATAGGTCAAGGTCATACTTTGAGGTCAAACTTCAAAAACGAGTTCATTTTTTGATTGTGTATCACCCACAAGAACAAGAATCACAGCTCAAAGGCCAAGGTCATACTTTAAGGTCAAAGTTCAAAAATGAGTTCATTTTTGTTCGTTTGGATGTTACTTTGCCATGGATGGAGGGATTTTCAAATTACTTGACACAAATGTCAAGCTAAGTGAGACGTTGTTTAGCACGCAATAACCAGATTCCTTACTCAATGGTCAAGGTCATACTTAGAGGTCAAAAGTGTAGGATTTGCTTGTTTGGGCTGTAACTAAACAGACATGGATTGCAGCATTTTTAAATAACTTTAGTTATATTAACCTTAATGAGACAAAGTGTCGTGAAGAAGAGTTTGGTTCCTAGCTCAAAGGTCTAGGTCACACATAGAGGTCAAAGGTCAAGGAGTTGGAATTGCTTTTCTGGGCTGTAACTTAGACATGGATTGGAGGATTTTCAAATAACTTAGTAGTTATGTTAACCGCAATTAGACAGAGAGTTTCATAGCCCTAGCTCAAAAGTCAAGATTACACGTAGAGGTCAAAGGTCATGGAGTTGGATTTGCTTGCTGGGCTGTGACAAGGACATAGATAGCAGGATTTTTAAATAACTTGGCACTTATGTAAACCTCAATGAAAGTGTCATTTTCAAGAGTTAGGTGTGCAGCTCCAAGGTCAAGGTCGCACAGGGTCCAAGGTCATTTGCTTGTCTGGGCAGTAACTAACATGTGGGTCACAGGATTTTCAAATAAATTTGCAGTTATGTTTATTTTCACCAAGATAAGTTCTGGACCAATTTGTGTCATGCCCACGTTATGAAGTCAAACATTATGCATGTAATATACATGTAGCTATATAAATATTATGGTATATGAGAGGGACATAATATTATATGCTTTACAAACATTCCTTGTTTTAAAAATTTAATTATTTAAAAGGTTCAGCGAATTTGTTTAGAATCATGAGATTTTTTAATGATTTAGGACCTAGAACTGCTCAAAAGTTTTAATTTTATTTCCTTTGACTGAGAGAGGAAAAAATCCTCTAACCTGAATTGTAGTTTTAATTGATTTCTCACAATGATGAACAAATTTAGCTTGACATTGAGTAAGCAGCCAATGTATGGTTGTTCAACCAATTTATGGTAGTTCAGCTTGTGTAAACTTAGCAGACTGACAAAATTTTTGCAGTGATATGCTGCACATCTGCAACCATACAAGGTTGAAAACTGAACAAAACTGTTCAGATTGAGAAGAAATATGTGCAAAAATAGTGCATGTACCAGTTTTAGGTATATTGGTTAATGTTTTGCTTGACCGTACTTGTGTGTCGTGTTTCCTCAGGTGTAGTGCGGCAAGAGGAGGGATTCAACAACAAGATGGGGAAGATGTCACTAGAGGATGACCAGGACAGCAGTTACTGTTCCATGAGAAGTCTCCCTTCCGATGATTGGGAAAAAGAATTGAAAGAATTTGAAAATGACATGCCACCTCCACTCAAAGTTCCCTACTTTGACGTTTTGATTCTCTATGCAGAGAAAGATAGAAATGGTGCTGAAATATTTAGAAATCATTTAATCAATGACATAAAGATTCCAAAGTATGGTCCAATTAAGGCACTCTTGTATGACTGCCCTGAATTGACATCACTGGCCCAAGGGCAGATAAGCCATCTAGCTGAAGCTGTAGCTCGTGGCACGTATATTTTTATGTTTTTAACAGAAAACTTTGTGAAGGATAAATGGATGGAGTTTTCCAGCGAGTCGTGTCTGATGGAGTCTATTTATAACCCAGCTAAGTTGTGGTGTGTAGTCCCAGTATATACAGTTAGACGTGGAAAGTTCAGGGTGCCTATGGGATTAAATTCACTGAAGGGAATCAACTATTACAATAACGATGAGTTCTACAGAAACAGTGTATCTAGGTTAATTGGCGACAAGGCTCATGTGCGTGTGAGAGAAAATGAGAAACTTGTTGTGGAGCAAAAAAAGTGGGTAGAAGACTTCAAGAGACAGCAGGCAGAGTTTGAACTCCGGAAACAAATTACTAAAGAAGAGGAGGAGAGGAAAACAAAACAACAGGAAGAATACATGAAACAGCTGTATGAATATTACTCGCAACATGAGTCCTCGACTGGATCGATGTCTCACTCAGCCTCAGAAAGCGCCCTCTCTTCTGGCCATCTGCCCTCCTACCATCGTTCTGAAAGTGAGCAGAGTCTTAAGCAAATGATAGAACAACACCCTGCTGTGGCCCAGTATTTTCAAGAGTTGCTTCACAATGCAGATATGAAAAAAAGTATTTCTTGCAGCACTGACAACTTACAAAAGATGCACAGCTTGGAAGGCAACAGGGTTCCTGGAACAGCCGAGCCTATCTTTCCATTGCCTGGCAACTTAACCCATGGAAGACCACAGTCGGTGAGGAGGTCACCCTCGCAAGCCAGTAATGTCTCTGGGGACATGGGCGAACCATCTTTGCACTATGTGTATGTTCCCAGTCATGGTAATGTCTCTATACCACCAGAGATATGGGAGAAAATCAAGGACTTGCGCCCTTTGGAGCAACTGGAATTTGCTAAATCCTTCATAGGGAAAAATCAGCAATCTCCTTGCATTAAGTCGAACAATATGGCAGACCCTGACGAAATGCAGGTCCTGACAAAATTATCAAAGTCAGAAAGAGAGAATTCATTGGATGACAGAATGGCAACCAGCCTTCCGAGGACCAATGTCCCAAAATTTGATGAAATCGGATCCATACATTCTCACCCAGGGAACAGCTATGGTATACCCTCTGATAATGGTACCAGTTCTCTTAGATCAAATACAAGACCAAGCTACAGTGCAGCTGAAGGCAACAACTTTAAAAATTCTAGTGGTGATTCCAGCCAAGGTAAGGTGTCTTACATCACATGTTTATATAAGATCATTTCAAGAAACATCTAAGGATTTTACAATACAAGTATTAGATTTCCTGATACCAGGCCCGATAATGCGCACCATGCAGTTATTTTCTATATAGACAAAGAAGGAAAATTAAAACTAGCCATGAGAATTTTCTTAGACTTTGCATGATTATAGAAAATCAAATTAGAAAACTAATATATGGGAAAAAAATGAGGGTCACTGCTCTTCTTTTTTAGTTATCTGCCCCTGAAAGTGAGTTTTTTGCTCTTTTATATCATTTTTGTGGGCAGTTAAATTAAAATCAAGCCCAGTGCAATCCAGCACTGAGTAGGATAAAGTAAAGATAAAGTTAGCCAGTAATTATGGTGTTTCATTGCTTCCTTGAAACACATGACCAATGAATTCAAAAAGCAGCAGTAATATAGTGACTGCAGTGAACTTAAAATACAAATGCCATCGTCATTAAAATAGAAGTCCCTGACATATTCAGATTTTAAATCTACAAATGTTGGAGTGGCCAGTAAACAACTTGTGTATCTGTGTCACATACATATCTTAAGGTAATTATACAGTTATTATAACTTATACCTTTCATGCTTTTTCATCTTACTAAGGTAACATGTTTATTACAAAATATGGATCCCCCAAAAACTATTTTAAATTAAATAAATGCTATGACGTTTGATTGTTTTGTAAATCGAGAAAAGGAATAAAAGGCCAAACTGTCAATGGAGTCAATGGACTGTCGCCAACTAGAACTGTGTTATTAGCTCACCTGAGCAAAGCTCAGGGTGAGCTATTGTGATCCCGTGAGTGTCCATCGTCCGGCGTCAACAATTTTTAGTGTTTACACTCTATCACCTTTATTTCTTAAGCAATCATCTTCAAACTTTAAGACAATGTTTATGACCATAATGTCTCGAATGAGTTTGATTATGGCTGAGATCCGTCAGTTAGGTCAGGAGTTATGCCCCTTTTAATATTAAAAAAATGCCATATTTCACGTTGTTTACACTCTAGCATCTTCATCTTTTGAGCAATCATCTTCAAACTTTTTTGGCAATGCTTATGACCATAAGGTCTCGATTGAGTTCGATTATGGCTGAGATCTGTCAATTAGGTCAGAAGTTATGCCCCTTTTAATATTAAAAAAATGCCATATTTCACGTTGTTTACACTCTAGCATCTTCATCTTTTGAGCAATCATCTTCAAACTTTAAAACAATGTTTATGCCCATAATCTCGCAATCGGGTTCAATTATAACTGATATTGACTAGTAAATTTAGGAGTTATGCCCTTTTCACCATAAAGAAAGTCAGATTTCTCAGGTGAACGATCAAGGGCCATCTTGGCCCTCTTGTTCATTACCAAACCTGAGCCGTAGCTGCTCCTAAGTTTTATAGGAGTCCGATTGCAACGATTTATTTGACAATACACTATTCCAAAAAGTTGGTCAGAACTGATGAAAAAAGTTAGAATTAGTAAATATCAAAATCAGTACAAGATATCAAGACAGAAGTTGGGAGAGACAATTTAATATGAAAGTTAATTAGATGTTTCTTGAAGGTTTTTTTTGTTTTGTTTTTATTTTACATAAAGCAATTCCCGAAAACACATTAAAACACTTTAAGTGTAAAGCTCTTTAGAATCTCACTTCAACAAATCTTAATACCGGTACATTTAACTGGAATATTAGAGATCATCAATTTTTTGTAAGAAACTGGAAGATAATGTCAATTTTTGGCATTGCGGCTGATATTTTATTAAAAAATTAAAGAGGCATAAATTAATGAATAACATAAATAATATTTCATGTTAAAACTTATTTATTAGATTACATATTAAATACCAGTAACTCATACACCAAGACGCCGTTGTTCTAAAATCATTCTGTAATGATAAAAAGATAAATACTGCTTGCATTATGCCCTTAATCTCACATATGGTTTCGCATTTTGCAGCTTAATTTATATACAAATTCATTACCTTTTTCATAAGTCAGAATTTTTATAACCTTATACTAAAATTTATTAGTTACTATTTTTTAAACCTTATATTTCATTATCTAACAAAGTGCTTGCAAGTTATATGGGGGATGGCTCTCTGTCCTCAATATATACATAACAGAGAGAATAAATGAATCACATTTGAGTGACTCATGACAAAGTACAATAAACTTTTTCATCTGGATGTGAGTATATAGATGTCTATGTCTTCTGTTATAATAATTTACTTCAGAATAAGTGCAGGAAACCTAAATTTCTAATTTTATCCGCCAAGAGCTTTGCCCTCCTTTTGAAAAATAGCCAATACTCCATCTTCTCTGACTACGCCAACACTTTTCCTTCACCACTAATATTTTGTCAATTTTGCAAACAAAATCCTCATGAATGTAACTTCTTATAAGAAAGGAGTACCCTTTGCAGACAGCTTTGTTTGTTTGTATCTTTTTTTTTTCCTTCAATTTTCTTTACTTCTGCAATTTGTAGTATTGAAAACTTTGGATTTCCACTCAAACTTTAGTCCCTTTCATTTAAGATAATCACTGTTGACCATTTCTAAATCTTGTTTTCATTGTACTAAAGCATCTGTTCTATATACCTAGGATTGTAAATTCTTGGGATGCCAATTAACAGTAACTGTTTGTAATATCTCTTGATAGCTATTATCCTCTGGTTCTGCAGTGTGTTGAGGGAGGCTTTTAGGATGTTTACCTGTTTCAGTCATGTGATAAGGTTGTTGAAACGGTGAATAGATTTTTCAATATGCTTCAGCAAATAAACATACTGCATTTTTGATGAAAAAAAAATAAAAAAATTCTATATATTCGTGTATGCAACTACAATATAAAATCTGTTGCATAGAATTTCAAAATCTTTTACACAGTGACAGAGTATACAGTAACAAACACCGAGTTGAAATAAAATGAAGTGTTGCTAGCCCATAATAGTGAGATTTCTGCACTTGAAAATGACTGAAAAGAACAAAATACTCAATTTCAGTGGCAGATAACTCTAAGTATAGCAGTGATCACCAATTTTTCTCCTTAAATTAGTTTCTAATGTAATTCTCTATAATCATGCAAACTTTTGGAAAATTATCATTGCTAGATTGGCCTCTATGGCCCTCATGTTTAAATGTTTAACAAAAATATTTAACATTGGCAAAAACAGATGAGCATTGGCACCCGCATGCGGTGCTCTTGTTATTTTGAAGTACACGGGGCCTTTGTATCAGTTTCTTAATTTTAAACCTAGCAAAAACTAATATTCCCATTGTTATTTACAATGTTCGCTACTCCAAATTATTAAGCATCATTTTAGCCCTATAGTGCAGTAAGGTTGCTCTATATCTGTTATATGCAGACAGTGTCATTATGACTGAATTACTGTTGGTGGAACTTTGAAATCAAACATTCTGATCCTTT
The DNA here is from genome assembly GCA_021229015.1 of Solen grandis. Classification (NCBI taxonomy): domain Eukaryota; kingdom Metazoa; phylum Mollusca; class Bivalvia; order Adapedonta; family Solenidae; genus Solen; species Solen grandis. The sequence goes on from CM037777.1 coordinate 90,292,866, forward strand.
TTAGGAAATCTCCCTAACGTCTTTAATTCTTTGATGGAAGATTGTGCCAGCACTCATATGTCCTTCATCAGTGGCAATTACCCTCAAGAAAGAAGAGAGAAACTCCGAGATGTAAATATGGTGAGAGAGGAGGGGGCAGGGGGCACGTTGGATGGAAAATCATCCAGTGACAGTAAAGAGAAGAAAAAGAAGAGAGGTGGACGGAAGATATATGTGAGTAGACAAACTAGTGAAAGACATAATTATGAAAGATGGATGAAATGTGGAATGTGTTTCTGTGCTTTTTAGCTCACCTGAGCACAATATGCTCAAGTTGAGCTTTTGTGATCATCCATTGTCGTGTGTCGTCAACAAATTGCTTTAAATGACATCTCCTCTAAAACCACTGGACAGAATTTGATTGAACTTGGCTGGGATTATCCTTGGGTGAACCTTCACAAAAGTTTCTAAAATAAACTTGATCCATATAGAACTCTGGTTGCATTGCAATGGAAAGAAATAGAAAATGAAACCTTTAAAAATCATCTTCTTCAAAACAATTGGCCAGATCTCAAAATGTTTTGGTACAGATGTTCCTTGGATAACCCTCTACGAAGATTGCTAAAATGATTCCAATCCATGAAAAAACATGGCTGGAATTGGCAGGGCTAATTTGCCTTAAGGTTTCAGAAGCCTAATGGCAAGATTTGAGAATTGAAATTTTTTTTTGCTAAACATGAACACATGTATTGACAGACTTAAATGTAAATTTATCTACACTTTTACCGTCTGTTTAATTTTAAATGATTTTTTTTTTTTTTTTTTTGTATTTTTTGCATATTCCTAAAAAAATCCAGCAAATTGTTCCAATACCTAAGTAACAACATAGCTGCCAGAGGCAGGGCTAATTTACCATATATGTATATAGTGAAAACTATAGAGACCTGTCTCCAAAACTGTTGGCCAAATTTCAGAATTTGTAGCACAGGTGTTCCTTGGGTTATATTCTACAAATGTTGCTTAAATAAACTTGATCCAAGTAGAACTTTTGTAGAACCAAATGAATATTTTTTTTGTTTTTTTAATTCTTTGGTAAGAATTTAATTTTATTTAACAAAAATGATCACATCATTACCCTCAACCAAAACATCTCAAACAAAGCTGATCCTTTCAAAATACAGTTTCCTGCATCATTATTTAGAAAGTAAACTTACACAAACCTGATGGTAATATTAATGACTGTAATCTTGCCAAGGCTGACTTGGTACTGGATGACTATCTCCAATATCAATAAATCCAATCCCTTGAAGTATAAAAATGTCACATTTAACTTTGTTTACATTCTAGCATCCACATTTATAAAGCAATCATGATCAGATTGTTAACAAAATGGTAATAAACCAAGGATTATTATGCCGTGTATGGGAGTTATGGTCCATAATACTTACAGTTGCCTATAGAGCAGTGGTAATCAGGTGAGTGATACAGGGCTTTCCTGGCCCTCTTGTTTTAATCTTTCCTTCCAATACTCGTATTGATGTATAGGCACATACCCGGTAGAGCAGAAGCAGATCAGACATGTGTAGGAGCTTTCTGATTAGAGCCTACTTTGTTTGCTTGTAAATAAATCACGTATCTTAGATTCTATGTAGTCTGTATTGTAAAGTTTCATTGTTTCATATTATACCATTTAAAGTTTCAGTACATTGATATTCATCAAGTCATAATTTTGTACATAAATATCCATGAGGAATGGGATATTATTATTATGCCCCCCTTCAAAGGAGAGGGGGCATATTGCTTTGCATATGTCGGTCGGTCTGTCAGTAGACCATACTTTGTCTTAGTGATAACTTCAGTTCTATTTGACCCTTAAGTCTCAAACTTAATGTTGTTGTTGCTTATGACTTGTAGAAGACCCCTATTGATTTTGGTGATAATACCTTAAAGGTCAAGGTCACATGTTAACATTTTATATGAAAGTCTTGTCCTAGTGTTAACATAAGTTCTATTTGACCCTGAGATCCTTTGAGTACCTCAAAGGTCAAGGTCATGAGGTAATAAGTTAAATTCTTACCAACACTGTGTAAATTAAGCATTGTCCGACTAATTACTCAAAATCTAATCGACTCCTAGGTCTAAAACATTATACAATAGTTACTTGTGACTTGTAGAAGAACCCTATTGATTTTGGTATCTGTACCTCAAAGGTCAAGGTCATAAATTAAATTCTCTTTAACATTGTGTGAAGGAAGCAATGTAGAACTGTTAACTCTGAGTGTCTCTTTTGTAACAAATGTTGTATAAATGTTGCTTATAAGTAATACAAAACCACTTTTTGTCGAGCCTGCTAGCGGTGAGCTCGACTGAATTGTCACAATGGCGGTTCTGTGTATGTATGTGTGTGCATTACTGTGTTAGTGTGTCCATCTGGATTTAATCTTGTAAAGGGTCAAGGTTTTTAATTGAGGTCAAAAGTAAAAAATGAGCTTGTCGAGGCTGTTACTTCGCCATGGATGGAGGGATTCTCAAGTAACTTGACACAAATGTCAAGCTGATTGATGGTGTGTAGATTCATAGCTAAGATGTCAAGGTCATACTTTGAGGTCAAAGGTCATTTGCTTGTCTTTGCTGTTACTTTGCCAAGGATGGAGGGATTATCAAATAACTTGACACAAATGTCAAGCTAAGTGAGATGGTGTGCAGCACACAAGAAACAGAATTGTAACTCAAAGGTCAAGGTCATACTTTGAGGTTTAAGGTTTAAAACGAGTTTATTTATGTAGCTGTTATTTAGACATGGATGGCAGATGGCACAGGGTCTAAGGTCAAATGCTTGTCTTGGCTGTAACGTAGATGTGAGTCGCAGGATTTTCAAATAAACTTACAGTTAGGTTTACTTTCACCAAGATAAGTTCTGGACCAATTTATGACATGCCTATGCTGTGAAAATAAGCATCATACATGTAGTATTGCGATATAATATAATGGCATATGAGCGGGGGCATATATGTTTTACAAACATTTCTTGTTAGTATCTTATATGTTGTGCTCATTTTTGTTTATTTAGAACATTTTCACATCTAGGGTATTCAAAAGTCTTGTTCATGACATCTCTTACAGCATATTTATGCCCCGCTAACTGCATTGCAGGGTATATAGTTCTGTGTGTCGGTCTGTTTGTCAGTGCATTCGTTAGTCCGTCACACCTCAGGTTTACCTTTGCGTTGAAGTTTTTTTTTCTATGAAGATGACATCACATCTTCATGAAACTTTGTACACATGTACATCATGATATGAACTATTTAATTTTAAACAATATTTGGGCTGGACCTATATTTCATGGTCTGCCTCAGATTTACCTTTGTGTTAAAGCTTTTTTTATGAAGATGACTTCACACTATCATGAAATTGAATGCAACTGTACATCAAGATATAAACTTTAAAAATACAAGCCCCTCACTGCTGTGGGTTCAAATCCCAGTAGGGTCTTCGGATTTTTCATGTGAGGAAGCCTTCCAGCTGGCTTGTGGTAGGTCGGTGGTTCCTCCCGGGTACCTCTGTGTGCTCGGGGTCTTCCTCCACCTGTAATGAGCTGGACGTCGCTATATGATTGAAATACTATCGCAGCGACAGTAAACCCCAATACAATAACAATAAAATACAAGCAAATAAATGGTTGTGACCAATATATGTCAGCACTTAGTCTTGGCATCTGTGTCACTGGAAACACATTTCCTTGTTTAATTATCATATGAAAGGCAAGGTAACAAGGTTCCTGGTTGGTTTGACAATGTATTCCATATGAGTTTATATTTGCCAGTATGGACACGTGTGTTTTGTTTCACCCCTCTCCATCTGAAGAACTATTCCAACGCATGTTCCACTTGTTCTCCAAACAAACTCAAAGGGAACCTTTCTTTTTGCCACAGAATATTAACATAATCAACCCGGGAACGGTACAGTTGGGGGACGGTAATGTGGTAGTTGGCCAGCAGGGCAAGAAGTTCAACAATCTAGATAGTGATGAGGAGGCATGGTCTGAAGAGGAAGAGGAGGAACTTTCTGATGAGGGACTCCCTGATGAAGGAAAAACAACACAGAAAAAGTATTTTTTTTAATGCTCCCACTTGAAAAGTGGGTGGCATATTGCATTGTTTTGTTGGGGTTTTTTACAGTTCAAAATTACTTACTGGTATATTCACAATGCAAATAGCATCTTCATTATGTTTTAAAACATGCATTTATGAATAAGAAAAGCTGTAATCATGGCAACCAATATGTTTATTCTAAAACATCATATTTGTCAAGTGTAAAGCAACAATAACATAATATCAAGTATTGTTTAACATTTTACCTCATATAGATGCTTTTTGAAGCTTAGGCAAACAGAGCAGACTCAGATCAGGAGGCTTCAAGGAGCTGTCTGATCAAGGTTTCCTCTGTTTGCTCATAATAACAATATTGTAGCTCAGATTCACCTTTAAGTTCAGTAAATCAATATTCATGAAGTCATAAATTTGTACATGAATATTCATGAGGGGGCGATCTGAGGTCTAATGGTAGTGTTCATTGACTACGGACCAGAGGGTTGGAAGTTAGATCCCTGCTCTACAAAAGATTTTCTCAAAGACCCTCATGGTTCAACCCAGGAACCATCTAGAGCGACGAACGTGTAAAAACAAATCACTTTTGTTTCCTTGTTAAAAAAATTTGTTCCTAAGTTTGTTGAGCTCTAGTCTATAAAATATTTCTGCACAATGTGTATTCTTATCAATATACTACCCAGATGCCTCCGAGCATTCGGGGTCTTCCTCCACCTGTAATTAGCTGGACGTCGCTTTATGACTGAAATACTGTCAAAGCGACAGTAAACTCAAATAGTCAAGTCTTATCAATACGTGTCTGCATTTCATCTTAAGAATTATGAAGAGAAACTGACTGTAAGTAAGTGTATTATATTTTAATGTGTTAATGATTCCCATGAGATGGCGCCTTTGTAGAAATCCATATGCATTGTCTGGTTAAGTCTTGATATACAAAAAGTGTCTTTATTTTATATTATTGGATCAAAATAGTTCAGCAGACACAATTGTCTTCTTCATTAACCTTAACATTGTCAGGAATGATTACCTAAATGCATCAAGATTCACTATTGTTTCTGAAATCATAGCAACAAATTACTGTTTAGTTCTGTGTGTAGAACTTACCTCTTTGGATTTCCTCCGTATTGACCCAGTGATAGTATCATGATAAGCATTTCTTCTGAACTTTCCAGGATGGTTCAAGTGTTGCCGCCCTCTAAGCCGGGTCCAGGAAACCCCTCATCTCCTGGGGTCAGGGAGAGGTCAAAACCTGCGTATAGCATGGGGGATGGGTCAGCTGTTATGGACGCTGCTTTGTCGTCAGTTGGGTCCACCCTGCTCAACCCTCTACCCTCTCACACTCCCACTGTTGAGGTAGGTACATAGTAAACAAAGGCTGAATAACATTCAGTATTGTGTTTTCATGTTGCTGTTTTTAGACATTGTTAGTATAACTTGCTAAGTGAAATACAATTGGCACCTCTCTGCAACTGCTACCTCTAACAACAACAGTTTTTTCCCCCATTAGTTTTACCTGGGCATCAGTCAATACCTCTTTACAGCAACACCTTTCTGGGACTCTGGGAGAGGTTCCACTGTAACATAATAAAACTGAGAAAAACTTGCATTGGTTGATTCTAATTCCTCATTCTGAACCTTCTTGATTATTCTGTTTAGAAATTTATTTTCATTGATTTTAGAATTTTCTATTTATTTTTATTATGACACCAAAGGCCTCAGACACCAAGGGAGGCATATAGTAATTACACTGTCCGTCCATCTGTCCCACCTCATGTCTGCTCTGTAAGTCCTACATGCATGGATAGATTTTGAAGTAACCTGGTAGAAATGTTCACCACATTGAGACAATGTGTGGCAATTAAGGCGTGGTTCATATCTCAAAGGTCAAGGTCACAATCTGGGGTCAAAAGTAATGAAGGGAAGCATTTTGTTGTGTATATTGCAATAACTTTGGGTGAATGTTGTCATGCCCCCATAAAAAATGGGGGGGATATAGATTTGCCTTTGTCTGTCCGTCCCCAAACTTTGTGACACGCATAACTCTGAAAGTATTTGTACTACAGATTTAAAACTTCATTAACACCTGGGTATTTTCATCAAATCATCATTGAAGTTGACAAAGTAATGGGCCTTTGTTTTTGAAAAAAATATTAAATTTTATGCTTGTGACGCACGTAACTCTGAAAGTATTTGTACTTCAGATTTAAAACTTCATGGAGATATTATTCAGTACATGACTTGTGCACCTGGGTGTTGGCCTTTGTTTTGGAAAATGCCACAGGTGTCCGTCCTCTGGACACATTTCTAATCTAGAGAAGATAATGTGTTGTGCGCAAGACCAAGGTCTGTAACTCAAAGCTCAAGGTCACAGCCTGAGGTGAAACGTCAAAAAGGGAACATTTTGTCATGTCTGGGCGTCTGTAGCTCAAAGGTCAAGGTCTTAATCACAGGCCAAATGTTTAAAAGTGGAACTTTTTTCTACGCAGAAAAGACTTTTTAGGAATTTCTAGTTCAGTTTTTTTAGCTCACCTGAGCCAGAGGCTCAAGGTGAGCTATTGTGACCGGTCTTCGTCCGTCGTCCGTCCGTCCGTCGTCCGTCCGTCCGTCGTCCGTCAACATTTTGCTTCAAACGACATCTCCTCCTTAACCGCTTGGTCAATTTTGATAAAACTTTACAGGGATGTTCCTTGGGTGGTCCCCTTTCAAAGTTGTTCAAAGAATTGAATTCCATTTGGAATTCTGGTTGCCATGGCAACGGAAAGAAAAAACTTAAAATGTCTTCTTCTCCAAAACAACCTACTGAATTTCAAAATGTTTTGGCATAGATGTTCCTTTGGTAAGTGTCTACCAAGATTGTTCAAATTATTTGGATCCGTAAAAAAACATGGCCGCCAGGGGCGGGGCTTATTTGCCTTATATGTATATAGAGAAACCTTTAAACAACATCTCCTCTGAAACCACTGGACAGAATTTGATTAAACTTGGCAGGGATGATCCTTGGGTCAACCTTCACAAAAGTTGCTAAAATAAACTTGATCCATGTAGAACTCTGGTTGCCATGGCAACAAAAAGGGGAAAAAAATGAAAACTTTAAAAATCATCTTCTTCAAAACTACTGGCCAGATTTTAAAATAAATTGGTACAGATGTTCCTTGGGTCAACCTCTACCAAAGTTGCTAAAATTATTCCGATCCGTAAAAAAACATGGCCGCCAGGGCGGGGCTTATTTGTCTTATATGTATATAGAGAAACCTTTAAACAACATCTCCTCTGAAACCACTGGACAGAATTTGATTAAAATTGGCAGGGATGATCCTTGGGTCAACCTTCACAAAAGTTGCTAAAATAAACTTGATCCATGTCGAACTCTGGTTGCCATGGCAACAAAAAGGGAAAAAAATGAAAACTTTAAAAATCATCTTCTTCAAAACTACTGGCCAGATTTTAAAATAAATTGGTACAGATGTTCCTTGGGCAACCTCTACCAAAGTTGCTAAAATTATTCCGATCTGTAAAAAAACATGGCCGCCAGGGGCGGGGCTTATTTGCCTTATATGTATATAGAGAAACCTTTAAACAACATCTCCTCTGAAACCACTGGACAGAATTTGATTCAAATTGGCAGGGATGATCCTTGGGTCAACCTTCACAAAAGTTGCTAAAATAAACTTGATCCATATAGAACTCTGGTTGCCATGGCAACAAAAAAACAAGAAAAAAAGAAAACTTTAAAAGTCATCTTCTTCAAAACTACTGGCCAGATTTTAAAATAAATTGGTACAGATATTCCTTGGGCCAACCTCTACCAAAGTTGCTAAAATTATTCTGATCCGTAAAAAAACATGGCCGCCAGGGGCGGGGCTTATTTGCCTTATATGTATATAGAGAAACCTTTAAACAACATCTCCTCTGAAACCACTGGACAGAATTTGATTCAAATTGGCAGGGATGATCCTTGGGTCAACCTTCACAAAAGTTGCTAAAATAAACTTGATCCATATAGAACTCTGGTTGCCATGGCAACAAAAAAACAAGAAAAAAAGAAAACTTTAAAAGTCATCTTCTTCAAAACTACTGGCCAGATTTTAAAATAAATTGGTACAGATATTCCTTGGGCCAACCTCTACCAAAGTTGCTAAAATTATTCTGATCCGTAAAAAAACATGGCCGCCAGGGGCGGGCTTATTTGCCTTATATGTACATAGAGAAACCTTTAAACAACATCTTCTCTGAAACCACTGGACAGATTTAGATTAAACTTGGCAGGGATGATCCTTGGGTCAACCTTCACAAAAGTTGCTAAAATAAACTTGATCCATGTAGAACTCTGGTTGCCATGGCAACAAAAAGAAAAAAAATATGAAAACTTTAAAAATCATCTTCTTCAAAACTGCTGGCCAGATTTTAAAATAAATTGGTACAGATGTTCCTTGGGTCAACCTATTTATCTCAGGTGAGCGATTTAGGGCCATCATGGGCCTCTTGTTTTTTAATGTCTCTCTTCAAACAAAAGGGGGCATATTGCTTGGCACATGTTGGTTGGTCTGTCTGTCGGTAGACCAAACCTTGTCAGAGTGAAAACTTAAGTTCTACATGTATTTCTCAAATTTGATATGGTTGTTGTTTATGGATAGTAGCAGAACCCTATTGATTTTGGTGTTAATACCTCAAAGGTGATGGTCAAAAGGTCACATGTTATTATATTTAAGTCTCCCAGACCAAGTTTGGAGATATTGTTTTTACTCTGTTTCTTATTACATGTATTATTCTTCTTTCTCGCGCCAGCAACTTTGTACAGGCCATATCTCAGAGGCCGCTCGATCTATCTTTACAAAACATTCACACGCTAATAGTCCTCAATGAGTAGTGGGGCCTCCCTGATTTTTGTGAAAGGGGGTTGGGTAGGGGGCTGGGGGTCAGTCTCTGCCCCCTCAAAGATGGATTTTTGCATTAAAAAAATGTATTTTTAGCTTGACTATTCAAAGAATATGATGGCTGTTGTAGTCACTCTTGCATAAGCATTGGCGTTGCAGCTTTTGGTTAAAGTTTTGCATGCAAGTTACTATCAACCTTATATCTCAATAACCAGTTATGGTATTGACTTAAAAGTTTATGAATATGTTCAGGGACATCAGACAACCAAGGAAGATAACTCTTGATTGAATTAAATATAAATTATGGCCCCTTATTAACTTAGAAATTTTGGTAAAGTTTTGCATGCAAAAGAAACTTTGGTTAAAGTTTTGCATGCAAGCTACTATCCATCATGTATCTCAGTAATCATTCATGGTATTGCCTTGAAAGTTTATGAATATGTTAAGGGACATCAGACAACCAAGGTAGATAACTCTTGATGGAATATATTTTGCAAGGTACTTTCATGCTTATATCTCAGTATACAGGCATGCAATTGATTTGAAACATCTTTAATACATTTAGAGGTATCATACTATTAAGGTAGATAACTCTTGATGGAATAGATTACAAATTATCGCCCCTTTTAAAGTTTTGCATGCAAGGTACTTTCATGCTTATATCTCAGAGTCCAGGCATGCAATTGATTTGAAACATCTTTAATATGTTTTGGGGTATCATACTATCAAGGTAGGTAACTCTTGATGGCATATATTACAAACAATGGCCCCCTTTTAACTTAGAAATTTGGTTAAAGTTTTGCGTGTAAGGAATTTCATGCTTATATTTCAGTAATCAGGCATGGGTTTGATTTGAAACTTCTTTAATATATTAAGTGGTATCATACTATAGTGGCAGATAATTTTTGACTGAATATAATGCAGATTAGGTCCTCTTTTTGACTTAGACTTTCTGGTTAAAGTTTTGCATGCAAGCTACTCTCCTGCTTATATCTCAGAAATTGTTTATGGTATTGACTAGAAAGTTTAGGAGTGTGTTCAGTGGCATCAGAAAAACCAAGGAGGATAACTCTTGGACTGAATTTTATACAAATTATGGCCCTTTTCTAACTTGGATGCTATGGTTAAAGTTTTGCATGCACAGTGCTTATGTCTCAGTAACTAGGCATGGGATTGATTTTAGATTTCATTAACCTATTTAAAGGTATTAGACTATCAAGGTTTATAATTTTTGTCTATTATTATATACAGGGTTTATGAAGGGCAAGAATTGAAAAAGATTTTATTTGATATACCAACAAGCATTTTGAAAAGTCAAAGGTGCTGTCCTCTGGCAACTCTTGTACAATTTACAATCTCATGAAATTGCACTGCCATTTTGGTACTGATTTGATTTCCCTAGAAATAATAGGCCATTGAGTAAACTTTACTTTATGATACTTAAAAAATTAAACAATTGTCATTAAGTTTACAAGTACCATCTATTACAGCCTAATTCTCACAAAGCTGACCCGGAAACAGAACAGACAACAGACGTTCTTCCACCTGGGCTGAAAGAGAAGATTCAAGATCTTCAGAAAATGGAAACTCCATCTAAAAAGACACAGATTATCCCAGTTTCTCACGAATCACCAAAAATTGCAAGGATCACACCCATGATACAGACAGCACCTGCTGACTCAGACTCTGACAATGACCTAACAGAGGTGAAAAGGATCGCTTCATCTGACGAGACAGACGTTAAGTCAGTGTACTCTGTGTCAAACTCGAGGCCCACTAGACGGGCAGAACCTGCTCAGGTGATCACGAAGGGAGCCAGGCCAAGCCATGACACTAACCAGATTGGTAGAGACAGTGGAACAAAAGCAAGGAGAGGACCCACACCGTCAGACACAAATACCAACCAGGCTCCTGCCTCCAGAAAATCACCACCTGCCAATGTAGCGCCATTTGGTAGGGCAAATTTTACGAACCCTTCCAGGTTATTCTACAATAACCAGTTCCCGCCCGAGGAGAGCGATGACACCCCAGTGACCCGCAGCACATCCCCGGGGCAGACCAGCACCGGACCCAGAATGAGTGAGAGTGTGGAGGTCAAGCTTGGTGAAGACCCTCTCTCGCAAGGTAGCTATCCTGATACACAACTCTAGGCTGGCTGTGGTAGTCTGTGTGCTGCTCAGGTAAAACTGCTGTATTATGCTTATCACTGCCGCTTCCCTCTCACCCGTCTCTCTCCCTTTAAAGTTATTGGCCTTTCATTGAGCTGTAAACCATCCCTGTTCAGATATATATTTGTTTGATATCAGGCAATTCAAATGTTCTAGTATCTTGCACTTTTAAACTTCTCCTATATTGGAAGTCATTGTCATAGAAGTCACTTTTTTCAACTGCCAGCAGTTAAAACAGATTGGTCTTAAGTTTTAAGACATTTTTATGCAGGCTACATAGGTCCGTGTTTTTTAAACAAGACTTTTAATGCAGGCTTCATAGGTCTGTGTCCCAGAATTATGGGACAATACTCATGTACTCACATCTTGATAAAGATTTACCAATGTCAAGTGAATTACATCTTTTTTTAGTTGACAATTTAGCTAGGTTTATATGCTTTTCTTAACATGAGGTGACTCCATGATCTTCAGATTCTTCATTGGGCCTCATTAATAGGGAATAATTAATAAAAACCTGCATTTGTGTACTGTAAGTATGCAAGTTTTGAACTTTAGTTTTCCAATAACACATCGTAATGTCCTGTTAACTCTTTCCCTCATATAGACTCATTTTGACGCACTCAATAGGTATCACATAAAGCCTGATCTGCAGAAAAGCACAGTTAAACCTTACCAAATTTAATTACAAAATCCTCATTTCCAGACCACTGAGGAGCAGCGAATAGCATAAAACCTGATCAACCTGCGAGTTACTCGCAGGCTGATCTGGTTTTATGCTGTTCGCATAGGTCTTTTCAAGGTGTCCTCTATGAGGGAAAGGGTTAACTACTCATTTAAAAAAAAATGTATATACGCCACAGGCCAAGCCGTATCTAGACTTGCAAAATTTCGATTCTATTTTAACAATACTTTGTGATTAAATATTAATGTCTGTTATCATGTATTTGTATCTTGATACACATGTTTCTCTGCTGTTTCTGTTGCACATCTTCTTAACTTCAATTTCTCTAACATGCTTAATAGCCTCTTACATAAGCATACCTTTATAATATAATTATACCTCCACAACAAAAGTACTGTAATCAACATTTGTCCATCTGTCTGTCTATCCTAGCGCGTCCCTTGTCCGAGACATATTTTGTGTTCAATTCTTTAGTTATTTCATGGATTTTTAGCTCATCTGAGCACTTGTGTTGAGGATGAGCTTTTGTGAGTGATTTTTGTCGGTCGTGTGTCATTGCTTGTGAACACTCTAGAGGCCACATTTTTTGCCCAATCTTCATGAAAGTTGGTCAGGATGTTTGTCTACATGATATCTCAGATGAGTTCAAAATTGGGTCATGTTTGGGCAAAAACTAAGTTACAGGTCAAATCTTAGAAAATTTTATAAAAGCCTTGTGAACACTTGAAGGCCACAGTTTTAGCTCAATCTTCATACATTTGGTCAGGATGTTTGTCTACATGATCTTTGGATGAGTTTGAAATTGGGTCACATGGGGTCAAAACTAGGCCCCCAGGTCAAATATTGTCCCAGTTTCATAAAACTTGATAGAATGTTGTCTGCATGAAGTCCCAGATGAGTGCAAATTTAGGTAGGGTCAAAATCTAGGTCACTTAGTCAAAGGTTAGAAAAACATTACAAACACTTTAGATGCCACATTTTTGGTAATCATACCTAACGCAGCAATCTTACTCAGGTAAACCACACAGGGCCATTTTTTTTCTATATAAATTTCTTTTTAATTTGATATAGAACTTAATGTTATGTGTAGAAGGACCCTTCAGGTACACTGTACTTAACTAAATATTATTTTATTTACATATTGTCGGTATTTGACAATATACATTGTGTATTGCCTTTGTCTGCTCTGTATGATGGAATATCTTATGCAGTCAAACTTTTTTTTTTTTTTAAGGAATTTAGACACTTTAGGTTACTGCTCTGGTTGAAGTGTGTCATAGTCAAAAGATATAGCTGGAGTATAGGTAAAGTTTGTTGATCAAAAGGTTATGAGTTTAAACAAAATTTGGTGGCACTACCCAGGAAAGTTCAGATTAGTTGTAAGAAATTATCTTTCAGTCATCTTTAGTCCCCGTTTAACACTTGATGACTGTTAAAGAATAACCTATGCAACAAGTGTTAAACCAGATCAAGATCAACCTGAAAGTTACTTGAGGGCAGATCAGGTTTTTTTAAGTGTTTGCTACTTCTCATTACCTTGGAGATGCAGATGAAACATTATAAAACCTGATGTGGGTTGGACCTGACTTTACAATAATTAACACAGGGTGCCATATCTTGTGAGTGGTACAGTATTATTTCAAATAGAATTACTGGGGTACAGGAGACAGTATTAAATGAAGCAGGTCTTTCAGTGTCATTTTAAGCTCGACTATTCAAAGAATATGAGAGCTATTGTAGTCGCCCTTGTGTCGGCGTTGGCGTTGCAGCTTTTGGTTAAAGTTTTGCGTGCATGTTACTATTAACCTTATATCTCAATAACCAGTTATGGTATTGACTTAAAAGTTTATGAATATGTTCAGGGACATCAGACAACCAAGGTAGATAACTCTTGACTGAATTTAATATGAATTATGGCCCCTTTTTAACTTAGAAATTTTGGTTAAAGTTTTGCATGCAATAGAAAATTTGGTTAAAGTTTTGCATGCAAGCTACTATCTAGTTTGTATCTCAATAACCATTCATGGTATTGACTTGAAAGTTTATGAATATGTTTAGTGGCATCAGACAACCAAAGAAGATAACTCTTGATGGAATATATTACAAATTATGGCCCCTTTTTAACTTAGAAATTTTGGTTAAAGTTTTGCATGCAAGATACTCTCATGCTTATATCTCAGTATCCAGGCATGCGATTGATTTCAAACATCTTTAATATGTTTAGGGGTATCATACTTTCAGGGTAGATAACTCTTGATAGAGTATGTTGCAAATTATGGCCCCTTTTAACTTAAAAATTTTGATTAAAGTTTTGCATGCAAGTTACTTTAATGCTAATATCTTAGAGTCCAGGCATGGGATTGATTTGAAACATCTTTAATATGTTTAGGGGTATCAGACTATAAAGGAAGATAACACTTGATGGAATATTTTAAAAATTATGACCCCCTTTTAACTTAGAATTTTGGTTAAATTTTTGCATTCAAGTTACTATCCAGCTTATATCTCAGAAATTGCTTGTGGAATTGACTAGAAAGTTAAGGAGTGTCTTCAGGGGCATCAGAAAACTAAGGAGGATAACTTGTTTGGCTAGAGACATTGGCACATTTGACCAGAGTATTGGTCTCCTCTGTTTTATAATTTTATCAGCTGTGTTCATACTCAAAAGTGCCTGTTTGTGCTGATTCTTCCTCCATACTGAATTTTGTTACCTTGCATATGAATAGGGTTGTTTACATGTAAAAAAGTTCTTATATCTGTGGAGCCCGCTTGTGGAAGCTTGACATGATGGGAGTTGGCACAATGGCAGTTTGGTGTATATGTCTGCATTATTGTGTGCGTTTCATGTCTTGATTTGTTGTAACTTTGACATGGATCAAAGGTTACTCAAAGAACTAAGCAGTAAGGTTTGCCTCAATTGGATTGAATATCACTTCCAAGGTCAAGGTTACACTTATAGAAGAAAGGTCATGGTACTGGATTTACTTGTCTGGACTGTAACTTATCTCTGCCTCAAAGGAATTTCAAATGATATGGCAATAAGGTATTGAAAAGAGTTAGTCCTTAAAGTCCTTAGCTCCAAGGTCAAGGTCAGGTGTTACAGTTGAATAGTCAGAGTGCAGGATTTGCTTGTCTGGGCTGTAACTGATCTCTGAATCACAGGATTTTCAAATCAATTGACAGTTAGATTTTTTTCTATTAAGACTACCAGTATGTGTTATGCACTGTAGTAGCAAAAGAGTTGGGCTTCTAACTCCAAGGTCAAGGTTAATTTCGAAGTGAAAGTCATGGTGTTTACAGGGTAATTATTTAGTAAAATTATTCAAAACTTAACAGTCTTTACATAAAATGATAGAAGTATGTTTTAATCCCCACAAGAATTTTTAGGCACTGTGCTGATTTTGTTTGTGCTTACTGCATCATCATCCAAATTTTGCCTTCTCAAGGCTGTACCATAGGTTGCAGGCTTGACATGTTGGTCTTGGGCATCTTGTTGTGTCACCTGCTGTAAGCTGAGGTGACATATAGGCATCACTTTTCTGTCTGTCCATCTGTCTGTCCGTCACACTTTTTCTGTCATGCTTCAGCAGGTGACAAACGTGTTCCAGAGAAAACTCTTGTTTTATTCAGTTTTAATAGATTGCCTTTTTTCTTAAGAAACAATTTTGAGTCATTGTCATCCATTAATTTTGATTTGAATGGAAGAATTACTGAAACAATACTTATGTTGTTATTATAACTTACATTTTTTATTTTTTTATGTAGTAAGAAATGGAAATGATTTTTTGGATGGCATTCATTTCAGATGAGCAGTCCAATGGTTTCACACCATTGTCAGGATCACAGCGACTCTCAGATGACACTGAATTTGATTTTTGTGAAGATATTAAGTGTGCTACTACACCTTCAACTCAATGCAAAAAGAAAGGAAAACCTACAGGAAGATTCTCCAACTTTTTCTCCATAATCCGGAAGACATAGAAGTGTGACTTACAACTGTGACTTAGTTTTAAAGTTTCTATTGTATGACTATTTCTGATATGAATCTCATGTAAGTTTCAGTTTTTCAAATCTGTAATCAAAGGATTAAACCCACATAGCCCTGTAAGTGAGTATCTGTCAGTTTTTTTGTTTTATTTTGTAAACATTACTGGAAGTTTGCCACATGATGGAGACTATAAAATATAAGCACAGGATGAAGTTGAAAAGTAATGCGGGGTGGATTTCAGTTTTACATGTAATGGGGAAGAATAGGTTGTAGTAAAGAAACGGCAGTCATAGGAGCTCAATTTATTGACATACACATGATCATAAAATAGTTATAAACTAGATGAATTGAGTCGTGGACCGATGTGTTATGATTTCCTAAAATCTTCTCACACTAGACTGCCTTTGGCTGTCTTTAGTTTAAGAAATTGAATAGGATCAAGACCCTAAGAGAGATTATGGCACAATATAGATATTGACAGGAGTGGCCATAGAGAAGAGGAATTTCTTAATGAAAAGACCTATCTAGCCTTTAACTTTAAAGGGTGTTGAAGCATTTTTGCTAAATATGTGTTTATAGCTGTTGACAGTATTTTTGCATTAGAGATATCTTATGAAGATGAAATTTGTTTCTTGTCCTGGAAATAAGACAGTTATCAGGAATATGATGCAGGGGCAGAGGATATGGCTGTCAGACAGGGAGACTCTATGTGGCTGCCAGACAGTGAGACTATATGTGGCTGCCAGACAGTGAGACTATATGTGGCTGCCAGACAGGGAGACTATGTGGCTGCCAGATAGGGAGGTTATATGTGGCTGATTGGAGATACAGAGGACTGGGGATTCCTATCTGAAAAATGGAGAGAAGTTACTGTGGTAAGATAAAGAGAAAGAACTTATACTTTCCTGCTGTGTGTTTCAAGTGGTAAGATCAAGGGAAGACCTGAAACTGTCCTGTGTGTTTCAAGTGTTAAATAAAGGGAGAGAACTGTTATTGTCCAGTTGTGTGTATCATGTGGTAAAATAAAGGGAGAGAACTGTTACTGTTCTGCTGTCTGTTCTAAGTGATAAGATTAGGGGAGAAAAGTGAAACTGTCCTGCTGTACTTCAAGTGTTGTTTAAATGATGTGAAATGCAAGAGGGACATCTTTGATAGATGCCTACATTAATGGGGATTTGTCATCGGAGCCCGCTGAAGACGCAGGTTCGGTAGAACAACAGCAAACTTCTGCTCTTACATCTGGCATGCCTAGACATTTTGACATCAGCTATAAGAATTGTAGGAATGCTTACATGAGGTCATTGTACATGTGTATTTAATTTTTCTTAATGTGTTTGAAGTTATTACAAAATTTTGTTTTACGAGTGACATGCTTTTAACATTTTACAGCTAAAATGCACCATTTTTATCGTTTTGGACTTATGGAAAACCAAGTCAGATAGTTCAAAATAGATCAATGTTGTTGGACATGTTTCCATATTTTAAAGAGTTATTACATCATAATCATGAGATAGAATTTTTGAAATCCATACATCCTCAAGTGTAAATATTTACCTTTGACACAGAAACTGAGCAATCATCAAATTCATTGTCATCCTGCCCATTGGATTTGTTGTTAAAGTTTGTATAAAAGAATCTGTATGAATTTACATATTAATTAATTAGATGGAGATTGAGTCTGTCATTGGTTAGGTAGCTATGGGTGTGCATGAAGAAGCATGGCAAGGGATCAGTCTTTCATCTAAAACGATTCTCAGCCATCATTCAGATCTCTTAACAGTCTTCATATTGTTTACATCACATGTCATATCAGTTGGATAAGCCTAGAAGGAAGTCCAGTATTAAGGATAAACAAAATATCTTCTCTTTTTTTTAAATATTTGTAAAAAATTCATGTAAAAACATCATTTCAGGGTTTGACAGTAGCTTTTTATCCAGGAATCCCGACGTATCACCTGCTTTGATTTTCAGGAGTCTCTTCTGAAAATTAAAGAGTCCCTGTGGCGTCATTCAGATATACATGATGGCTTTTTAGCTCACCTGAGCACAATGTGTTCAAAAAGAATTAGTACAGATGTTCCTTTGGTAACCGTCTACCAAGATTGCTAAAATTATTCCGATCAATAAAAAACATGTCCGCCAGGGGTGGGGCTAATTTGCCTTAAATGTATATAGAATTTGATTTAACATGACAGGGATCTTCCAGAACAGTTGCTAAAATAAACTTGATCCATGTAGAACTCAGGTTGCCATGGCAATGGAAAGAACAAATTATTAAAACTTTAAATAATCATCTCCTTCAAAACTACTGGCCAAATTTCAAAATGTTTCAGTACAGATGTTCTTTAGGTAACCCTATACTCAGTAGAGCAATCTAGGGCCTCTATGGCCCTCTTGTTTGTGTAACCAATGGCCAAAAAGTTGCAATTTCAATAAGATGATTACATAAATGTGCAACAAATGCATCTGTTCAGTTCATTTTTAATCATAATAATAAGTGTCCTAACGGAACATGTGGCATGTCAATTCTGGAATCCTTTCCCAATATTTGGTGTCCTCGGGATCCCGGGCACCTTTAGTGTCAACCACTGTATTTTAAACTTTCACGACACTGAGTTTGCTATCTTCGCTGGACAGGATTATCATATTCCCTTGTACAATGTGCTTGTATTCATGTACAGGTCATTTAGCTACTTTTGCCCAGTCAATCGTAACACAGCCCAACAATCATCCTAGTTTTTCTTTAGTGTTATTTATTTGTGTATACAAGTATAAGATTTGTTAATGAATTACAAAACAATATATAACCCCTGCCTCATCTATCAGACAATTTGTTCAGCTTCTTGTCCAGGCTATTTCTCGGCCAGCCCTGTTAGGAATTTGATGACACTTTCTGGGAAGCATGGGCATGCACTCATGATGAGAATCTTCTGATTTGTCTCAGAAATATAGCCCTTTCAATCCGGATTGTTTTCTGGACTTTTTCTCGAGCTACCACAAGCTAGACATCAGTGAAACTTGATGAAAAGCGTCTATACCAAAAGGACATGTACATATTACTGGCATTAAGATAAAAGATTTTAATAGAGTTGTGGCCTATTGTGTATTTTTCTTTGACCAGTTCCCAGTAACCATTTGGTGGCATTTTTTAGCTATAAATTGAAAGCTTCATTTTAAGAGGAGAAATAGTCACATTTTTTCATACTAGCATAGCAACCTTTTGTGTTTTGGGACTTTCTTGACATACCTATCTAACTTCTCTCCTCCATTTGTATGAATATCTACCAGTTTATATTTTAAACAGAATGTGCCATTGCCTTGAAATAATCTGGGTTAAATTAATCACTGTTGTACTATTCACAATATATTGTTCACATTTCATTTTTTCACCAGTTAATTTGTACTGTTCACATTGTTTTGGTCACTTTATTGATTTCCTTGGCAGCTCTGAGATCTGTTTGTATTGGTGAATGTCCATTAGGTTTGTTTTTTTTTCTTCTTGTCAATACAATCAAATCATGATGTATTAATTAAGCTACTTTCTTGTTGAATGCGCCTCTAAGTACAAAATTGACGCTTTTGCCTAATCAACAGTTGCAGTTCCCAAACAACTTAAAAAACATGGGGAGGAACAAAAAAAAAAAGTGCTTTTTAAATTTCAACTATTAAAATTTCTGATTTTAAATGGATTCTGTGTGGTTTATCTTTTAATTATCTTTACATTCGGGTGCTTGGAAGCTTTCACATTGTATTGCAATTAGAAAGAAGTGCATGTGTATTGTTTTTCTTTGAATAGACTCATTTTTATGAAAAATGCATGTAATCATTCATGGATTTAAAGTACAATAAAATTGTGTTTGTTTTGCAATAGATTGTAAGAATGGAACATTTTAAGAATATATTCATTTTATTGCAGTTGTACTAACCCTTTCCCTCATAGAGGACACCACGAAAAGATCTATGCAAACAACATAAAACCAGATCAGCCTGAGTGGTCTGGAAATGAGGACTTTATAATTAAATTTGGTAAGGTTTAACTGTGGTTTTCTGCAGATCAGGCTTTATGTGGTACCTATTGAGTGCGTCAAAATGAGCCTATATGAGGGAAAGGGGTATAGTCACATGTGTTTACATCTTTGCCTCCTTGTAGACTGTGTATATTATCATTACTTGTATTTTCTCTTTTCATGATGTTCAAGTTTTTGTTCTTGCGGGACGATATATCCGCTTATCAGTTACCGCTGTTGGAGGGTGTGAAATAGGACAACAAACTACAATGTATTGTGGATAGATGTATATATCGTCTTACAAAAGGACAACCCATCAATATTGCATTTGTCATAGAGTTTGTACCTGTTGTGTCAAGGGGCACAACTTTGTATAGCCTAATAGTTTTTATTTTAGTTAATGTGATAGTTATTTTCTTTGCAGTATAGTTGAAAATGATGTTGCAAATTTTTCATTATTCATTTTGAATGATTTACTAATTTCAAACAGTAATTCATATTTGTTTAATGCTATTTTCAAATAGCATATGACAATTTATTTCTTAAAAAGTCATGCTAATTTCAAATAGCATATGACAATTTATTTCTTAAAAAGTCATGCTAATTTCAAATAGCATATGACAATTTATTTCTTAAAAAGTCATGCTAATTTCAAATAGCATATGACAATTTATTTCTTTAAAAGTCATTCTAATTTCAAATAGCATATGACAATTTATTTCTTTAAAAGTCATTCTAATTTCAAATAGCATATGACAATTTATTTCTTAAAAAGTCATTCTAATTTCAAATAGCATATGACAATTTATTTCTTAAAAAGTCTGATACAATGATATTCTTCTATATTATGGTAGATATATAGTGTTTCTTGTAAGGGGCAATCACTTTGTTATGATTGACATTCATCGAACATGTTCAGAAACAAGGGTTTGTTTTGCTTAACTTTTGCTCGGAAAAAAAAAATCATAATAGAAAGAAAAACAGAAAATACTACAAAGTTTATTTTTTGTAAAGTTCTCTTTTTTTTTTTTTTTTTTTTTTTTGACAATAAAAAAAAAGAAACAAAAACAGTGCAACTTATTAAAAAGAAAAAAACAATGTGCTCATAACAAACACACCACACAAATTACTGCTGTAATGTATAGGGAGTGTTTTTTTGGTGAAAATGAAAGGTTGTTTCTTAGCGGATTTGATATTTGCATAAAGAAGGAAAACATTTAATCATAGCTACTGGAATGGCCCCAGAGAAGCCTGTAAACAGGTAACTAAGTCGAGATCTGAAGCATGTGAGGCACGTGCCCCGCTATAATTACTTGTATACATGTATTCTATAACTCTTTACCTCATAAATATTCATGTGTAAGTTTATGACTTGAAGAATAAAACAGAATATTAATTTATTAGACTTTAAATGGTAAGTGAAAGAATGGATTTTTCTCTGCTATGCAGACTGTTAAAACTGAACTTAAAGCAAAAAGAGGAGGCCCTGACACTGTTGAGAAGTTGTGTCAAAACATGTCCATATGAGGTAAGGGGTTAGGACCAGCGGGCTGTGCTAGTCCTGTGTATATGAGTGGATAGCGCCATTCTTGTATAGTCTTAAATTTGTTTTTTTAAATTTAAATTTGTACATATTACTTTGAATCTTTAAGTTTGACTTACATTGTTTTTAGTTATATGTGTTATGTGTTTAGCCTGAAATACAAATGATGGCTATGTAAGTTATCATATATTACAGACCATAAGCATATTGTTATGCATAGAATCAGATAAAATAGTTACAGGTTTAACTAGGGCTCTCAATCTCCATTGCTTAGTACCAATATAGTGCACCATTCCCCCTGCCAGAAAGTATGTCTCCCCCCCCCCCCCCCATTTTCAAACAATTCCCAATTCCCTCTACAAATGAAAATGTAACAGCTCACATAAATAGCAAAAATGGTAAGTGTTAGATGGTTATATTGTATACCATTTGATTTCCATTTCAGTTTTACCCCTTAAATCTGCTTGACAGGAACTATTTTGTACATTTTTATTAACATAATTATTGTATGTTTGTGCAGCAAAATTGCCTAAAATTCCCCCAAAAGGAGAAAATTACGCAAACATTCCCCCTCCTGAAGTACAGTTCCCCGAAACAGAGAGAGAGCTCTTCATTTAAATGTAATTTATTATTCTATTCATTCTGGAGCCAAGGCTACTGGTATTAGTGTGATGAAGAATCTCAGTGCCTGCCTCTCTTTCTCAAAGATATTGAAAACACACTCATAATGCTCATCTAAGTTTGATCACAATAGGTGTCTTTGAGGCACATTCTGAGCTAAGTCAAATTCTGAACTCATTTATGCTTTAGCCAGAGTTGGAGAACATGGCATACTGAAACTTACACTTGAGCATGATATTTGAGCATGATTTTTGGCTTTTTTTTTTAGCTCAACAGGTTTCTTTAAACGACATCTCCTCTGAAACAACTTGGCCAAATTTGATAAAATTCACCTGTGATGTTCCTTTCATGAAGCTCTAAGTTGTTAAAATGGTTCCTGTCCATTGCATATCTGGGTCACAGGAGTTAAAAATAGATTTTCTAAATGAAATCTAAAAATCTTCTTCCCTGAAACTGCAAGGCCTAGAGCTTAGATATTTGATGTGTGGCATTGTCTTGTGAACCTCTACCAAGATTGTACAAATCATGACCCTGGGGTCAAATTGACCCCGCCCCAGGGATCACTTTATTTTACATAGGCATATACAGGAAAATCTAGAAAAATCACCTTGTCAGAAAACACAAGGCCTGGAGTTTAGATATTTGGTGTATTACATGGCCTTAAAGACATGTACAAAGTTTGCACAAATCATGGCCCAGGGGTCACTTGATTTTACATAGAGATTTTACATAAAGATCTTGTCAGAAACCACAAGATCACCGGTTTAGATTTTTGTATGTAACATGGCCTTGTGGACCTGAATCAAGTTTTAAAATTATGGCGCTTGGGTGTAAATTGGTCCTGCCCTAGGGGTCACCTGATTTTATAGCTATGGCCATCAAAATTTTGACCACAGGTACAGTTTTTGTGTGCAGTTATGATTATTTTGCAGTACTTCTGCATGGATTTTGTATTCAGTTTGACTGTTTTATAAAAGGCAATGAAGGCAATGTTAATCGGGTGAGTGATTCAGGGCCATCATGGCCCTTATGTTTTAGCTCACCTGAGCACAACGTGCTCAAGGTGAGCTTTTGTGATCGTTTGTTGTCCCTCGTGCGTTGTCAACAATATGGCTTGTCAACACTCTAGAGGCCATATTTTTAGGCCAATCTTCATGAAACTTGGTCAGAATGTTTCTCTCCATAAAATCTTGGACAAGTTCAAATTTGGGTCATGTGGGGTCAAAAAGTAGGTCACAAGGTCAAATCTTAGTAAAACCTTGTTTATACTCTAGAAGCCACATTTTTGGCCCAATCTTCATGAAACTTGGTCAGAATGTTTCTCTCCATAAAATCTTGGACAAGTTCGAATTTGAAAATGTGAGGTCAAAAAGTAGGCCATGAGGTCAAATCTTAGAAAAACCTAATTAACACTCTAGGGGCCGAATTTTTGGCCCAATCCTCATGAAACTTGGTCAGAATGTTTCTCTCCATAAAATCTTAGACAAGTTTGAATTTGGGTCATGTGGGGTCAAAAAGTAGGTCATGACGTCAAATCTAGTAAAACCTTGTTAACACTCTAGAGGCCACATTTTTGGACCAATCTTCATGAAACTTGGTCAGAATGTTTGTTTTCATAAAATCTTGGACACGTTTGAATTTGGGTCATGTGGGGTCAAAAAGTAGGTCACGAGGTCAAATCTTAGAAAAACCTTGTTAACACTCTAGATGCCACATTTTTGGCATATCTTCATGAAACTTGGTTGGAATATCTGTGTCCATAAAATCTTGGGACAAGTTCGAAAGTGGGTCATGTGGGGTCAAAAAGTAGGTCAATATGAAAAATCCAACATATGTTGCTCATTTATAATCAGGTGAGCGATTCAGGGCCATCATGGCCCTCTTGTTGTTGTTATTTTAGAAAACCATCAAAATATTCTCAGGCTTTAACTCGAAGTTTAGCAAATATTCGAGTATTAGCCTGAGGTTATACTTAAGTATTTTACAAGAACACATGGCAAGATCTTGTCACTCTGGGATAGTTGAGGGTAAAGTCCTCTCCCCTTTGTAATGTTTGGTTTATCCATACCTTATAATGAAGATAATGAAAACATGTCTGAGGGAAAACTCAAATCTGGAGACTTGAAACTACATGTATTTGTGTATCTGAGACCAGACTGCTCGAATTTGATGTAGTTAGAAGAAATGGCTATGGTTGAATTTCCCTGCCCTAGCTGTTTCTGATGTTCAGTTTGATTTTGTGCCTTAAAAACATGTATTAGTGCTGTCATTGGTGAACTAGGTCAGCCAGTGAGTCGTGATGTGACATGTCATGTGATGTGATATATCATGTGACATGTCATGTGATGTGATATATCATGTGACATGTCATGAGATGTGATATATCATGTGACATATCAAGTGACATGTATGATGTGATGTCATGTGATACGATAATGATATAATGTATACTATTTTATTATGAAATGAAGAGAACTATTATACTGTACATATAAGTGATATGTTACATGTACTTTTATTATTGGTAGACATTTTCATGCTCATCATGTGGTGACGTCAGGAGGGGAATGTAATATATGTATTGTACCAAACTATTTTATAAGTATTATTGATAAAATTTATGTAAATACATATGCATAAAGCACACATAAATTTCCCCTCAAACAATAGATTGGGATCTGTTTAACATTTGTGTGTGTGTGCGCGAGAGAGACGTGACTACAAGTAGTCTGTTCGACTTTAAAAACTATTAAATGTTACTTGCATTAAACGGTAACAAAAGCTACCAACAGTGATTAGGTACAATATTTGGGAGTACTGCAAGTATACAGAATAAAATCTTATTTCATGAAGTGTATTATAACATTTGGAAATAAAACATCCTAATAAGTTCTGTTGTTTGTGCCTGTGACTTTGTTACCAAATTTGTTAAGATGGGTTCGATCTCTGGCTGCAACAAACCAAATTCATGAAAATGGTACTGGTATTGCTGCCTTGCTTGACACTCAGCATATTTCAGGACTGGTTGGCTCAGTGTCCTGGTTCAAGCCCCTTACATGATATTATAGAACTCTACCCGCATATACGGCAATATACGAGGAACATATTCACAAAGCACCTAAAATTCATTTTCTCCTGTAAGTGAAAACCAGGGATTTTTGTGGTAGTATATGATTTTGTATAGTATTTACCTATGACATGTATATCACACCTAAACGCATGTGTGAAAGTAGATTGTTTATACTAATATATCATTAACATAAGCATTAATTATAGTTAATTAAGTGAGACAGAGTGAGAGAGGAAAAATGAATTGTTTCTTAAACAATATTTTTTTTATTTGTAATTGTATTTAATTTGTAAGGTCCCGTACATTAAACATAAATTTACTGAATATTTTACACAACAACGGCCGATACTAAAGTAAAAAAACAACAAAAAAACGACCAATATATTACGTTTTTATTTTTCAAAAATTCAATTCGATAATAATAACATTTACATATTACATAAATTTTTGTAAATAATTAATAATTATTAAATAATTTTTACATAAATAAACAATCTAATAAAAAAAAAATCAAAATATAAAAAAATCAAAAACAATTGCGTTTAAGAAATAATTCATTTTTCCTCTCTCACACATCCTTCCCTCATTCTGACTCACTTATTTAATTTAATTAATGTCTAGGTAAATGAGGGGCCTCCGTGGCCGAGAGGGTAAAGTCGCTGACTTTGGGTAAAGTCACTGACTTTAACACTCACTCAGTCCCTTACCGCGTGGGTTCGAATCCCGGGAGGGTCATTCGGATTTTCATGTGAGGAAGCCTTCCAGCTTGCTTTTGGTAGGTCAGTGGTTCTACCTGGATGCCTCTGTGCATTCGCGGTGTTCCTCCACCTGTAATTAACTGGACGTCGCTATATGACTGAAATACTGTCGAAGCGACGGTAAACTCAAATAGTCTAGTCTAATCTAGGTTAATGATATTTTAGTATAAACAATCTACTTTCACACATGCGTTAATGTGTGATTTTCATCAATTATAGGTTAACACTATACAAAATCATTTTACCGAAACGTCCAAACCTTTTACTACATAAAATCAATTTACCGAAACGTCCGTAAATCATTTTTGTAAGTGAGTATTTCTACCATTTGTTCTTTCATTTGATAGATTAGATTTTAGAAAATTTAGGATTTATGAAACTTGATAAACTTAGGATTCGTTAGTGCAGTCTTAGTGGCACTAAAGGACAAATACTGGATTGTGGATGCATAAAGTGTATAATCGAATGCGCTGAAATATTTAATTTCTGTACTTATAGGGGAGCTATTTCCATGTGCATCGAATGTATTAATAGAAATCAGCTTGCAATGTGAGAAAGATAAGTGGATATTCACAAGTATCTTGTAAGAAGTTGGCTTACAACTAAAGTGGTTCAAATTTCGTGAAAAAGAAAATATAAAATACCACTGACATATTGTAGACTTACACAAATGGTTCATTAGCAAATATCAGCTGTAAAATAACAGTTAAACACCTTAACATGTTGATGAAATTTCGCAGTTTAGTATTTTGGATGGGTGTCAAAATACTCGCATTGTTTACATTTTTATGCTCACCGAAGGTGATGCATATAGTCGCCGCTTCGTCCGTCCGTCCGTCCATCCGTCACACTTTCCTTGTCCAGACTATTTCTCAAGAACTAACGGCTTGAATTCAACGAAACTTTATGGGAAGCTTTATTACCAAGAGGAGATGCGCATATCCTCAGCATGACCCTTCTAAATTTTCAAAGAGTTAGGCCCTTGACTTTTCGGCCTATAGTACATATTGCATGATTCTTGTCCGGGCTATTTCTCAGGAACTAATGGCTTGAATTCAACGAAACTTTATGGGAAGCTTTATTACCAAGAGGAGATGCGCATATCGTCAGCATGACCCGATTTCTAAATTTTTCAAAGAGTTAAGGCCCCTTGACTTTTCGGCCTATAGTACATATTGCATGATTCTTGTCCGGGCTATTTCTCAGGAACTAATGGCTTGAATTCAACAAAACTTTATGGGAAGCTTTATCACCAAGAGTAGATACGCATATCGTGACCTGGTTCCTCAATTTTTAAGAGGGTTATGGCCCCTATACCATGTTGTTGACTGATATTCATGTCATTTGCCTAATTTAACAGGAAATACCAAGGAACTAATGGCTTGAATTCAATGAAACTTTATGGGAAGCTTTATTACCAAGAGTAGATACGCATATCGTGACCTGGTTCCTCAATTTTTAAGAGGGTTATGGCCCCTACTACCATGTTGTTGACTGATATTCATGTCATTTGCCTAATTTAACAGGAGATATCATTTAAACAAAACCCCACAAAATTCAATATGCTAGTAATGTCAATCATAATCATGTCAGCTAATTGTTGTTTAGGAAATTATACACAATTTCAAATATCCAGTCATATGTCAAGAGTGTTGGTTAACCTCTTTGATATGAGCACACATTGAAATGTATGACTTAATTTTCAGTAGTATAAAAACTTTAAAAAAATCAATGAAAGATCTGATGAGTAACACGTATTATCATATTAAATAGTAAACTGTTACTAAGTCTCCAAATTAGAGTTGGTAAAACATCTTATCTGATGAGGAGAATAGATATGATTTAGGAATGGGGATTTCAACAGCTATGAGCTGAAAGGTCCTAAGTAAAATTTTGGGGGTGGGGCCTGACCCCTGTGTGATCTTGGGGGACACCAAAGTATTTACCATTTTATCTTCTGTCTCATCAAAAGGAACAAGAATATATAATATGGTTTACTGTTTAGAGAGTTAAGAGCTTTTTTTTACCCTTTTTTTATGCTCACTGAAGGTGACGCATATAGTCGCCGCTTCGTCCGTCCGTTCGTTCGTTCGTCCGTCACACTTTCCTTGTCCGGACTATTTCTCAGGAACTAACGGCTTGATTTCAACAAAACTTTTTATGTGAAGCTTTATTACCAAGAGGAGATGCGCATATCTTCGGCTTGACCAAGTTCCTAAATTTTTGCCAGTTATTGGTGTTACATGTATGTATGGAGATCTTAAGCCATTGGTCCATTTGTCAACGCCATATTTCAGTGATCATCAGATTATTTGGATGGGTATCAATCTTCAGTCAATGCTATAATATAAAGGTAAATAAATTGTATTTTGTATTTGATTTTTCCCTTTTTTTTCGAATTTGAGGACATTACCTGGATTCTATACATGATAACCATGTGCTGATCCCATTCTGGTCCTTAACATATCCTCCCACCCATTGACCAAGGCCTTATTTGTAACAATGACGTTCTTCGGGGAGCATCTGTCAGTTCTACTGACTTTCTTGTGTTTATCGGAAACAATCTGAATTTTAAAAACCGTCGCCGAATCACAATTTGTATCTGCTAAGTCATCAATTTATTCACTCGTGATTCTTTAAAGTCGATTTGATTTATAAATATTTACAATAACAATGCAAAACAAAAGTTAATTCTTAGCATTAATTTCAGAGTGAAGAATTTTGAAATAATCAACCAAATTCAAACTTCAGATACAAAGAATTCTAAAGTTTCTGAGCAGATAAAGGCTAACTAGCCGATCCGCTGGAGAGCCTCATTTTTCAAGGGATCAACTTTAGTATATAGCGAGATAACCATTTGTGCCAAACAGAATTGAATTCTGGCGATCTGTTACAAAGAATTTTATATATTGTGTATATAAAGACACTAGCCGACCCCATTAGGGATTTCCTTTTTCAAGGGATCAACTTTATTTTTGGTAGAGGACCATAACCAGATGAAATAAAATACTGAGCATTAGTTTCAGAGGAGAAGATTTTTAAAAATAAAAAGCCTGTTGGTGGCCATGGCAACCGAGTTCTACATGGATCAAGTTAATTTAGCTACTTTTGTAAAGGGCCACATAAGGATCATTTGCATGTGTGTGTGTGTTTCTATCTTACTTCAATAAGTCTTGCATGAATCAATAAAGCGACACACGGACATTTGAAATCTGGATTTAACCCAAGAAAATAAAGATTGCATTTTTTACACAGTCAACCTGAAAAGCACGTCTGGCTCTTCATGTGATTTGATTTGATCACGAAGTTTGCGTAATGATTAATTATGTTTTCATATTTTCGTGATACACTGTCACTTAATTGTTTTCGCACCTTTTTAGTACTAAAACTATTTGGACAGCCTGGGTTGTCGATCTTCAGGCTGGAAAGCCTCCATAATTTATGATAGTCATTTCTGTGGACCTTTTCAGTATACTATATAAAATGGACTTAGCAAACAAAATAAAGTCATATCTATATGAATAATACTAATCTCTCTCTCTGTCTCCCCCCCCCCCCCCCCCCCCTATCAGTCTACAGGTTTGCGATTAGCAGAACTTAAAGTGAGCAAGACCTAATAAACCAGGTCTGGTGAAAAAGAATTTATTCATATGAATGTATGTATATTTTTCTCATTTTTTTTCAATCCCTTTCCGTAAATGAATGTTGAAAACGGCTGATCCGGAACCAATATTCTAAATATACAGGAATTTTACAGATGGGTTACGGATCCGAATCTTTCAAAAGTACATGTAATATGTTGACGGAGAATGAATTAACTTGAAAAACATATAGCATTTAACTTGATTCAATCCATTCCCCGTAAATGAATATTGAAACCGGCGGATCCGGCACTAGTATTTTCTCTTTCTTTATTTTACATCATGCTGACAAAGTCAGATACCAAATTTAGTGAAATCGAAATAACCTGAAAGCCTTTTTAAAATTGTATCATTTGGATGAATAAATTTCCCATATAAGTTAATACTAAAATCATGATTTAGATACACAGACATGAACTGGAGGACAGCTGAAAGAAAAAATCTCTGATTAACTGATATCTAATTGGCTATAAGATATACCATTTTCTTTTAATGGAATTAAGTACTATCTCAGACTCAAATATGAGTATCATACTCAATTTTTTATTGAAAGTAATGGGCATAGTTTAAGTATAAATATGAAAATCATAATTAAGTTCCATTTTCATCTTTATAGATTTTGCGATTTCTTTTGGTTTTGTGGGTCTTTATCTCACCGCTGCCATCAGTTTTAAGTTTTCTCTTCTTAGTCTGCATGGTTTTATTCAGGTAACAAAGTAGAAAGTCTAGTTCACTGTTTTTTTGTTGTTGTTGTTGTTTTTTTTTTTTTTTTTTGTTGTTGTTGTTGTTGTTTTTTGTTGTTTTTTTTTTGGGGGGGGGGGGGTATCCATGCAACATTTAATATATAGTTATTTACTGATGTTCTGTCACATTTTCATTCAGCTGTCTACTTCACCCCTAATTTCTCTAACACTAAGTTAAATTTGTTTGAAATCCTTTTGCATCTCTCTCTCTCTCTCAAAAAAAAAAAAAAAAAAAGCCTAAAAATGCCTAAAAATATGAAAAGTCTAAAGTCTAAAACCCGACATGTCTTAAAGATCCTAACTTAAGATCCCGAACAAAGAGAAACATCCCTTTATATACGAGTGCTTTGCTAGACAAAGTCTTTGACAACCTGACCTGCAGGGCTATAATAGCCTAGCTCCCAAATATGGTTGTTTGCATCGCACATGATATACTCTTTAAGATTTACGCCTGGTTCCAAAATATGGCACTGCACATAGCGTACTCTACCAGCCCATCAAAACATGCTAAGATTTATGGTACTAGCCGATGACAAACAGCCCCAGCAGACTCCCTGATCGGCTCCACCTCAAATACTTTACACTGCCCCATGCTGGACAGTCAATCCGTTAACCAGCAGATTATGTGGTCAAAAAGTAGTAGGAACCTTATCAATTTTGTATCTTTATTCTCAGTCATGCAGAAGCGAGAAGTATATTCCCAAGTTATTTTTGTACACTGCTACATATAATAATGGCGATGGTAATAAAAAGATTGTCCGATTTCAAAAAATAAATTACACAAGAACCATAATTGAAGGTAATGAATACCGCCAGGAAACTGCTTTGTCTTGGTTTTTGTAACCATTTCAGAAACAGTCTTAAAATATATTAAGGATGAAACACACAAAAAAGAACAGGTAGATCTAGAGCTCTGGTACACTTATACATGTATCGCAAAATATATATTCAGTATAGATATATAACAAAGGGCAATAACTCAATTAAAATAAAGTCGACATGGCAAGCTAAGGATATGCGCGACTAGCGTTGGTACCTATAAATGTTGTCAAGTAAATCAAATTCTGACCAATAGTAGCTGAGAACAAGCAGATAAAATATATAAAAAAAATACGACAAGGGACATAACACTATAAACAATAATGCAATCATGACATTCCTGCAATATACGTACGTATATGTTTCGTACTTATAATTGTTATTCATTTGATTGGAAATCTGACGGTAGCCGAGAAATAGTGCCGACAAAATATATTTAATAAAGGATAATAACTCATTTAAAATCAAGACGATTATGACGTGTCAACGATATGCGCAACCAGGCTTTTTAGGCAAATGATTGTGAAATAATTGAAAATCTAAAAATCACATCTACAGATGCACCGACCGATAGTCACTGGCACAGGAACATTGCCAATTTCAATGAATTTCATTGGATTTTTTTTTTTTTGTCCAGTAGTTTTGTTCACTATTACTATCACAACTTTACATTCGACTGCAATACCAATTTTGCACATGCGCAAACGGAAGTGTAAACCCATTTTAATTGGACATACTAATATATATACAGTACTTAATAACAGAAATGTATATCCAGTACTGAATACCGTTCAGGGAAAAAAAAGAGAAAAAAAAAACAAGAAAAAAAAACATGTACTTTTTTGATAATCAAGATTCCAATGAAGCCGGCAACTCTGCTGTTTTAATGCCAGTGTGATAGACATCTACCGACACTCCGTCCCTTACCTTAGGCAAGGGTAAGTGAAACAAATTTGAGGCAATCGGAATCCTCAATTGTTATGATTGACACAGATTAGGTTAGTGACCTTTTGCAAATTCCAGATTATGAAAATAAATTGCTATTGTGTTTCAGAACATGAAAACAAAGATCATATAGACGTGTTTTTAATCATGAGCGTGCGTGGTAGATTAATTTGGAGTATTTAAGTTGTAAATCTGAATTGTCATCAGTTTTCGCGAAGCATTGCATTTATGTTTGGAAGCACAGGTACTTGGCACAGAATGTCCTCTGTACATACTGAAAGCCTAACATATATTTTTAGTGAGTGTCAAATACCTGTGTTTGGAAGCAAGGTTTCAAGTTTTGATTACTTCTTCAAAAATGTATCCTCTAGTGCCCAAACTGCGCCCTCTATGATTTAATTTGGAAATGAATACAATAAAAACTATTCACGTACCAATTAATTCTATCAAATTCACATTGATGGGTAAGATTTGGGTAGATTTTGGTGCTGCCGCATAATTATTCACTCGAAAATAACATTTAATACATTACGAGTCAAATATTATTATTATATTATGCCATCATTTTGTGTGGTCATAACTCAGTTGGGGGTCATAGTAGTTGCGAATTGTACACATATGACTTCCATTTATAAATATGTAAACACAACAGATGGAATTTCCGAGATACTTTTATTTTAAAAATTTGAGTGTAAAAGGGCCATTCTGCGTGGAAATCATTTTGTATTAAGAAAAAACACATAAAAAGAGTGATGCGAGATAAAATCAGCAACATTTACAGTACCTGTTTGATATGCATTTTCGCAAAAAAAATGTCTGCATCTATTTACTACAGGATAGTAAATATTTTCCCAGTCTTTGGCGCGTGCGGTAAAATGGCTGAGTTAGGACAGGGGCGCAGTTAGGACTTCTGACGATACTACAATATCCCATAGACCACATCTACCTTCTGTTGACACAGGTTATTCAACCCTATGACATTCCAGTCCATCATGACTCCATGCACCATCTCTGCATGCTCAGTATGATACTGCCAACCCCTCTCCCTAGTGTTAAAAAGAGTCCTGAATCCCGATCACCACTGTGTCGTCCCATAATCAACAATTTATTGAAATACATTGTAAATCCACCTAACATTACAGTTTCTTCCTAGCTAGCATTGTCCTTTGGAACCACTTACCAAAGAATATCATCTGCCAACCCACATTTGAGTGTTTCCCAGGCATAATATTCATTGATTTGTAGTGGTATAGGACAAGTGTAGCTAGCAGTTGAGCTAGCTTTTGTGCAGTGTGGTTACTTGTTATATCAACTTTAGTTAAGCAAAGTTGGGTTAGGTCATTGCTTGGATGGGTGAATGCCGGTTTCGCTATAATTGTTGCAGCGGTAAACACGGCTGGTATGCCTCTGATGGGGAAAGATTACCATGAGTCTCACTGGTAACATGAAGGGGCAGATGGGTTTATAGGAACCAGGCTGAAGAGTCTTGGGGTTGAGATGGGCCCCAACTCCAAAGGAGAAAAGGGGGAGAAATGTGGTATAGGACAAGTTTAACTGTCTTGCAGTTGAGCTAGCTTTTGTGCATTTTGGTTACTTTTTATTCCAGACTTTCTTAGTCAAGCAACGTTGGGTTATAAGGTCAATGCTTGGATGGGTGAATGCCGGTCTCGTTATAGATTGTTTGGAAGTAAACAAAGGTACCTGGTAAATATTGCTTTGGCTGAAAAATTGCTGCATTTTAAAAAAAAAGTAATAAAAAAAGTTCAACAACCATATTTGAATTGTTGAATTTTTTTTCTTATTTTTTTTTTTTTTTTTTTTAATGCAGCAGTTTTCGTTCAAAGCAACATACGGTTACCTTTGGGAGTAACAAGTAGAAGTTTTATGTTAATTTAAGGCTGTTCTGGCAGGCATTCCATTTCCAATTTTTACTTTATAAAACTTTTAACTTTACAAATCTGCGTTTAAGCTCTCGGACTTTGTCAGTTTTAAATCTCGATTATACTAGTATTAACAAAGTAATGTGATCACTAAAGATGATAATGATTATGGTTTTATTGCTGGAGGCTAATATTAAAATATAACTGGAGCAGTTTCAAAAGAGATTAAATTTTAAAGACATTTTGGCCTCACCTAGTCAGGGTTTCAATTTAGCCAGATTTTGCACTTGATATTTTTAGCAAGTATTGATTTATTTTACTTGCTAAATGCAAAATCAACTCTCAGTTTTAAAGTTTCAATTTTTAAAAAAAATTTTTTTAGTGTTGAGTGTCAGTTTCAACAACACAGTGCAAAACTATGAACCATAGAATGCAGTGACAACAAGCTGATTAATATGTAAATTTAGTTTCGGACCCCGTATGGCAGAATGGTGGGTCTTTTCTGTCTCTCTACAGACATTCACCATCTTTAACTGCAGGTTTTTAATCATAGTTCTTTAACTCAACATTAGCTACTCTATTTCCGCTTGCAAAAAAAAAAAAAGCAAGCACATGAAATTGTAACTCATATTTATAAATTTCACTCGCATTTAGCAAGTATGTGAGTTTAAATTCGAACCAAGCTAGTATCATTTAAAATGTTAGTATTCAGCAGAAACTAGCAATGTGCTTTATTACATTTTACACCATTTGTTGTAAACAAAATAATGAAAGCCTGGAAAAGAAATAATTTAGAGAGCTACCGAAAGACAATTGAAAATAAGGACTTATTGTTAATCTCTATTTCATTTCTATTTTCAGAATGTCATTCATAGGGAAGAGTACATTCTGGGTCATCCGTCTATCCCTGCGGGGATGTACTAATCGACCTTTTTACCACATTGTGGTGATGAGGAACAGACAACCAAGGGATGCCAAAGTGAGGGATCAGATTGGCACATACGACCCATTGCCAAATATACATGATGAAAAACTTGTGGCTCTAGACTATGATAAGTTGAGATATTGGTTGGGAAGAGGCGCAACACCATCTGTTGCTGTAACACAGCTTCTTGGTAAGACCCTAAGATGATCTTGATATCCCTTAAGTCCTTTAAAACTATCCAGGAAATTGTTGTTTATCCACTTCTTCATGAATATCATGTACAAACTTATGACTTGTGAATATTAACTTAAAATGGTGTATGGAATCATGAATTCTCAGGTCAGTTTTGTATTAACAAACATAGGAGACCCTGATCAGATAGCTCCTATAGGAGCTGTTGATCTGGGTCTGCTCTGTTTGACAATGTTTCAGAATGAATCTTTGAGGTAAAGGGTTTATTAACTTATCACAGTGAAAAGAAAACTTCACACTCAGTGCTGCTTCCAGAAGATAAGTTTATACTGCGAGTCTTAGAAAAATAAACCTTGAGCCTTGGTCATACCTAGTATTCTATTTATCCTATCATTTTAAAGCAATACACAGGAAAAATGAAAGAAAGAACATATCATAAACAAACTATCTGATCATGTGACCTTCAACTCTGTGATGTCATACATGAAGTAACAAGAAAGTAGTCTCGGATGACGTCAGAGTGTATAAAATCACGAATGAGTATAAAGCTAAGTTTATTTGATAGGCAGTTAATACCACAATGTGAGTCTGGTGATAGGATTAGTAGTAGACTGAGTGTAGAGGGTATAAAGTTTTCATTTGAAAGATTCTTCCTATCATTTTACATCTACAGAGGAATGAGGATATGGTACATATATATGTTCTACCCTTTTATGTAATTTTATTTCAGTGTGTGCCATTAACATATGATAAAGGCCAGCTTTGGTTAACCCTTTCCCTCATATAGACTCATTTAACCCTTTCCCTCATATAGACTCATTTTAACCCTTTCCCTCATATAGACTCATTTTGACGCCCTCAATAGGTATCACATAAAGCCTGATCTGCAGAAAACCACAGTTAAACCTTACCAAATTTAATTACAAAATCCTCATTTCCAGACCACTGAGGAGCAGCGAACAGCATAAAACCTGATCAGCCTGCGAGTTACTCGCAGGCTGATCTGGTTTCATGCTGTTCGCATAGATCTTTTCATGGTGTCCTCTATGAGGGAAAGGGTTAAATGTCAGTATTCCAGTTTAATCGTGATACAGTTTGTTGCACTCACTATAAGATTCATTTTAATTTTGTGACTCTTAAAAAGTTATTAGTGATCGGTATGACATTGGTGACTGGGTTACTGTCAGTGTTGCACGCTTATTGTGTCACCTGCGTTAACCAGAGATGACATATATGGATCACTTCTCCGTCGTCTGTCTGTTTTAGCAGGTGACACATTAATTCAATGAACACTTTTTGCATGTGCCCGGTAGTAACAATTCTAATTCTAATCTAATTGACAATGCCTGAGACCTATACAGTACTGTATGACAACATGTTTTCTTCATATGTGCAGTCATCAGTTAAAAAAAAATACATGAATACAAAAAGATCCTATAAAAATATCATTTTCTCTTAAAAATTACAAACACCAAAAGAGGTGCAAGTAAAGATAAAATAGACAAAAAAAAAAAAAAAAAAAAAAAATCACAGAAACATGATATTCCATTCAATAGAGAAATACCAACAGTTTGTGCCATGGAGTTGGCAAAAGGACAAACTGGGGTGCTTTTATTTTCAAGAACACGGGGCCAGATGATGGAGCTCTTGGCCCTGTATTGTTTGATTCCCAGTCAAGCTGCACCTTTTTCTTACCTATTTAGTCTTATCACTGTATTGTGTCTTGAAGTGCACCATCACTTTTCTCATTTTTAAAACACAATTTAAAAATCAAGATTATTGAATCATTCTGAAGTTAACATTTTACTTCATGTAGAATTATTTTGACGCATTGGCAAACAGAGCAGACCCAGATCAGACAGCTCCTCTTCTCCGTTTGCTCATACAATATTGTAGCTTAGTTCCTACACAGTCCGTGTGGCAAAGAGAAAAATTCATGATATCATAAACCATTTAAAGCTCAGTTCATCAATATTCATTATATTATGAATTTGTACATGAATATTCATGAAGTAAAGGGTAGACTGACGGATATATAATCTGTGTATTCCAGGTTTGTGTGGCTACTTCCCACTTCACCCGACCACATTGCTTCAGGCATCTAGAGCTGAACAGAAGGCACAAAAAGCAAAGAAAGAAAATTCAGAACAGGAAGCCAGCTGACAGAATAAATGGAAACCAGCAGATAGCAGTTGTTAGAAAGAGGAATAGGGATGAAGAAAAGGGAACCATCTCAATGTTGATGGACAAGCTCTGAATGAAGATATACTTGCTGCCACAGTGTGCTAGAGTGATAATAATAGAAGCATTTAAATGATATTTTTTTCTTCGCATGAGTTTTTGAGAAGTGAACAGATGCAAGTTATGAAGAGGCTTAACATGGAAGCTCTCGACTGTAATACAATTTGTCCCATTCCATAAGAGTGTGAATAACAGTGATAGTACAAAATGTATAAATAGTACTGTTGATGGCGTGATATGGCGGTGCTTTCCACTGTTAGATGATTTGAATTTTGATTGCCTACTCTGTATACGGTAATTGACCTTATTCCTGTCATTTTGACTTTTTATCTTTTTTCTTGTCAGAGGAATACTCACGAAATTCTGGAAAATTAATTTATATCATTACAAGTACCAAACAGTATCAGTTGACTGTACTCTTAGTCTCAAGTAGGCTGTACATGAATAGTTTATCTTTCACTTAGGCTTTCATTAAATGCTTTACTTTTTATACCCCTGCCATACAAGTTTGTGGAGTGAAAATATATAAATCACATGAAAATGCCTCAAGTCACTTTTAAAATAATGGAAATTAGCATGCTTAATTTGTAACCACTAAGTGAATTTGGTTTGAACTTTTAGGAGAGAACAGGCAATGTTCCATAGAGGCAGCTGGGTCCGTTAGACTCATCTTTGGAGAGATTGCGAGGTTTTATTTTCATTGATTTTCTCCTGATGAATATGCATCTAAGAATGATACTGATGAATACCAGAGTTGGTTTTGTCAGTCATTGGTCATGTTCCCTAAAAGTCTCTGTCAAACTAGGTTTAGTTTTGAATTTATGTGGAAATTTCCAGCTCCATCCTGAAATGAAATATGCATATGTATGTATATAAACACGTTTGAAAAGTTGTTTTCATTGAATTTCATATTAATTGTTAAGTTATATTCTGGATTGTCAAAATTCAATTATTGACATCATATTTTCACAGTTTGTAATTAGAATGTTTTTACTCCTGAATTGAACATGTATTATTTCTGATGCATGAATAAAAATCAATCTAAATATTTAGTGCAATAGTATATCATCTTGACCCTTGCTAAATTTATTCAGCTTTGGAGGTATTATATTGCGCACAAGCTAGGCTTTTGTCCTAGGCATAGCTCTATACCACTTAGTTATGCCAATTGCGCCATTTATGTATTCTTAAATGCTATATCACCCTGAATTAAGCCATCCTATACTTCATTTCATCTTGATGTACAACAGTTTATTAAAGGAAATTATCAGTCTTATTATACTTGAATTGCCATCTTTCCATCTGAATTGTACTGAGGAGTAGCAAACAATTCAAAACCTAATCACTGTAAGTATCCAAGGCTGGCTAGACATATACCATTTACTTATCCTCATTACATTGAAGATGAGGAAGTAATACATTTTCAGAACCAGTTTTTATATGGTAAATCATTGTGTAAAATGGTGCAATTCAATGGGAAAGTTTGAAAAGTTACAGGCCTTGATATTTTGTGAAACCCATATCTTAAAGAGTAGTTATTTCATCCAACTTAAATTCTGTTTCATCACCTGTCTGATTACTCAGGAATAATGAGATAGCGCGAGCTAGCTGGCCATTGTGCTTCTAGCTTTCTACCAGTGAAGGAGTGAATGGGCTTATCAGTCACTAGTGATTATCAGTGTTAGTGTAGTGTGTTTAAGAACACAAAGAATTAGGGATATTTTACAAGACCCGGGTTTTAACGATGTATGGATGTATCCAGAATCTGTCAACCTTAATATGTTCGTTCGAATACTAACAAATAGATTAAAAGATATTTATTACAGTCAGTGGGAAATTGATGTAAGAAGCTGTACATCGTTGTGTTTATTTAACCCTTTCCCTCATATAGACTCCTTTTGACGCACTCAATAGGTACCACATAAAGCCTGATCTGCAGAAAACCACAGTTAAACCATACCAAATCCTCATTTCCAGACCACTGAAGAGCAGCGAACAGCATAAAACCTGATCAGCCTGCAACTTACTCGCAGGCTGATCTGGTTTTTAGTTGTTCGCATAGGTCTTTTCATGGTTTCCTCTAAAGGGTTAAAGAATTAAAAACAACTATAGAACGGT
The DNA here is from genome assembly GCA_021229015.1 of Solen grandis. Classification (NCBI taxonomy): domain Eukaryota; kingdom Metazoa; phylum Mollusca; class Bivalvia; order Adapedonta; family Solenidae; genus Solen; species Solen grandis. Next base: position 90,332,166 of record CM037777.1, read on the forward strand.
CATCTTATTTATTACTGTTAGAAAATATTAAACTTGGAAATATTATGGCAAATCTTAGGCTTTCATTGCACGATCTAGCAATTGAAAAGGGTAGACACTTAAATGTTCCAAGGGCTGATAGGAGATGTTCATATTGTAACAAAAATAATATTGAAGAAGAGTTTCATTTCATTTTGATTTGTCCGTATTATGCTGATTTAAGATATATTCCAAAGTATTTTTCCAATAGACCCAACATGTATAAATTCATTGACCTACTTAACATGAACAACACCTTATTAAAAAAGTTAGCTTTTTATTGTAAACATGCATTCAAATATAGAATCAAAATTTTAATGAATTTTAAAAAATATTTTCTTGCACTAGAAAAATGATACTTTTATAAGAAAGTTTTTTTTCTGTGATTTTTCTATATATTTTAGACAATTTGCAAATTCAGTGACCTGCCAAATGACAAAATAATATTTTCCTCTGTCTGTTATAGGAGTTTCCTATCTTTGCTTAATAGGTCTTTGTATAAAAGATATTAACCCTTTCCCTCATAGAGGACACCATGAAAAGACCTATGCGAACAGCATAAAACCAGATCAGCCTGCGAGTAACTCGCAGCCTGATTAGGTTTTATGCTGTTCGCTGCTCCTCAGTGGTCTGGAAATGAGGATTTTGTAATTAAATTTGGTAAGGTTTAACTGTGGTTTTCTGCAGATCAGGCTTTATGTGGTACCTATTGAGTGCGTCAAAATGAGTCTATATGAGGGTAAGGGTTAAGATCCACAAGGTTATTTCCTAATTCTAGTTCTGGCAACATATTATCATTACTTAAAAGTTAAGATGGGGAAAATCATTTTAGATCATGGTATAAATAATAAAAATCACAAAACAACATCTTTGCATATCTATATTTTTACCATTAAGCTCATTTGTATACATGTATATAGATGTATAAAAGTAGAAATTGTTTGGTATCACATGTGACTCAATACTTCACACTTCTTGTATACTCATATAGACTATAAATGGACAGCCTGCTGAACTTCTCCCCAGATTCTAAGTTAAAAAAGTTCTGTTCAAACTCCAAAAAGACCATAATTTGCATTAAAGTTTGTTAAGAGTTATTCAATTTGTTTGTTTAAAGGCATATGTGCACAATGCAGTTATTTTCTATATAGACAGAAGGAAAATTAAAACTAGCCATGTTAATTTTCGAAAACTTTGCATGATTATAGAGAATTACAGTAGAAACGAATTCATTTATTCATGTATTATATATGCATCTATTGTAATAAATAAAGTTTAAACTAACTAATTTATGGGGAAACAATTGGGGATCACAAATTTAATTTTGAGTTATCTGCCCTTGAAAGTAAGTT
>CM037777.1:90333635-90353147 GCA_021229015.1 Solen grandis
ATTGTTCCAGTGATCAGTAAATAGGTCCTTTCGATCTGCTTGTTTCAACTATTAGTGACGTCATATGACGTATAGCTGAAAATACTACAAAGTTTGTTCGCGGTCTACAGCCGACATTTTTTGACGGATCTTCATGAAATTTCACAGAATGTGAACATTAGGTCCTAGATGTTTAAGCATAACTTCGTTTCCAGAGGTACTAGAAACCTGAAATTTGGACAGCATCTGTATCCTGAGGTTTTCTTTGCATGCTGAGAAGTACGACGTCACATAAAGTCATATGACGTCATAATTGCAAAGCAAACATTCTTTTTTCCTTCTTTTGGGGGTGTAATTAAACAAGGTTACCGTTGGGATAGAACGTTCAATGTTTTTACATTGGTCAGCAAAATAGAATCACTTTCGAGCTGCAGTGTTTTAATTTCCAGTGACGTCAAATGACGTCATTACTGAAAACTGCAACAAAAGTTTTTCGCGGTCTACAGCTACATTTTTTGACGGATCTTCATGATTTTTTTTACAGAATGTGTACATTAGGTCCTAGATGTGCATACTTCTTCATATTTGAAAATATGAAAAGACCAGGAAACTATGGCTGAACCAAGATTCGAACCAAAAACGTCAAAATTCTTTTTAAGCATAACTTCGCTTCTAGATGTGCTAGAAAGCTGAAATTTGGATAGCATCTGTATCCTGAGGTTTACTTTACATGCTGAGAAATTCGACGTCATATGACGTCATTATTACCAAACATTTAATTTAAAAATAGTGGTTTTTAGCCCTCAGGAGCTACTTTTAGACCGATTTGCATTTTTTTTCACAACATGTGCAGATACGTGTTCCATTGTGATGGTAACTTCCGTTTCCGGAAAATATGAAAGATATATGTCAAATATCGTTTTTAGCTACCTGAGCATGAAGTTATTGTGATGCCGCTTCGTCCGTCGTCAACAGTTAACATTCTAGAGGCCACAGTTTTTACCCATTCTTCACCAAACTTGGTCAGAATGTTTAATGGCAATTTTCGAAACGGGGGCCATGTGGGTTCAAAAGTATGTCATGAGGTCCAAAAATATGTCAATTTAAAGTAAAATCCTGTTTACGCTCTAGAGGCCATATTTTTAAGCCAATTTTTACCAGACTTGGCCAGAATGTTAATCTGCATGAGAGCTTGGACAAGTTCGAAAACTGGGTCATGTGGGATAACAAACTAGGTCACTAGGTCAAATCATAAAAATTGTGTTAGCACTATTCAGTGCCATTTTTTTGATCCAATCTTCACCAAACCTTATCAAAATGTTTATCTGCATGAAAGCTTGAACAGGTTCAAAAACTGGGTCACGTTGGGGTCAAAAAGTTACGAGGTCAAATTGAGTAAAATCTTGTTTACACTCTAGAAGCTATATTTATGATCCAATCATCACCAAACTTGGTCAGAATGTTTATTAGCATGAAAGCTTGAACATGTCATTTGGGGTCAAAAAGAAGGCCATTGAGAACAATGTTTCTCAGGTGAGCGATTTAGGGCATCTTCTTTTTTTTGGAGCTTCATATCTCAAAACGAAATATATATTCTATCAAGAGACTATGGTATTATATATATAGTGCTTTCAAAAAGACCTTTAGATGACATCCGGTTTTTGAAGATCAGGCTTGAAAGGGTTTTTAGTTATGGCGGAAAAACTAAATATGTAGTGACCCCAACAGCATTTCAAACTGATATCGCGTAAAGTATTGATTTTTGTTGATAATAATATGAGCAAATATTTTAGAGCACATTTTTTTTTTTTTTCTTTTTTTTATTCAATATAAATGTTACAAATGATTATACAATCGTGCATACAGAAAACATGAACATGAACAACAGCACAAAGTACATATTTAAATTTGTGATCTAGGGTTGTATATTCAAAAGTAACAATATAGAAAATAATAATTTTAGGTTGCCTCTTATCATACTTTTGTATAAATCATAAAAAAAAATCAATTATGTTTAATTATAATAATTATAATAACCATAATAATTGATAGGATGTTTTTGGTCAGTATTTAAGCAGTATATCGTACTTGGTGTGAAAACTATGTAATTGATCATTGTGCAGGGCAATTTCTTTTTCAATCATTAGCCTAGACTCAATATAGGAAAGATAACATACAAAACTTTGGGATTCTTTTTTTATATTTTATTCTAAAAAAAAAAAACTTTCATTAATAATATCAAATAATTTATGGCTTCGCTATTATTCGTTTTCTCTAGTATACCAAAAGAATAAGTTTATAGTTAAGAAAATATGTATTTGTTTTGCTGATAAAAATTTAGACAAACAGTTCCCTATATGTTGTGTGAAGGAACATTTCCAGAAGAAATGTTCCATATCTTCCGGGTACATATTGCAAAAGTCACATAACTCTGAATTAGATATTTTACATTTATACAATATGTGTTTGTTGGGATTAAACGCATTATGAATTTAAAATTGAAAAGACTTTAGACTTGTATCAGTTGTAACACTTTTTGTGACAGTATAAATCTTCTTCCAATTTAGTTCTTTTTTCATTAAAACTGCATGCCATTTTTTGAAGATGAAATTGTTTTTTTTCTCTTTATTGATTATCTGTACATATAAAGAAATTTGTTGGTTTTTTTTTTTTTAATAATTTTATCTGTAAAAAGATTTTTCTCTAATCTCATGCAGGAAACGTTCGTTAATTATATTTATAAGTTAGGCGGAATATTTCTGATCAATTTGTGATATTTTAGAAAATCTGCGTTGTTTTATGTCGTATAGGAATTGAAGTTCAATAAATGGTAATATTTATTTTATCTAAAATCAAATAAGTGATCGATATATTTTTTCCTTTTCGAACCATTTCTTCAGAATATTTTCTTTCCATCAACACGAATTTTAGAATTATTCCAAATTATATGGTTAAAATTTTTTGTTTTTTATTGAATAACTTGTTTTTATTTTATTCCAACTTTTAAGAACATTTCTAAGAATGCATTATTTTTACAGATTTTTTTTATATCACTCGGATTTAAAATTAGAATCAAATAAAAATCACCGCCAATAATAACTAATTATATTATCGTAAAAACATTTCCAACTTCCATTATTCTCTTTATTTAGTATTCTCTTCACCCAGCTGCTTTTAATCGAATTTAGAAACATTTCAACATCAGTTAAGTTTAACCCCCCATCACTGTAATTTGAATAAAGTTGCTCTCGCCTTATTTTTTCTGGTTTGCTATCCCAAATAAAGTTAAACATAGTTTTAATGATATCTCGAACAATGTCTTCAGGTGGATTAGGTAAAACTGTAAATGGGTATACTAATTTTGGCAACGCAAACGTTTTAATAACTGTCACTTTCCCCATTAATGTCAGTTTTCTATGCTGCCATTGCTTAAGACATGTTTTAAAATCATTCAGTTTTGGTTCTAGATTTGATATTATATTTTGGTATGTATTATTATAGAATTGAATACCTAGTGTTTTTTGCTGAATGTGATGTCCATATAAAGTGTTTACTCTTGCAGTATGTAACTTCTGTGTGTTTTAAAGAGCCTGCCCTCAGAATGGTTGACTTCGAAGTATTAAGATTAAGGCCAGACACATATCCAAAGTTTGTAATAACTTTATTAAATTTTCAAAAGATTGCTTTGATCCATCATTGAAAAAAGTTGCATCGTCGGCAAAAAGAGATTGCTTTATTTCTTTTCCATTTATATTTATGCCTTTAATATATTTATCATGTTCAATATAATTAGACAGAAGTTCAATAGCTAAAACAAAAAGATGCGATGATAAAGGGCAACCTTGACGAACACCGTTTTCAATTCTGAAGCTTTCGGACAAATTACCATTATTTTGACTATACTGTTTATATCATTGTAAAATAGTTTAACCCAACGAATTAACGTGTCTCCAAGTTAAAATGTTTAAAACTTGAAACATAAAGTCATGGTTCAATGTGTCAAATGCCTTCTCAAAATCAGAAAAAAATAATAATCCAGGCATGTTTTTTTTCTCAATGTATTCTAATATTTCAAAAATTAATCTTACGTTTTCGCCTATATACCTTCCTTTAATAAAACCGGTTTGGGAACTAGATACAATTGTAGAAATTACATTTTTAACTCTATTTGCTATAGATTTAGTGGCTATTTTATAGTCGACATTTAATAAAGATATTGGGCGCCAGTTTGACAGTACTGTTGTATCTTTATTTTGCTTTGGGATTAGATAAATAATGCCCTGTTTTTGTAGGTCTGTCAGATGACCATTTATTAAGGAGTAATTAAATGATTCTATGAGGTATTTTTTAAATCATTCCAAAAGAACTTATAAAATTCTACAGTTAATCCATCTGAACCTGGGCTTTTATTATTGTTCATATCTTTTAAGGCTCCGAAACATTCTAGCTCCAATAAGTGACCTTCGCATGATTTTTTTTGCTCAACATTTAACTTATTTATAGGAACATTAAAAAAGTCAAAGTTTGAAGATTTTATATTTTTATTTTGATAAATTCCTTTGAAAAAATTAACTTCTTCTTTTAGTATATCATTTTGATCAGTTATCACTATATTTCCCACTTGAAGTGTTTTAACAATCTTTTTCTCTGCATGTCTTTTTTCCAAATTAGCAAAATATGAATTAATTTTTTCATTACTTTCAACATGTATAGCCTTAGATCTTATTAATATTCCATTAATTTTAATATCGTATAAATTATCCAGTAATTGTTTTTTTGTTGTCTAGAGCTTCTTTTTTATTAGTCTCATTTGATTGACATACTTCTCGTTCCATAATATTTATCTCGTTTATTAATTCCTTCTCTCTTCTACTATCATTTTTTTTTCTTAATACTTGCAAACTTTATTGTTTCGTTTCTTATTGATCCTTTAATTAGTTCCCATTTGTATTTGGGTTTGCATTATTGTTAATATTAACAGTTTCAATGATAGAATTCTTAATTAATAGTTGATAATCTTCATTTAAAATTAAACTATTGTTAACCTTAAAATAACCCTTTCCTCTAGTTGTTTTATTAAAAAACAATAATAAGTGTAACAAATGAATGATCAGACCTGTACCCTGGTATAATTGAGCAGTGTTTAACTATATTTGTAAGGTTATCTTTAATAAGAAAAAAAATCAAGTCTACTAAATATTGGTATATGATTGTTAGAATGGCAGGTGAATTGTTGTTTTTTGGCATTGTGTATTCTCCAAATATCTACTAGATTATTAACGTTTATTATACTTTGTATCTTTTTTCTACATTTTGTGTGCGTATCTGTTCTACCATTTTTTTTATCTATTGTTGTGTTTAAAACTGTGTTAAAATCACCACCGACAATAACGTTCTCATCAGACAAATGATAAAGATGCTGTTCCAAAGTTTCAAAGAAGTTAACATCATCATTATTTGGACCATACACGTTAATTATATTAAAAACACTGTCATTTATTTCTAATTGAACTGATAGTAAACGTCCGTTGATGATATTTTTTTATACTTTTAACATTTAAACTATAGTTTGGGTTTATCAAAATTGCGACTCCTTCGCTGTTACCCTTTGTCCCACTAAAATACGCTTGTCCTTTCCATTCATGCTTCCATTTGTCATTATTATTTCAGATAAATGAGTTTCTTGCAAAAGGCATATCATATATGATTTCTCTTTCAACCATTGGAAAACCTGTAATCTTTTTTTAGTGTTGCCCAAACCTCTAACGTTTAATGAAATAATCGACGTTTCCATTTTTTCAGTGAAAATAAAATTAGTTTATACTGATCAGAAAACATCGTGCAAACAAAATAATAATATGAAAAAAGTTAAAACAAGACTTCCTATTTTGGAAGAAGTATTACCTATACTGTTTATAAAAAAAAATAAAATATGACTATATGGGCTTACCATTGTCTTTGGTACTTATACCGAATAATTCGTTTAACAAGTTAGGCATACACATCAGTAAAGATTATTCTCAAAATCTAAACAAAAACAGCGAAATATACTGAAGTCTCTTAAAACATATTGTTGTTATGTAATTATTCCCTTCAGAATTTGTTAAATACAATCAAGTTATTTATTATTTTTATTATCATGTTAGTTATTACCAAGTCACATGTACGCATGTATCTACTATATACAGCACAAATTGCATATGAACGTCAGACAATTAGAGCACATTCTTATCTTTCTGCTGATGTGCAGCATTTTAAGATCGAATCAGAAATGACTATTTTTTCTATTGCAAATTTGCAGTTTTCTTGAGGTTTAACAGCTTATATCTCGAAAACAGTTGAACATAAGTTCATATATAAAGCGTACGATATGTAGAGAATTGAAGTCCTTTCAAATGGTACCCAGCATTATAAAATTAGACTTCACTGAAGAAAGTTATTAGAAAAATAATAGATCGCAATAACCATTTTGTCTTGCTTTTCTGCAGTTATTCTTAACGTCTTTGCCATGTTGATATTGATTTTTTTAAATAACAATATGAACAAGTGTTTTAGAGCACATTTGTACCTTTCAATAGGTATGCAGCATTTGAAATCAGTTCAGTAATGACAAAGTTATAGTGCAAAAACCATATGACATGGACATAATTTTGACTCGATATTTGGTGTTTTCTCAAGGATTAGCCGTTTTTATCTCGATAACTGTTAACAATAAGTTTATACATAAAGCGTATGAAATGTAGATAATTTGAAGACCTTTTGAATGGTACCTAGCATTTTAAAATTAGACTTTATATAAGAAAGTTAAATTGAAAATAATAATTTCTGCATGCAAAAAGAGGAAGGCCTGGCATTGAACCTTGGAGGACACCATATCCCTCCACTCTTTTATGCATTAATTTTTATGTGATGAAAAAGTAACTACGGTCATGAAATATTAATGGGAGAAAATTAAAACAACGACTTTTGCAATGCAGTGATATTTTTCGTCTGACGTCACCAGACATTCAACTGACATTGTCAACAAGTATATGCTCTACAGCTGATACTTCTGTACTGATCTCCATAGTTTTTAAACATATAGATTGATATCTTCTACAGGTGCATGTCATTTCAAGATTGTCTGACATCCCAAGATGTTGAACTACGAATTGTGCAGGGCAGAAAGTCCTATCGTTTGTTCAACAAACGAAATTTCTAGTTATCATTATTATTATTATTCTACTTTTTTCTTCCTTTTGAGGTTCAAATTAGAACAGGTTATCGACAAGCAGCAGCATGACTTTGGCGCTTTTGATTGCAGAATATTTTTTCTTCTTGTGATGTCACGTGACCTCAGGTTGAAAAAGCTACCAAAGCTTGTACGCCTCTACAGTCGTCATTTCTTGACCAATTGACTTGATTTTTTCACAGAATGAATGGATTGAGACTTAGTTGTGCAGGATTATATACATTTTGCAACATTCAAAAAGACCAAGGATCTATGGCTGAACCAAGTTTCGAACTTTGGACCTGAAAATTTATTTAAGTATTACGAAGCTTTCAGATAAGCTAGAAACTTAAAATTTGGACAGAACATGTGTCTTATCAATTTCTTACAGCTCTGAAAAGACTGACGTCGTATGACGTAAAATGACGTCATGACGCGTTTACAAACTTTAAATCCAAAATGTAGGGTTTTGTAGCACTACATGCCTTAACTTTTGACCGATTTGCATAAAAATTTTCACTGAATGTGCAACATAGCATCTCATTTACCTCAGTCACTTCCGTTTTCGGAAAATCGTAAAGGTCAAGGTCATATGTCAGTTGTTGGTGGGTGTTTTCGGCAAGGGTACCTCAAAAACGAGAAAGATTCTACCTGGACACTGTGAATAAAATCTGTAGTGATTTGAAAGACCTTTCAGGTGATATTTATTTTTTGAAGATCGGGGTTGAATTGGTTGAGTTATGACAGAAAGGCGTAAAGTGTACTTTTGACGAAGTTGAAACGCTGTAGTTTCATGAACGTTGAGTCAAAAATTATGATTTCTTCAGGATTAACACTCGGTAAAGTGAAGTAAAGTATACTGCAAGGATTATTTGTTTGGTCACGTGATTATGACGTCATGCATACTTAAGCAAGAATTATCAAAAACTTCATATAAAAATCGGCAAGTCAATGTATGAAGTTGAAATTTGCTGAAATGCCGTAGCATAAGGTGTGCAAAAAGTCCTGAAAATTGCAAGTGATTCCGTCAACAAACATGGAAGAAATTCATGTTTTCGGATAAGGGCTTGTATACGAAAATCTAGCCCTTTGAAGTAAGAGAAGAAGGCGGTTATTGGGTTATTGTCTATCCGGACGTTCCTACGCAGGAAAGAGTGCCCGTGTTGAAAGGTGAATTGCGATGCGTATTTGAGAGAATGAGGTGCATTTTAGGATGCAATGGTGTACACCAGGACCGATAAGCATATTGCCTTTGTTATAACGGCTTTCTTCAAACTTTTATTAGGGCTTTCTGCCTCAGGTAGAAAGACCTATTGGGTTTGTTATGATTTTTCTTATTAGGACTTTCTGTCTACAGGCATATTGGGTTTGTACTGTTTTTTAATGGGTTTGTACTGTGTTTTATTATTCTTCTTATTAGGGCTTTCTGCCTAAAGCAGAAAGTCCTATTGGGTTTGTTATGTTTTTTGGACTTTCTGCCTCAAGCAGAAAGTCATATTGGGTTTCTACTGTTTATTATTAGGACTTTCTGCCCTTTCGGCAGAAAGTCCTATTGGGTTTGTTATGTTTTTTATTAGGACTTTCTGCCTAAAGCAGAAAGTCCTATTGGGTTTGTTCTGTTTATTCTTCTTCTTCTTCTTCTTATTATTAGGACTTTCTGCCTAAAGCAGAAAGTCCTATTGGGTTTGTTATGTTAATTAGGACTTTCTGCCTAAAGCAGAAAGTCCTATTGGGTTTGTTATGTTTATTAGGACTTTCTGCCTACAGGCAGAAAGTCATATTGGGTTTGTACTGTTTTTTTATTATTCTTCTTCTTCTTCTTATTCTTTTTTTCTTCCTCTTATATTTGTGTTAATTTCGAGGTGTTGCCATTGACTCAGAACAATGAAAATTTTATGGCATATATTTCAAACCATGAGCTTTTCGATGCAATGAATTGTATATTCATATGACGTCATATAACGTCAGATTTGACGTCAGGTGAAAAAGTTTGTACGCGGTTACAGCCATTATTTCTGGGTCGATTTTCATCAAAATTTCACAGAATGTGTATGTTAGGCTCTAGTTGTGCATCCCGGTGTCCGTTTTTCCAAATTCGAAAAGGCAAATGTTTTATGGCGAATCCAAGATTCGAACTAATGACGTCAAATTTCAAATGCGTATAAAATCGCTTCCAGAAAAGCTAGAAAGCTGAGATTTGGACTGAATATTAGTCTCTATGTCTTCTTTACATTCTAAAAAGATGAACGCCATATGACGTCACATGACGTCATAATGCTAATTAAACTTTCGTATTAAAACTTAACGGTTTTTAAGCCCTGTAGGCTTTATTTTTTGTATGATTTACATGAAATTTTGTCTGAAGATGCAGTATTAAATTCTATAGAGCCATGTCACTTCCGTTTCCGGAAAATCCCAAAGGTCAAGGTCATATATCAATTATCGCCTTTTTCTTCGGCCTTAAATATCTCAAAAACGGTAAATATTCTATCGAGACACTATGCGTATAATTTGTAGTGCAAAGAAAGGCCTTTCAGATGATATTTAGTTTTTGATGATCGGGGTTGAATCGGTTGAGTTAAAAAAGTTTATATCTCGAAATCCTTTGATTTACTAAAATATGATGATGAATATTATTTTGTAGAGCAATGTTTGGCCGTTCTTTGATGCTTAAAGTTTTAAAAATTGACCTAAGATTCATGAGTAATGGGGAAAAAACAAAATTCGTGCATATAGCGTTGGTGATTTTTTCATTTTTTTAAGAGGTTTAAGAGCTTGTATCTCAAAAAGTATTAAAAATATTCCTATAGATAAAGCGTGTGAAATGTAGAGAATTTTAAGACGATTAATTTGGTACCTAAAGTTTTGAAATTGATCCAAGTATAAGGAAGTTACATCAAAAATAAGAATTTAAACATATAGAATTTCAGCGATTTTGCCGTCATGTCAGAATTTTACGGCTTATATCTTAAGAATCATTAGAAATAAGTGTTAAAATTAAGCAAGTGAGATGTAGAGAATTTTAAGACGATTATTTTGACACCTAGAGTTTTGAAATTGGTCAAGAAATAAGGAAGTTACATAAAAAATACGAATATAAAAGTGTTAAAATTAAGCAAGTGAGATGTAGAGAATTTTAAGACGATTTTAACCAGATATGTATTAGTCATATAAAATTGAAAAAAAAAACTTTTTACTTATATCATATTGATATTACTAGCTAAACAGGTGTACCGTTCCCGGTGGCCGAGTGTTTAGAGCGTCCGCCTCGGGAGCGGGAGGTCGTGGGTTCGATACCAAAGTCGTAAAAAATGGTACTGTTATAGCTCCCTTGCTTGACACTTAGTATATAAGGGTAGTTGCAGGACTGGTTGGCCCCGGTATCAGGATAATGTGACTGGGTGTGGTATCATGCCACATGTCTACGACGTGATACTGCAGTGTGGCAGCACTATAACTGCATTAAGTAGACATCGTCTCCAAATGACTGAAATACTGTCGGTGGGACGTTAAACCGAACAAACAAACAAACAAATTAAACTAGTGTTGACAATGATTTAATGTTTTGTCAAATCATTTTATTTACGTTACTTATGAATATCAGTTGCAGCATTGTGTTACCCATAATCCTTTGAGCGTTTTGACACATTTCATTTAGACCGTTGTTGAAACATTGCAATTTCCCGACTTTGTTGTTGCATCTATCGATAAAATGTTGTACAAGCTATATTCCCAAATTTATGATAAATGATAACCTATGTGAAAATATATGTTAATAGTACAATGTAATTTAATTGCCAGCTTGAGATACCATGAGCGTGTATAAGTGTAACGTTTTAAACAAAATGATCAACACATGTCATCCGTTCAAGACGCTGCAAGCTAATTTGTCTGTAATGCGGCGTTCACACAGTGCCGATTATGGTTCCCGTTTGAGATCAGACAAGCGCTACGACACGAAAAGCGAAAAAGTCGGATTACTATCCTCAATGTCCTATCATTGTCTGAACGCAGTCGTAATGTTCGTAACAGAGTCCTAACGGATCGGGAATGGTCCGGAGAGGTCGGCCAAGCACTCCTGACAGTTAGGTGCGTCCCGTAACATTCGGGAAACTCAGCCGATTTTGTCTAGTCGGATTACAATCGTGACTATGTCGTGACAGGATTCTGCGTATCGGATCAGAATCGGATTGAGAACGGGATAATCGGGACGAATTCTGCTGGAAACGGCTGGATCGGGACGCCTCCTGAACAATATCTGGTTGTTGTCGTGATTAAATAAATGTTTTTACAAATTTTTAATAAAAGTTTGAATTTCCAGCCACGAATCACAGGATCTTGATCAGACTTTTGACACATTTTAATCGGGAAATGGTCCTATCAAGGACGGCAGTAAAAATCCTGAATGTGTGACCTAGGCATTAGCTAAAAGCGCAAAATTTTAGTAACTTTGTGTAATACAGTCGTCTCGATCGTATGTACAAGTGTTATTGAATTTTTACTCACGAGGCTACACGCGTCGACGGTTCTATTGCATGGTAGCATTTACTATTTCATTCCCGCGACTGTACACGAAAATAAAAAAAAAAATGATATGCAGAATTAAGAGGTTTAAGTTTAATTGTTTATATTTTGAATACCTATAAAACTAGACCCAAATATGCTACAATTGAATTTCAGGCCATTTAATTTGTACCTAGAATAGTAAAATTAGTCAAGTTAAAAGAAAGCGATATCAAAATAAAGATTTATTAGTCCCCTACCGGTGTTTCACACCGGAGAGGACTATAGGTTTGCCCTCCGTCCGTCCGTCCGTCTGTCTGTCCGCTCAAAATCTGGATCCCGCGATAACTTAATAACTAAGCAAGCTAACTTGATGAAACTTGGTTTATGACTAGATGGCAATGTGTAGATTATGCACATTGTTTTAATTTTTTTATTCGACTAAAATTGTGGTTGCTATGGTAACGGAAATAGTGAAAATATGGCAAAAATGGGACCCCGCGATAACTTTATACTAAGCAAGCTAACTTGATGAAACTTGGTTTATGACAAGATGGCAATGTGTAGATTATGCACATTGAATTATTTTTTTTATTAGACTAAAATTGTGGTTGCTATGGTAACGGAAATAGTGAAAATATGGCAAAAAAAATGGGATCCCGCGATAACTTTATAACTAAGCAAGCTAACTTGAATGAAACTTACTTGGAACAGATGGCAATGTGTCGATTAATGCACGTTGTTTTTATTTTGTTATTCTACTAAAATTGTTGTTGCTATGTTAATGGAAATAGTGAAAATATGGCAAAAATGGGATCCAATGATAACTTTATAACTAAGCAAGCTAACTTGATGAAACTTGGTATATGACTAGATGGCAATATGTAGATTATGCACATCATTTTAATTTTGTTCTTTGACTAAAATTGTGGTTGCTATGGTAACGGAAATAGTGAAAATAGGCAAAAAAATGGGATCCCGCGACCGCGATAACTTTATAATAAATTTTATAAGGCATTTAATATAGTCAGGGTGGTGATGCAGAGTGAAAGTTCTCATTTCTCATCAACAAGACTAAAGACTAAAGAAAAACATTTTGATCAGGCAAGCTAACTAATATTAATTCTATTTCTTGCATCTGTCTTGCTTGCATGAATTGTATAGTGGGCACAGCAGAGTCAACAACTTACATGTAAGTCTTGCTTAAATGGACATAACTTAAATATTCCCTTACATTTACTTTTAAACCAAAGTCTTGTTTTTCTTGGACCAAAATTCTGGTTGATGTGGTAATGGAAAAATTAATACACCTCACCGGTAGGGGACTCATGTGTTGCTTGCAACACCAGTTACTTGTTTATTTTTTTGAATATGGCTTATTTCAAAAAAGTCATGCATGAGAAGTCCATACGAAAAAAAGTAAAAGGTAGGGAAATTTAATATATATTCTTTCTAACGGAATTAATCTTTATATTTTTTCAATGTTAGCAGAAAGTCCTATCATTCGTATCAACGAATGAAATCTAGTTATTATGACTTTCTGCCTAAAGCAGAAAGTCCTATTGGGTTTGTACTGTTTATTAGGACTTTCTGCCTAAAGCAGAAGGTCCTATTGGGTTTGTTATGTTTATTAGGACTTTCTGCCCTTTCGGCAGAAAGTCCTATTGGGTTTGTACTGTTTATTCTTCTTCTTATTATTATTATTATTCTTTTTTTCTTCCTAACTAAACGCTTATTTTTCTATGTTGCAATACTCCTAGGACGATGAAATTTTTATGACTTATTAGCCACGTCAGGAAATTTTGATTTCTATGATTTTCATATGCCTATGACGTCATATGACGTCACATTTGAAATATGCTACAAAATTTTGTACGCGGTCTACAGCCATAGTTTGTGAACCGATTTTTCATCAAATTTTCACAGATTGTGTATATAAGTTCTAGTTGTGCATCCCCGGTGTCCGTTTTTCAAAATTCGAAAAGTCCATGGTTCTATAGCGAATCCAAGATTCGAACCAAGGTCGGAAATTTTTAAATGCTTATAAAATCTGTCCTATTTAAGAAAGAAAGTTGATATTTAGTCAGTATGTGGTCTCTAGAAGTTTTTAAAAAATTTTGTGAAAATATTTCTCATTGACGTCACGTGACGTCATTATATGATAATGTATTTCTAATATTTAACAAGAATATTTCTATATGTTGAAATTGTCGAAAGGCAATGAAAAATTTAAAGACACATGCTTCAAACGCTGAAATTTTGATTTCTATGATTTTCATATGCCTATGACGTCATATGACGTCACACTGGAAATATGCAACAAAAGTTTGTACGCGGTCTAACAGCCATTGTTTATGAACCGATTTTCATCAAATTTTTCACAGAATGTGTATATTAAGTTCTAGTTGTGCACCCCGGTGTCCGTTTTTCAAAATTGGAAAAGTCCAAGGTTCTATAGCGATTCCAAGATTCGAACCAAGGTCGTAAATTTTTCAAATTCTTATAAAATCGGTCCTATTTGAGATAGAAAGATGATATTGGGTCAGTATATAGGTCTCTGGGAGTCTTAAACATTTTGTGAAAATAAATGTCATATGACGTCACGTGACGTCCATTATATGATAATGAATTTCTAATTCTAACAAGATTATTTCTATATCTTGAAATTTATGAAGGGCAATGAAAAATTAATGCCGATGCTTCAGATGCTGTAAATTTCGATTTCAAAGATTTTCAGAAGCCTATGACGTCATATGACGTCACACTTGAAATATGCAACAAAAGTTTGTACGCGGTCCAGAGCCATTGTTTATGAACCGATTTTCATCAAATTTTCACAGAATGTGTATATTACGTTTCTTATTGTGTATACCGGTGTCCGTTTTTTCAAAATTCGAAAAGTCCAAGCATATATGGCGGATCCAAGATTCGAACCAAGGACGTCAATTCTTAAATGCTTATAAAAACTGTCCTATTTGAGATAGAAAGTTGAAATTTTGTCAGTTAATAGGTCTCTGGGTGTCTTAACAATTATGTGAAAATAAACGTCATATGACGTCACGTGACGTCATTTGTTTATTATTATTATTCTTTTCTTCTTCCTAACTAAACGCTTATTTTAATATGTTGCAATAGTCCTAGGACGATGAAATGTTTATGGGTTATTAGGCACGTGAGGAAATTTTGATTTCACCCCTACTGCATATATGTAGCCATATCTCAATAAATATCGATTTTTGTAAATATATGTATGAATACGATTATAGCTGAATAATTGACGTTTCCAAAGATATTTAGTTATTAAAATTGGTTTTACGCAATACAAAGTTATAAGCAAAAAAACTAAATGAAATGAAGCTAATTTTGCTGATAAATATGCTGTTTTCTTGAGGTTTAACAGTCAATATCTCAGAAACGACTGAAGATAAGTTTATACATTATGCATGTAAAATGTAGCATGTTTTAAGAGCTTTCTAACGGTACCAAGTTTATTGAAATTGGACTTCATATAAAAGTTACATGGAGAATAAGATATTTCATAATCATGCATCATAAAAATATGAAAAGGTCACGCGCAGGGGTCACCAAGCTAAAATAGTTGCGCAACGACTTAAAAAAAAAAAAAAAAAAAAAAAAATCAAATTGCAATTGATGGGCTATATCTTGATTTTTTTTTTTTGTTGTTGTTGTTGTTGTTTTTTGTCGAATGTTGACTGTTTCCAAAATAAGCATTGAAGTTAATACATGTACAACGGCACAAGACAAAAATCCGTATTTGCAACACTATGTAGCTAGCGAGCAGTTTTGCAAGCCTTGAAAAATTCACACGCAGCCCCACATTTTAGACCATCTAAAAACTGCATTGTTATGCTAACGATATTCATATTGCATCAGTTTGTAGGCTGGGATTTACC
Organism: Solen grandis; assembly: GCA_021229015.1. Classification (NCBI taxonomy): domain Eukaryota; kingdom Metazoa; phylum Mollusca; class Bivalvia; order Adapedonta; family Solenidae; genus Solen; species Solen grandis. The sequence continues at coordinate 90,349,242 of CM037777.1, forward strand.
TTTCAAAATATCACCATAGTTCGAAATTCCAGAATTTATGGCAAAACTAACGGAAGCCCAAACACGCCAAAATCGCTAAATACGATTAACTACGTTACAGGTGTCGAAAGGATAAAAGCACTATACAAATATTCAATACTTCGTCCTAATGAGGCTAAAATTAAACAAGGTTACAACTGAGCTGGAGTGAGAAATTCTATGTGTGATGAAAGTTAGAAACTTACATTTGAACACTGTTTCATTTTTTCTTTCATGTCATATGACATAGTATAAATGTTGTATGTAAAAATACCCTGTGCAAGATATGGTCGGACTTTTATTAAAATTCACAGAATGTGGTTCTATTTGTGCTATTTTATATAGAAATAGAGGAGATAGAAAGTTGCAATTTGGACAGATTATCTATTATGTCATCTTCTATATATACTATATAAAGCAGATGTTGCAGAAAGTCCTATCAATTCGTTTAAACGAATGAAAATCTAGTTATTAGGACTTTCTGCCTAAAGCAGAAAGTCCTATTGGGTTTGTTATGTTTATTATTATTATTTTATTATTATTATTCTTTTCCTTCTTCCTAACTAAAAAGCTTATTTTTATATGTTGCAAATAGTCCTAGGACGATGAAATTTTTATGGCTTATTAGTCACGTGAGGAAATTTTGATTTCAATGATTTTCAGCACCCTATGACGTCACATGACGTCACAGCTAAAAATAGTGAAAAATGGTTGTTCGCGCTCTACGCCGTCATTTATGGTCGGATTTTCTTCAAATTTTACAGATGGTACATCTTGAATCAAAGGTGTGCATATCCTGTCAGCTAACCGAAATTCCGAGAGACCGAAGTTCTGTGGCGGAAATAAGATTCGAACATGGGACCGAAAATTTCATTTTAGGATAAAAGAGCTTCAGGATGAGATAGAAAGTTGAAACTTACACAGTTTGCAGTTCTGCAGAATTTCTACAAATATTTTGAGGCGTGACGTCATATGACGTCATGTGACGTCATAAGCATACTTTTAATTTTCATTTTAGGGCAATGATTTCGACATGATGCCAGTTGTTCAGAATAATGAAAATTTCAGAGTTATGAAAGGAAAGTATGCGCTTTTGAACAAAAAGCATCTTCAGTACCCTATGACGTCATGTGATGTCACAGCTAAAAATATGAAAAAAGGTGTTCGCGCTCTACAGCCGTCATTTATGGTCGGATTTTCTTCAAATTTTCACAGATGGTACATCTTGAATCAAAGGTGTGCATATCCTGTCAGCTAACCGAAATTCCGAAAGACCGAAGTTCTGTGGCTGAAAAAAGATTCGAACATAGGACCGAAAATTTCATTTTAGGATAAAAGAGCTTCAGGATGAGATGGAAAGTTGAAACTTACACAGTTTGCAGTTCTGCAGAATTTCTACAAAATTTTTGAGTCGTGACGTCATATGAAGTCATGTGACGTCATAAGCATACTTCTTAATTTTCATATTTGGGCAATGATTTCGACATGATGCCAGTTGTTCAGAATAATGAAAATTTCAGAGTTATGAAAGCAAAGTATGCGCTTTTGAAGAAAAGCATCTTCAGCACCCTAGGGACGTCACATGACGTCACAGCAAAAATAGTGAAAAATGGTGTTTACGATCTACAGCCGTCATTTATGGTCGGATTTTCTTAAAATTTTTTCACAGATGGTACATTTTGAAACTCAGGTGTGCATATCCTGTCAACTAACCGAAATTCCCAAAGACCGAAGTTCTGTGGCTGAAATAAGATTCGAACATAGGACCGATAATTTTCATTTTAGGATTAAAGAACTTCAGGATGAGATAGAAAGTTGAAACTTACACATTTTTGCAGTTCTGCAGAATTTCTACATATATCTTGAGTCTTGACGTCATATGACGTCTTGTGACGTCAAAGCATACTTCTTAATTTTCATATTTGGGCAATGATTTTGACATGATGCCAGTTGTTCAGAATAACGAAAATTTCAGAGTTATGACAGTAAAATATGCCCTTTTGAACAAAAGCATCTTTAGCACACTATGACGTCATGTGACGTCAGAGCTAAATATAGTGAAAAATGGTGTTCACGCTCTACAGCCGCTATTTATGGTCGGATTTTCTTCAAATTTTCACAGATGGTACATCTTGAAGGTTAGGTGTGCATATCCTGTCAGCTAATCGAAATTCCGAAAGACCGAAGTTCTGTGGCTGAAATAAGATTCGAACATAGGACCGAAAATTTCTTTTTAGGATTAGAGAGCTTCAGGATGAGATAGAAAGTTGAAACTTAAACAGTTTGCAGTTCTGCAGAATTTCTACAATATGTTTAGAGTTATGATATCATATGACGTCATGTGACTCACAGACTAATACTTAGTTCAAATCATTTGCACTAATTTCGGAATATAATGTCAATTGTTCAGCATGAACTGAAATACTACCAGGGTGAGTCATTACATGAAACTTCTATCTCCTGCTTTTTGCATTAACACAGCTTGCAGAAAGTCCTATCATTCGTTTTCACGAATGACATCTAGTTATTATTATTATTATTCTTTCTTCTCCTAACTAAACGCTTATTTTTATATGTTGCAATGGACCTAGGATGATGAAATTTTTATGGCTTATTAGTCACGTGAGGAAATTTTGATTTTAATGATTTTCAGCACGCTATGACGTCACATGACGTCACAGCTAAAAATAGTGAAAAATGGTGTTCGCGCTCTACAGCCGTCATTTATGGTCGGATTTTCTTCAAATTTTCACAGATGGTACATCTTGAATCAAAGGTGTGCATATCCTGTCAGCTAAGCGAAATTCCGAAAGACCGAAGTTCTGTGGCTGAAAAAAAGATTCGAACATAGGACCGAAAATTTCATTTTAGGATTAAAGAGCTTCAGAATGAGATAGAAAGTTGAAACTTACACAGTTTGCAGTTCTGCAGAATTCTATATATATTTTGAGTCCTGACGTCATATAACGTCATGTGACGTCATTAGCATACTTCGTAATTTTTCATATTAGGGCAATGATTTCGACATGATGCCAGTTGTTCAGAATAATGAAAATTTCAGAGTTATGAAAGTAAAGTATGCCCTTTTGAACAAAAGCATCTTCAGCACCCTATGACTCACATGACGTCAGAGCTAAAATAGTGAAAAATGGTGTTCGCGCTCTACAGCCGTCATTTATGGTCGGATTTTCTTCAAATTTTCACAGTGGTACATCTTGAAACTAAGGTGTGCAATCCTGTCAGCTAAGCGAAATTCCGAAAGACCGAAGTTCTGTGGCTGAAATCAGATTCGAACATAGGACCGAAAATTTCATTTAGGATTAAAGACCTCAGGATGACACAGAAAGATGAAACTTACACAGTTTGCAGTTTCTGCAGAATTTCTACCAAATATTTTGATGCATGACGTCATACGACGTCATATGACGTCATAAGCATACTTCTTAATTTTCATATTAGGGCAATGATTTCGACATGATTGCCAGTTGTTCAGAAATAATGAAAATTTCAGTGTTATGAGAGTAAAGTATGCGCTTTTGAACAAAAGCATCTTCAGCACCCTATGACGTCACATGACGTCACAGCTAAAAACAGTGAAAAATGGTTTTCACGCTCTACACCGTCATTTATGGTCGGATTTCTTCAAATTTTAACAGATGGTACATTTGAATTAAAGGTGTGCATATCCTGTCAGCTAAGCGAAATTCCGAAAGACCGAAGTTCTGTGGCTGAAATAAGATTCGAAATAGGACCGAAAATTTCATTTTAGATTAAAGAGCTTCAGAATGAGATAGAAAGTTGAAACTACACGTTTGCAGTTTCTGCAGAATTTCTATATATATTTTGAGTCCTGACGTCATATGACGTCATGTACGTCATTAGCAACTT
>CM037777.1:90353247-90403095 GCA_021229015.1 Solen grandis
GGCATACTTCTTAATTTTCATTTTCGGGCAATGATTTCGACATGATGCCAGTTGTTCAGAATAATGAAAATTTCAGAATTATGACAGTAAGGTATGCTCTTTTGAACAAAAGCATCTTCAGCACCCTATGACGTCACATGACGTCACAGCTAAAAAGAGTGAAAAATGGTGTTCGCGCTCTACAGCCGTCATTTATAGTCAGATTTTCATCAAATTTTCACAGATGGTACATCTTGAATCAAAGGTGTGCATATCCTGTCAGTTAACCGAAATTCCGAAAGACCGAAGTTCTGTGGCTGAAATAAGATTCGAACATAAGACCGAAAATTTCATTTTAGGATTAAAGAGCTTCAGGATGAGATAGAAAGTTGAAACTTGCACAGTTTGCAGTTCTGCAGAATTTCTATATATATTTTGAGTCGTGACGTCATATGACGTCATGTGACGTCATAGGCATACTTCTTAATTTTCATTTTAGGGCAATGATTTCGACATGATGCCAGTTGTTCAGAATAATGAAAATTTCAGAGTTATGACCGTAAAGTATTTGCTTTTGAACAAAAGCATCATCAGCACCCTATGACGTCAAGTGACGTCAGAGCTAAAAATAGTGAAAAATGGTGTTCACGATCTACAGCCGCCATTTATGGTCGGATTTTCTTCAAATTTTCACAGATGGTACATCTTGAAACTAAGGTGTGTATATCCTGTCAGTTAACCGAAATTCCGAAAGACCGAAGTTATGTGTCTGAAATAAGATTCGAACATAGGACCGAAAATTTCATTTTAGGATTAAAGAGCTTCAGGATGAGATAGAAAGTTGAAACTTACACAGTTTGCAGTTCTGCAGAATTCCTACATATGTTTTGAGTTATGACGTCATATAACGTCATGTGACGTCATAAGCATATTTCGTAATTTTCATTTTAGGGCAATTATTTCGACAGGATGCCAGTTGTTCAGAATAATGAAAATTTCAGACTTATGAAAGTATAGTATTCGCTTTTGAACAAAAGAATTTTCAGCACCTATGATGTCATGTGACGTCAGAGCTAAAAATATTGGAAAATGGTGTTCGCGCTTTACAGCCGCCATTTATGGTCGGATTTTCTTCAAATTTTCACAGATGGTCCATCTTCAAAACTAAGGTGTGCATATCCTGTCAGCTAACCGAAATTCCGAAAAACTGAAGTTCTGTGGCTGAAATAAGATTCGAACATAGGACCGAAAATTTCATTTTAGGATTGAAGAGCTTCAGGATGAGATAGAAAGTTGAAACTTGCACAGTTTGCAGTTCTGCAGCATTTCTACAAATATTTTGAATCGTGACGTCATAGGACCTCATAAGCATACCACTTAATTTTAATTTGGGGCAATGATTTCGACATGATGCCAGTTGTTTAGAATAATGAAAATTTCAGAGTTATTGCAGTAAAGTATGCGCTTTTGAGCAACAGCATTTTCAGCACCCTATGACGTCACGTGGCGTCAGAGCTAAAAATAGTGAAAATTGGTGTTCGCGCTCTACAGCCGCCATTTATGATCAGATTTTCTTCAAATTTTTACAGATGGTACATCTTGAAACTAAGGTGTGAATATTTTGTCAGCTAACCTTAATTCCGAAAAACCGAAGTATTGAGGCTGAAGTAAGATTCGAACATAGGACCTTTAAACTAGAAATCAAGTTTTCAGTCATGTCCTGACGTCAAATGACATCATGTTACGTCACAGACAAATACTTAGTTCTTATCATTTGCACTAATTTCGGTAATGTCGAAATACTACCAGAGGTGAGTCATTACATGAAACTTCTATTTCCTGCTTTTTTGCATTAACACAGCTTGCAGAAAGTCCTATCATTCGTTTTCACGAATGACATCTAGTTATTCTTCTGCTTCTTCTTCTTCTTCTTATTCTTTTTTTCTTCCTCTTATATTTGTGTTAATTTCGAGGTGTTGCCATTGACTCAGAACAATGAAAATTTTATGGCATATATTTTAAACCATGAGCTTTCGGATGCAATGAATTGTATATTCATATGACGTCATATAACGTCAGATTTGACGTCAGGTGAAAAAGTTTGTACGCGGTCTACAGCCATTATTTCTGGATCGATTTTCATCAAAATTTCACAGAATGTGTATGTTAGGCTCTAGTTGTGCATCCCGGTGTCCGTTTTTCCAAATTCGAAAAGGCAAATGTTTTATGGCGAATCCAAGATTCGAACCTATGACGTCAAATTTCAAATGCGTATAAAATCGCTTCTAGAAAAGCTAGAAAGCTGAGATTTAGGCTGAATATTAGTTTCCAGATCTTCTATACATTCTGAAAAGATGAACGTGATATGACGTCACATGACGTCATAATGCTCTTAAAACTTTCGTATTAAAACTTAACGTTTTTTAAGCCCTGTAGGCTTTATTTTTGCATGATTTACTTGAAATTTTGTCTGAAGATGCAGTATTAGAATCTATAGAGCCATGTCACTTCCGTTTCCAGAAAATCCCAAAGGTCAAGGTCATATATCAATTATCGGGTTTTTCTTCGGCCTTAAATATCTCAAAAACGGTAAATATTCTATCGAGACAATATGCGTAATAATTTGTAGTGCTTAGAAAGACCTTTCAGATTATATTTAGTTTTTGATGATCGGGGTTGAATCGGTTGAGTTATGGCGGAAAAAACAAAATTCGGTAACCCTCAGTGTGTTTAACAGTTTATATCTCGAAATTCTTTGATTTTTGAAAATATGATGATGAATATTATTTGTAGAGCAATGTTTGGCCGTTCTTTTGATGCTTCAAGTTTAATGATTGACCTAAGATTCATGGATAAATGGGGAAAAAACGAAATTCGTGCATATAGCTTTGGTGATTTTTTCATTTTTCAAGAGGTTTAAGAGCTTGTATCTCAAAAAGTATTAAAAATATTCCTATAGATAAAGCTTGTGAAATGTAGAATTTTAAGACGATTATTTTGGTACCTAAAGTTTGAAATTGATCCAAGTATAAGGAAGTTACATCAAAAATAAGAATTTAAACATGTAGAATTTCAGCGATTTTGTCGTTATGTAAGAGTTTCAAGGCTTATATCTTAAAACCCATATGAAATAAGTCAACACATTCACGAATGAGATGTAGAGAATTTTAAGACGATTATTTTGGTACCTTAAGTTTTGAAATTGATCAAAGTATAAGGAAGTAACATCAAAAATAAAAATTTAAACATATGGAATTTCAGCGATTTTGCCGTCATGTCAGAATTTTACGACTTATATCTTAAGAATCATTAGAAATAAGTTTTACATTAAGCAAGTGAGATGTAGAGAATTTTAAGACGATTATTTTGGCACTTAGAGTTTTGAAATTGATCAAGAAATAAGGAAGTTACATAAAAAATACGAATATAAAGCAATTTGTAAGAATTTTCATAAAATATCCTACTTTCGCTTTCACCTTAATTGAAGCATTTTCGGAAAATGTAAGTTTACAGATATGTATTAGTCATATAAATTGAAAAAAAAACACCTTTTACTTATATCATATTGATATTACTAGCTAAACAGGTGTACCGTTCCGGTGGCCGAGTGTTTTAGAGCGTCCGCATCGAGAGCGGGAGGTCCGTGGGTTCGATACCAAAGTCGTAAAAAATGGTACTGTTATAGCTCCCTTGCTTGACACTTAGCATATAAGGGTAGTTGCAGGACTGGTTGGCCCGGTATCAGGATAATGTGACTGGGTGTGATATCATGCCACATGTCTACGACGTGATACTGCAGTGTGGCAGCACTATAACTGCATTAAGTAGACATCGTCCCAAATGACTGAAATACTGTCGGTGGGACGTTAAACCGAATAAACAAATAAACAAATTAAACAAGTGTTGACAATGATTTAATGTTTTGTCAAATCATTTTATTTACGTTACTTATGAATATCAGTTGCAGCATTGTGTTTCCCATAATCCTTTGAGCGTTTTGACACATGTCATTTAGACCGTTGTTGAAACATTGCAATTTCCCGACTTTATTGTTGCATCTATCGATAAATGTTGTACAAGCTATATTCCAAATTTTATGATAAATGATAACCTATGTGAAAATATATGTTATAGTACAATGTAATTTAATTGCCAGCTTGAGATCCATGAGCGTGTATAAGTGTAGACGTTTTAAAACAAAATGATCAACACATGTCATCCGTTCAAGACGCTGCAAGCTAATTTGTCTGTAATGCGGCGTTCACACAGTGTCGATTATGGCTCCCGTTTGAGATCAGACAGCGCTACGACACGAAAAGCGAAAAAGTCGGATTACTATCCTCAATGTCCTATCATTGTCTGAACGCAGTCGTATATGTTCGTAACAGAGTCCTACGGATCGGGAATGGTCCGGAGAGGTCGGCCAAGCACTTCTGACAGTTAGGTGCGTCCCGTAACATTCGGGAAACTCAGCCGATTTTGTCTAGTCGGATTACAATCGTGACTATGTCGTGACAAATTCTGCTGTATCGGATCAGAATCGGATTGAGAACGGATAATCGGGACGAATTCTGCTGGAAACGGCTGGATCGGGACGCCTCCTGAACAATATCTGATTGTTGTCGTGATTAAATAAATGTTTTTTACAAATTTTAATAAAAGTTTGAATTTCCAGCCACGAATCACAGGATCTTGATCAGACTTTTGACACATTTTAATCGGGAATGGTCCTATCAAGGACGGCAGTAAAAATCCTGAATGTGTGACCTAGGCCACAGGGACTTGCTCCCATACACACACACCACACACACACACACACTGTACATACACTATCAATAAGGTGGACATCTTTTCAGGGGTCGACTCGCTTCAACTCCGTTTTTTCAAATCATTCAAATAAAGCTATGAAGTTAACATACGGAATCACTCAAATAATATTTCTCTATCGAAATATACAAAATTGTCGTAAAAATAATCCTCCTTTGAATGTTTATTTGTTTGAAATATATGCGAATCCGAGAAAAGGACAACAACCTGGACCAGCAGCGCAGTACATTTCGGGATGATTCGGATTTTTACGCTGCGAAATTGGTCAGCGATATTGCGATTATTTTCCCGCAATCTGTCAAACCGTTAAATTTAAATTATTAAAGGGCTGACTATTCGGGCGTTGAAAGAAAAAAAACCCCAGGCAGTATGGAGAAATCAGCTGTTTCTTGGTAATTTTTCTTGTTGTAAAATAAATTATTTAAAGACTTAGATTATAAAATTCACTTGTCTGTGAGTGTGTGTTTTTAAATTGAAATAAATATCACAGGGATTTGAAGTTCAGTAATTTAAAATAAAATTCTGAAAATAATAGTACTCCATAAAATACAAAACATATTTTTTCTTATATATACGGAATACTAAATTCTACTGAACTTCAAATCCTGTTACTTGTTTATTTTTGGAATATGGCTTATTTCAAAAAGTTCATGCATGAGAAGTCCATACGAAAAAAAAAAAAAAGTAAAAGGTAGGGAATTTAATATATATTCTTTCTAACGGAATTAATCTTTATATTTTTCAATGTTTGCAGAAAGTCCTATCATTCGTATCAACGAATGAAATCTAGTTATTATTACGGCTTTCCGCAAACTTGCGGAAAACGTATAGGGTTTGTTATGTTTATTTTTCTTATTACGGCTTTCCGCAAACTTGCGGAAAACGTATAGGGTTTGTTATTACGGCTTTCCGCAAACTTGCGGAAAACGTATAGGGTTTGTTATGTTTATTTTTCTTATTAGGGCTTTCTGCCTAAAGCAGAAAGTCCTATTGGGTTTGTTATGTTTTTTCTTATTAGGACTTTCTGCCTACTGGCAGAAAGTCATATTGGGTTTGTACTGTTTTTTTATTATTATTTCTTCTTCTTATTATTATTCTTTTTTACTTCCTCTTATATTTGTGTTAATTTCGAGGTGTTGCCATTGACTCAGAACAATGAAAATTTTATGGCATATATTTCAAACCATGAGCTTTCGGATGCAATGAATTTTATATTCATACGACGTCATATGACGTCAGATTTGACGTCAGGTGAAAAAGTTTGTACGCGGTCTACAGCCATTATTTCTGGACCGATTTTCATCAAAATTTCACAGAATGTGTATGTTAGGCTCTAGTTGTGCATCCCGGTGTCCGTTTTTCAAAATTCGAAAAGTCCATGGTTCTATAGCGAATCCAAGATTCGAACCAAGGTCGTAAATTTTAAAATGCTTATAAAATCTGTCCTATTTAAGATAGAAAGTTGATATTTAGTCAGTATATAGGTCTCTAGAAGTTTTAAATATTTTGTGAAAATAAATGTCATATGACGTCACGTGACGTCATTATATGATAATGTATTTCCAATATTAAAAAGAATATTTCTTTATGTTGAAATTGTCGAAGGGCAATGAAAATTTAATGACAAATAATTCAGACGTTGAAATTTCGATTCAATGATTTTGAGAGTAAGATGTCATATGACGTCACATTTGAAATTGACTACGAAAGTTTGTACACGGTCCAGAGCCATTATTAATGGGCCGATTTTTATCAAATTTTCACAGAATGTGTATATTACGTTCTTATTGTGTATACCGGTGTCCGTTTTTCAAAATTCGAAAAGTCCAAGCATCTATGGCGGATCCAAGATTCGAACCAAGGACGTAAATTTTTAAATGCTTATAAAAACTGTCCTATTTGAGATAGAAAGTTGAAATTTTGTCAGTTAGTAGGTCTCTGGGTGTCTAATATCTATGTGAAAATAAACGTCATATGACGTCATATGACGTCATTTTTTTATTATTATTATTTTTTTCTTCTTCCTAACTAAACGCTTATTTAAATATGTTGCAATAGTCCTAGGACCATGAAATTTTTATGGGTTATTAGTCACGTGAGGAAATTTTGATTTCAATGATGGTCAGCAGCCTATGACGTCACATGACGTCACAGCTAAAAATAGTGCAAAATGGTGTTTGCGCTCTACAGCCGTCATTTATAGTCGGATTTTCTTCAAATTTTCACAGATGGTACATCTTGAAACTAAGGTGTGCATATCCTGTCAGCTAACCGAAATTCCGAAAGACCGAAGTTCTGTGGCTGAAATAAGATTCGAACATAGGACCGAAAATTTCATTTTAGGATTAAAGAGCTTCAGGATGAGATAGAAAGTTGAAACTTACACAGTTTGCAGTTCTGCAAAATTTCTACATATATTTTGATTCCTGACGTCATATGACGTCATATGACGTCATAAGCATACATCTTAATTTTTATTTTAGGGCAATGATTTCGACATGATGCCAGTTGTTCAGAATAATGAAAATTTCAGAGTTATGACAGTAAAGTATGCGCTTTTGAACAAAAGTATCTTCTGCACCCTATGTCGTCATATGACGTCAGAGCTAAAAATAGTGAAAAATGGTGTTCACGCTCTACAGCCGCCATTTATGGTCGGATTTTCTTCAAATTTTCACAGATGGTACATCTTGAAACTAAGGTGTGCATATCCTGTCAGCTAACCGAATTTCCGAAAGACCGAAGTTCTGTGGCTGAAATAAGATTCGAACATAGGACCGAAAATTTCATTTTATGATAAAAGAGCTTCAGGATGAGATAGAAAGTTGAAACTTACACAGTTTGCAGTTCTGCAGAATTTCTATACATATTTTGAGTCGTGACGTCATATGACGTCATGTGACGTCATAAGCATACTTCTTAATTTTCATTTTAGGGCAATGATTTCGACATGATGCCAGTTGTTCAGAATAATGAAAATTTCAGAGTTATTGCAGTAAAGTATGCGCTTTTAAGCAACAGCATTTTCAACACCCTATGACGTCACGTGACGTCAGAGCTAAAAATAGTGAAAAATGATGTTCGCGCTCTACAGCCGCCATTTATGATCAGATTTTCTTCAATTTTTTACAGATGGTACATCTTGAAACTAAGGTGTGAATATTTTGTCAGCTAACCTTAATTCCGAAAAACCGAAGTATCGTGGCTGAAGTAAGATTCGAGCATAGGACCAAAAATTTCATTTTAGGGCTAAAGAACTTCGGGATGAGATAGAAAGTTTAAACTTACACAGTTTGCAGTTATGCAAAATTTCTTAATATATTTTGAGTCGTGACGTCATATGACGTCATAAGCATACTACTACTACTGCTACTTTCTTTTTTTTTCTTCGTAACTAAACGCTTATTTTTAATATAATGTCAATTAATCACCATGAACATGAAATACTACCAGAGGTGATACATTACATGAAACTTCTATCTCCTGCTTTTTGCATTAACACAGGTTACAGAAAGTCCTATCATTCGTTTAGACGAATGACATCTAGTTAGGACTTTCTGCCTAAAGCAGAAAGTCCTATTGGGTTTGTACTGTTTATTAGGGCTTTCTGCTTTTCGCAGAAAGACCTATTGGGTTTGTTCTGTCTTTTATTATTATTATTCTTTTTTTCCAACCTTTTCATGTTTTTTTTTAGGTCTAGCACAAAGAAATTCTATCAACAGACACCTGAAGCAATGGCATTTTGGAATATATTATTTTTATCTTCACATGACGTCACATGACGTCAGAACTAAAAATAGCTACCAAAGATTGTACGCGCTGTACAGCCGTCATTTATGGACGAATTGTCATGGAATTTTCACAGAAGTTATATATTAAGACCTCATTGTGCAGGATTATATAGGTTTGCCAAGATTCGAAAGAACTAAGGTTCTATGGCGAATCCAAGATTCGAACCAAGGACGTCAAATTTCAAATCCATATAAAATCGATTCTAGATGAGATAGAAAGTTGATATTTGGCGAGGTTATATGTCTCTGTGTTTCCTTTGAATTTAGTAAAGATGAACGTCATATGACGTCATTTGACGTCATCAAGTTGTATAGAATTTCCGATTTCTTGATGTCAATTTACTCATGTTGCAAAGTCTCATAGACAATGAAAATTTAATGTCCTATGTAGGTAATCATGAACATTTAGATTCAATGTTTAAAATTTTCATATGACGTCAAATGACTTCAGAACTATAAATAACTACCAAAGTTTGTCCGCTCTGTACAGCCGTCATTTATTGATAGATTGGCATGGAATCTTCACAGAAGTTATATATTCAGACTTCGTTGTGCAGGATTCTATAGGTTTGCCAAGATTCGAAAGAACTAAGGTTCTTTGACGAATCCAAGATTCGAACCAAGGACGTCAAATTTTAAATACGTATAAAATCGTTTCTAGATTAGATAGAAATTTGATATTTAGCGAGCTTATACGTCTCTGTGTTTCCTTTGCATTTGGAAAGATGAACGTCATATGACGTCATCAAATTGTAGAGAATTTCCGATTCCTGAATGTCAATTTACTCATGTTGCAAAGGTTCATAGACAATGAAAATTTAATGTCCTATGTAGGTAATCATGAACATTAAGATTTAATGAGTAAAATTTTCATATGACGTCACATGACATCAAAACTTAAAAAAGTTACCAAAGTTCATCCGCGCTGCACAGCCGTCATTTATGGACGGATTGGCATGGAATTTTCACAGAAGTTATATATTACGACTTAATTGTGCAGGATTAAATTTTAACAGTAGGCACAGTGACTTTGGCACTTTTAATCGTCATATTTATTTTCTTCATTTGACGTCACATGACGTCAGGGCTGAAAAAAGCTACAAAAGCTTGTACGCGCTCTACAGCCGTCATGTCTGGACCGATTTACTTGATTTTTTTACAGAATGTATATATTAAGTTTTTGTTGTGCAGGATTATATACATTTTTTCAATATTTGAAAAGATCAAGGATCTATGGCTGAACCAAGTTTCGAACTTTGGACCAGAAAATGTATTGATCTATTACGAAGCACTCAGATAAGCTGGAAACATGAAATTTGGACAGAATATGTGTCTATTGATTTCTTTCCGCTCTGAGAAGACTGACGTCGTATGACGTAAAATGACGTCATGACGCGTTATCAAATTTTGTATCCAAAATATACGTTTTTTTAGCACTGGAAGGCAAAGTTTTTGACCGATTTGCATAAAATTTTCACTGAAGGTGCAACATAGCCTCTTATTGTTATCAGTCACTTTCGCTTCCGGAAATAGCTAAGGTCAAGGTCAGTTGAGTTATTGCAGAAAAACAAAAATATTTTATCGAGACACTATGTATAATTTATAGTGCTTTAAAAGACCTTTCAGATGATATATAGTTTTTGAAGATCGGCGTCGAATCAGTTGAGTTATTGCAGAAAAACAAAAGTGTTGCAACCCTAAGCGCACTTTACTACTTATATCTGGATAATTATTGATTTTTGTTAATAAGAGTATGAATATAATTTGTAGATCAATGCCCGGCCGTTCTTTTGGTGTTTAAATTTTAAAGATTGACCTAATATTCATTAAGTTATAGGGAAAAACAAAACGATATGAACATATTTATCCCCGATTTTTGCCGTATGCTCAAGGTTTAAACGCCCGTATCTACAAAGTGTTTAAAGATACATACAATTATGAAGCAAGGGAATTGTGGGAAATGAAAAGACCTTTCTAACGGTACCTAGCTTTTTAAAATTGGACCTAATATAAGGAAGTTACATGAAAACAAAGAATGCAGTTAAAAACCGTTCTTTCATGCACTCTCGCAGTAAGTCCCGATCACTTGATTCCTTTTTTTCGAAGAAACTAATGATTTTTTAAAAACAACATACAATTTTTTCATTTTTTTTTTGCATGATGTAATGTGGTTCTAATGATATGCAGATTTTAATGATCGGACCATAAATTATAAAGTTATTTGTCGAAAGGCAATAATAGACATGATCATCTTTTTGCCGATTTTTGCCGTTTTCTTTAAAAATAACTTTCTATATCTCAGAGCCCGTAATAGAAAAGGTTGAAACATGAAACACGTGAAATGTTGGAAATTTAAAGGCCTTTCTAATGGTACCTTGCGTTTGAAAATTGGACATCGGATATCCTATAAGGAAGTTAGATGCGAAATAAGAATTCATTTAAACCGTTCTTTCATGCATTTCTGCAGTTAGTCCCTATCATTTGATTGTTTTTTTCTAAGAAACTATTAATTTTTGAAAATAACATAAGGAACAGTATTATTAGCGAGATGCAATGCGATTTTAATGTATGCAGATTTTAATGATCGACCATTAATTATAAAGTTATTTGTCGAAGGGCAATAATAGACATGAACATCGTTTTGCCGACTTTTTTTGCCGTTTCTTTGAAAAATAACTTTCTATATCTTAGAGCACGTAACAGAAAAGTTGAAATATGAAACACGTGAAATGTTGGAAATATAAAGGCCTTTCCTTTTAGCTCACCTGAGCACTTGTGCTCGGGTGAGCTTTTCTGGTCGCCTTTTGTCCGTCGTGCGTCGTCAGTCGTCCGTCGTCAACAATTGCTTGTGAACACTCTAGAGGCCACAGTTTTGTCCCAATCTTCATGAAACTTGGTCAGGATGTTTGTCTATATGATATCTCGGACGAGTTTGAAATTGGGTCATGTGGGGTCGAAAACTAGGTCACCAGGTCAAATCTTAGAAAAACCTTGTGAACAGTCTACAGGCGACAGTTTTGGCCAAATCTTCATGAAACTTGGTCAGGATGTTTGTCTACATGATATCTTGGATGAGTTTGAAATTGGGTCATGTGGGTTCAAAAACTAGTCACCATCAAATCTTAGAAAAACTTTGAACAATCTAGAGGCCACAGTTTAACCCAATCTCATGAAATTGGTAGGATGTTTGACTATATGATATCTCGGATGAGTTTGAAAATTGGGTCACGTGGGGTATCAAAAACTAGGTCACCAGGTCAAATCTAAGAAAAACCTTGTGAACACTCTAGAGGCCACAGTTTAAACCCAATCTTCATGAATCTTGGTCAGGATGTCTGTCTACATGATATCTCGGATGAGTTTGAAAATTGGGTCACGTGGTATCAAAAACTAGGTCACCAGGTCAAATCTAAGAAAAACCTTGTGAACTCTCTAGAGGCCACAGTTTTAAAAATCTAAGAAAAATCTTGTGAATACTCTAGAGGCCTACATTTTTGTCCCAGTCTAAATTAAAATTGATATTAGGTCAGGAGTTATGCCCCTTTTAATATTGAAAAAAGCTAGATTTCACATTGTCATTGTCACTTTAAAATTAAAATTATAAATGAAACAAAGAAACATATTCCCTTTTGAATGCAATGACTTTAAAATTTAAATTATGTTATATGACATCACAGATTTCCTCTGCTATTTATTTATGTTTGCACTATACAGCTATCAATTCGGGACGGATTTTCTTCAATTTTTGAAGATGGTGTATTTCAGAAAACTCAATAAGTATGATCAGGTTTGACATGGTTTGCAGTGCAGAAAGCCCTTTCTTTTGTCCAGAACAAAAGAAGACTAGTTATTATTCTTTTCTTCTTCCTAACTAAACGCTTATTTTTATATGTTAAAATAGTCCTAGGACGATGAAATTTTTATGGCTTATTAGTCAAGTGAGGAAATTTTGATTTCAATGATTTTCAGCACCCTATGACGTCACATGACGTCACAGCTAAAAATAGTGAAAAATGGTGTTTTTATGGTCGGATTTTCTTCAAATTTTCACAGATGGTACATCTTGAATCAAAGGTGTGCATATCCTGTCAGCTAACCGAATTTCCGAAAGACCGAAGTTCTGTGGCTGAAATAAGATTCGAACATAGGACCGAAAATTTCATTTTAGGATTAAAGAGCTTCAGGATGAGATAGAAAGTTGAAACTTACACAGTTTGCAGTTCTGCAGAATTTCTACATATATTTTGAGTGGTGACGTCATATGACGTCATGTGACGTCATAAGCATACTTCTTGATTTTCATTTTCGGGCAATGATTTCGACATGATGCCAGTTGTTCAGAATAATGAAAATTTCAGAGTTATGAAAGTAAAGTATGCGCTTTCGAACAAAAGCATCTTCAGCACCCTATGACGTCATGTGACATCAGAGCTAAAAATAGTGAAAAATGGTGTTCGCGCTCTACAGCCGTCATTTATGGTCGGATTTTCTTCAAATTTTCACAGATGGTACATCTTGAATCAAAGGTGTGCATATCCTGTCAGCTAACCGATATTCCGAAAGACCGAAGTTCTGTGGCTGAAATAAGATTCGAACATAGGACCGAAAATTTCATTTTAGGATTAAAGAGCTTCAGGATGAGATAGAAAGTTGAAACTTACACAGATTGCAGTTCTGCAGAATTTCTACATATATTTTGAGTCGTGACGTCAAAGGACGTCATTTGAGGTCATAAGCATACTTCTTAATTTTCATTTTCGGGCAATGATTTCGACATGATGCCAGTTGTTCAGAATAATGAAAATTTCAGAGTTATGATTTTAACATATGCGCTTTTGACCAAAAGCATCTTCAGCACCCTATGACGTCAAGTGACGTCAGAGCTAAAAATAGTGAAAAATGGTGTTCGCGCTCTACAGCCTCCATTTATGGTCGGATTTTCTTCAAATGTTCACAGATGGTACATCTTGAAACTAAGGTGTGCATATCCTGTCAGCTAACCGAAATTCCGAAAGACCGAAGTTCTGTGGCTGAAATAAGATTCGAACATAGGACCGAAAATTTCATTTTAGGATTAAAGCGCTTCAAGATGAGATAGAAAGTTGAAATTACACAGTTTGCAATTCTGCAGAATTTCTACATATATCCTGAGTCGTGACGTCATATCACGTCATGTGACGTCATAAGCATACTTCTTAATTATCATTTTAGGGCAATGATTTCGACATGATGCCAGTTGTTCAGAATAATGAAAATTTCAGAGTTATGAAAGTAAAGTATGCGCTTTCGAACAAAAGCATCTTCAGCACCCTATGACGTCATGTGACATCAGAGCTAAAAATAGTGAAAAATGGTGTTCGCGCTCTACAGCCGTCATTTATGGTCGGATTTTCTTCAAATTTTCACAGATGGTACATCTTGAATCAAAGGTGTGCATATCCTGTCAGCTAACCGATATTCCGAAAGACCGAAGTTCTGTGGCTGAAATAAGATTCGAACATAGGACCGAAAATTTCATTTTAGGATTAAAGAGCTTCAGGATGAGATAGAAAGTTGAAACTTACACAGATTGCAGTTCTGCAGAATTTCTACATATATTTTGAGTCGTGACGTCAAAGGACGTCATTTGAGGTCATAAGCATACTTCTTAATTTTCATTTTCGGGCAATGATTTCGACATGATGCCAGTTGTTCAGAATAATGAAAATTTCAGAGTTATGATTTTAACATATGCGCTTTTGACCAAAAGCATCTTCAGCACCCTATGACGTCAAGTGACGTCAGAGCTAAAAATAGTGAAAAATGGTGTTCGCGCTCTACAGCCTCCATTTATGGTCGGATTTTCTTCAAATGTTCACAGATGGTACATCTTGAAACTAAGGTGTGCATATCCTGTCAGCTAACCGAAATTCCGAAAGACCGAAGTTCTGTGGCTGAAATAAGATTCGAACATAGGACCGAAAATTTCATTTTAGGATTAAAGCGCTTCAAGATGAGATAGAAAGTTGAAATTACACAGTTTGCAATTCTGCAGAATTTCTACATATATCCTGAGTCGTGACGTCATATCACGTCATGTGACGTCATAAGCATACTTCATAATTATCATTTTAGGGCAATGATTTCGACATGATGCCAGTTGTTCAGAATAATGAAAATTTCAGAGTTTTGAAAGTACAGTATGCGCTTTTGAACAAATGCATCTTCAGCACCCTATGACGTCATGTGACGTCAGGGCTAAAAATAGTGGAAAATGGTGTTCACGCTCTACAGCCGCCATTTATCTTAGAATTTTCTTCAAATTTTCATAGATGGTACATCTTGAAACTACGATGTGCATATCCTGTCAGCTAACCGAAATTCCGAAAGATCAAAGTTCTGTGGCGGAAATAAGATTCGAACATAGGACCGAAAATTTCATTTTAGGATTAAAGAGCTTCAGGATGAGATAAAAAGTTGAAACTTACACAGTTTGCAGTCCTGCAGAATTTCTACATATATCTTGAGTGGTGACGTCATATGACGTCATGTGACGCCATAAGCAAACTTCTTAATTTTCATTTTAGGGCAATGATTTCGACATGATGCCAGTTGTTCAGAATAATCAAAATTTCACAGAATGTGTATGTTAAGCTCTAGTTGTGCATCCCTGTGTCCGTTTTTCAAAATTCGAAAAGTTCATGGTTATATAGCGAATCCAAGATTCGAACCTAGGTCGTAAATTTTTAAATGCTTATAAAATCTGTCCTATTTAAGATAGAAAGTTGATATTTAGTCAGTATATAGGTCTCTAGAAGTTTGTGAAAATAAATGTCATATGACGTCACGTGACGTCATTATATGATAATGTTTTTCTAATATTAACAAGAATATTTCTATATGTTGAAATTGTCGAAGGGCAATGAAAATTTAATGACACATGCTTCAAACGCTGAAATTTTGATTTCTATGATTTTCATATGCCTATGACGTCATATGACGTCACATTTGAAATATGCAACAAAAGTTTGTACGCGGTCTACATCCATTGTTTATGAACCGATTTTCATCAAATTTTCACAGAATGTGTATATTAAGTTCTAGTTGTGTATCTCGGTGTCCGTTTTACAAAATTCGAAAAGTCCATGGTTCTATAGCGAATTCAAGATTCGAACCAAGGTCGTAAAATTTTAAATGCTTATAAAATCGGTCCTATTTGAGATATAAAAGTGATATTTGGTCAGTATAAAGGTCTCTGGGAGTCTTAAACATTTTGTGAAAATAAACGTCATATGACGTCACGTGACGTCATTATATGATAATGTATTTCTAATATGAACAAGAGTATTTCTATATGTTGAAATTGTCGAAGGGCAATGAAAAATTAATGGCAAATGATTCAGACACTGAAATTTCGATTTCAATGATTTTCAGAAGCCTATGACGTCATATATGGTCACATTTGAAATTGACTACGAAAGTTTGTACACGGTTCAGAGCCATTATTAATGGGCCGATTTTATCAAATTTTAACAGAAAGTGTATATTACGTTCTTATTGTGTATACCGGTGTCCGTTTTTCAAAATTCGAAAAGTCCAAGCATATATGGCGGATCCAAGATTCGAACCAATGACGTCAATATTTAAATGCTTATAAAAACTGTCCTATTTGAGATAGAAAGTTGAAATTTTGTCAGTTAGTAGGTCTCTGGGTGTCTTAACAATTATGTGAAAATAAACGTGACGTCATTTGTTTATTATTATTATTCTTTTTTTTTCCTAACTAAACGCTTATTTTAATATGTTGCAATAGTCCTAGGACGATGAAATTTTTATGGGTTATTAGGCACGTGAGGAAATTTTGATTTCACCCCTACTGCATATATGTAGCCATATCTCAATAAATATCGATTTTTGTAAATATATGTATGAATAAGAATTATAGCTGAATAATTGACTTTTCCAAAGATATTTAGTATATTTAAATTGGTTTACGCAATACAAAGTTATAAGCAAAAAAACTAAATGAAATGAAGCTAATTTTGCTGATAATATGCTGTTTTCTTGAGGTTTAACAGTCAATATCTCAGAAACGACTGAAGATAAGTCTATACATTATGCGTATAAAATGTAGCATGTTTTAAGAGCTTTCTAACGGTACCAAGTTTATTGAAATTGGACTTCATATAAGAAAGTTACATGGAAAATAAGATATTTCATAATCATGCATCATAAAAATATGGAAAAGGTCACGCGCAGGGGTCACCAAGCTTAAATACTTGCGCAACGACTTAAAAAAAAAAAAAAATATATATCAAATTGCAATTGATGGGCTATTGATGGTCACTTTTCAAAGGTGAAATGCTCAATATTAAGTATTGCACGGAATATTAGAGTATCTTAGCTATGTATATAATTTAAAAGTTTACACGTATATACATAGCTAAAATACTCTAATATTCCGTGCAATACTTAATATTGAGCAACTCATCTTTGAAAAATGACCATTGGTCATTGAGCCTGCCGATATGGGTATGCACCGTGATTTACTATTTTATTCCCGCGACTTTACACGAAAATAAAAAAAAAGAATTTTGATATGCAGAATTAAGAGGTTTAAGTTTAATTGCTTATATTTTGAATACCTATAAACTAGAATATGCTACAATGGAATTGTCGGGATTTTCAGGCCATTTATTTTGGTACCTAGAATACTACAATTGGTCAAGTTATAAGAAAGCGATATCAAAATAAAGATTTATTTATTTTTGCCATATGGCTTATTTCACAAAGTTCATGCATGAAAAGTTCATACGAAAAAAAAAAGTTAAAGGTAGGGAATTGAATATATATATTTTCTAACGGTATTAATCTTTATATTTTTCAATGTAGGCAGAAAGTCCTATCATTCGTATCAACGAATGAAATCTAGTTATTATTATTATTCTTTTTTTCTTCCTAACTAAACGCTTATTTTTCTATGTTGCAATACTCCTAGGACGATGAAATTTTTATGACTTATTAGTCACGTGAGGAAATTTTGATTTCTATGATTTTCATATGCCTATGACGTCATATGACGTCACATTTGAAATAGCTACAAAAGTTAAAAAATTTAATTAAAAATTTTGATTTCTATGATTTTCATATCTCTATGACGTCATATGACGTCACACGTGAAATAAGCTACAAAAGTTTGTACGCGGTCCAGAGCCATTATTTATGAACCGATTTTCATCAAATTTTCACAGAATGTGTATATTAAGTTCTAGTTGTGCATCCCGGTGTCCGTTTCTCAAAATTCGAAATTGCCAAGGTTCTATAGCGAAACCAAGATTCGAACCAAGGTCGTAAATTTTCAAATGCTTATAAAATCAGTCCTTTTTGAGATAGAAAGTTGATATTTGGTCAGTATGTAGGTCTCTCGGAGTCTGAAAAATATTTTGAAAATTTGCATCATATGACGTCACGTGACGTCATTATATGAAAATATATTACTAACATTAACAAGATTATTTCTATATGTTGAAATGGTCGAAGAGCAATAAAAATTTATTGACATATGTTTCACACGATATAATTTCTATTTCAATATTTTTTATAAGCATATGACGTCATATGACGTCACACTTTACATATTCTACAAAAGTTTGTACGCGGTCTACAGCCATTACATATAAACCGATGTTCATCAAATTTTCACAGAATGTGTATATTAAGATCTAGTTGTGCATCCCGCTTTCCGTTTTTCAAAATTCTAAAAGACCATGGTTCTATGGAGAATCCAAGATTCGAACCGAGGTCGTTAATTTTCAAATGCTTATAAAATCGGTCCCATATGAGATAGAATATTGATATTTGAACATTGTGTAGGATTATGGATGACTGAACGATTTTGTGAAAATGAACGTCATGTGACGTCAGATGACGTCAATACATGAAAATCTATTTCTAATATTTACAAGAAAATTGCTATATGTTAAAATGGTCCATGGGAATGGAAATTATATGACATTTTGCTTCAAATGTTGATATTTTTAATTCTACAGTTTTCATATGCCTATGACGTCATATGACGTTACACTTGCCAGATGCTACAAAAGTTTGTACGCGGTCTACAGCCATTGTTTATGAACCGATTTTCATAAAAATTTCACAGAAAGTGTATATTAGGTTATAGTTGAGCATCCCGGTGTCCGTTCTTCCAAATTCAAAAATGCAAAGGTTTTATGGCGGATCCAATATTCGAACCATTGGCGTCAAATTTTAAATACGTATAAAATCGTTTCCAGATGAGTTAGAAATCTAATATTTGGAAAGTAAATAAGTCTCCAAGAGTGCTTTACATTCTCTGAAGATGAACATCATTTGACGTCATATGACGTCATAAGGTCAAAAATTATTTCTGATATATACGCGTAAATTTAATATGTTGTTAACTTCCCAGGACCATGAATCTTATGGTATATACTTTAGAAATGCTTTAAAATGCAATGTAATTCATATTAATTTGACGTTATATCACATCAGATTTGACGTCAGGACAAAAAGGTTTTACGCGGTGTACAGCCATTATTTTTGGACCGATTTTCAGCAAATTTCAAAGAATGTATATGTAACGCTCTAGTTGTGTATCCCGGGTCCTGTTTTACAAATTCGAAAAGACGAAAAGGCAATGGTTGTATGGCGAATCCAAGTTTCGAAACATTGACGTCAAATTTCAAAAACATATAAAATCGTTTTTTAAAAGACTTATTTATATTCTGTGAAGATTAACGTTATTTGACGTCATAATGTTTAAAAAAGAATGTTAATATATCTACGCGTTAATTTCTATATGTTGCAAAGTTGCAAGGAGCATGAAAAAATTACTTGATATATTTAAGATACTTAATATTTCATTTCATTGATTTTCTTATGCCTATGATGTCATGTGACATCAAACTTGACGTTATCTACACACTCTTGTACGCGGTCTACAGCCATCATTACAGGATGGAATTCGAATTGTAAGCGTTTTAAATAAATTTGATTTGTAACATAGATTATAAAAATAGTCCTAGTTTAATACATCGATATAAAAAAATGATTTTCAGTTACTTTTGCAATTTCCTCCAAGTTAAACGGTTTATTTTTCAAAGTTCATTTAAGTTATGGCAATACAAAAGCAAGTTAAAGGATGCAATTTCATATCCTCTTACTGTTTTTGCTTTTAAGAATTTATTAACAATATAAAGCATGTAGCAGAAGTCCTATCATTCGTTCAAGAATGAAATCTAGTTATTATTATTTTCTTCTTCCAACCTAATTCAAGAGTTAATTTATATATGTTGCCAATGGTCAAGCAACATGAAAATTAAAATGCTTCGACAAAAAAGTATAAATTTTTAAATTCAATAATTTTTAATTTTCAATGACGTCAATTGACGTCAGATTTGACGTCAGCTTCAAAAGTTTGTTCGCGCTCTAGAGCCTTCAATTCAGGTCTGATTTTCTTGATATTTTCACAGTAGATGTATTTTAGAAGGTAGATGTGCACCCTGGCATTCAAATTTCAAAATTTGAAAAAATTGAGATTTTATGGCAAAACCAAGATTCGAACTTAGGTCCTAAATTTATATTTTAATGTTACAAGGGAACCTAAAGCGTTAGAAGAATGAAAATTGGACAGCATATCGGCATAGAGGTCTTCTTTCTATTTCTTAAAGGATTTTTGTCACGTGATTATGACGTCATAAAAACGACAAAAAGCAACTTTTTTAAAAATTTATTTCGCTCTTATACATACTTTTCACTCAATCTTTTTAAAAATTGTATTGCAGCGATTAAAAAGTTTACATTTATAAATTTATTTATTTTTAATTTTTAATGACGTCAAATGACGTCAGATTTGACGTCAGCTTTAAAAGTTTGTTCGCGCTCTAAAGGCTTCAATTCTGGTCCGATTTTTTTTATATTTTTACAGATGATGTATTTTAGGATGTAGATTTGCACCGTGGCATTCAAATTTCCAAATTCGAAAATATAAAGATACCATGGCAAAACCAAGATTCGAACTTAGGTCCTAAAATTACATTTTAATGTTACAAAGCCCCCTGTTGCGTTAGAAGCATGAAAATTAGACAGCATATCGGCCTAGAGGTATTCTTTCTATTTCTTAAAGGATTTTTTCTTAAATCACGTGATTATGACGTCATAAAAACGACAAAAAGCAACTTTTGAAAAAATTTATTTCCCTCTGGTATTTTACATTTTTTTTTAAACCTTCAATTTTGGTCCGATTATATTGATATTTTCACAGAAGATGTATTTTAGGATGTAGATTTGCACCGTGGCATTCAAATTTCCAAATTCGAAAATATAAAGATTTCATGGCAAAACTGAGATTCGAACTTTGGTCCTTAAATTACATTTTAATGTTACAAAGCCCCCTGATGCGTTAGAAGCATGAAAATTGGATAGCATATCGGCATAGAGGTTGACATTCCTTTTTTCTGAATGATTTTCTTTTACGTCACGTGGTTATGACGTCATTAAAAAGACAAAAAGGCATTTTTTAACATTTCTCTTGCTCTGGTATCATGAATTTTGAATCAGTCTTAATTGAAATCTTGAGAATTGATAGAGTTAAAATTGAAGTGATGCATACTGCAAGAAATGTTTGATTTGTCACGTGGTTATGACGTCATGAATACTAAAGCAAGAATTATTTTAAAAATTCATATAAAATCACCAATTAGATCAATGAACTTAAACTTAAATAGTGAATTGTGGTACATTTTTTTTCTAAAAGAGTCGCATTTACGATGAATTAGTACAATTATACTAGAGCCAGAAAACCTATACAGATAACTTATTGCATTTGCTTTCACGGGTTTCTGTAAACCTTAAGAAAATGCGAAATACATGTAGATCTACCTATTGATTTTTTATGTTTTCTAAGTGTTTAACGGTTTCTTTTTCTAAATCTGTAAAAATAAGCAAATATATAAAGCAAATGAATTGTTGAAAGTTTCAAGACGTTTATAACGTTAATTACATAGAAATAAGAAAGTATTTTCATAATTTTGCTTACACCTCTGCCTTTGTTTCTATCTAATTTTGCAAATGTAAAACTCAATCAATTTAAAGGTCGAAAGTCATGGATTTCAAAGTATTTTTTTTCTTTTTTACAATTTCAATTGTGGTCAAATTGCAATGAATATTTGTTAAGTAATATGCTTACGAAGAAAAAGATATTAAATAAAGAATAAAAAACTTTTAAAATTGATTGACTAACGTAAGAAAAAAAACTTGAGGATTGTATTAGTATTTTTTTCTGCATGATAGTAAACTGTTGTGTAATCAAATAAGGTCCATATATATGCTTTCTCAATATCTTCCTAAGAAGATGAAAATAAAAAAATTATAAAAAATAAAGCTTAATTTTGAACATAAGTATATATTTATGATAATGATGATTTACGTATTAAATTAAACATTATTAGCCAATATTATTCCATTTCTTTGTATTAACTTATATATTCAATACCTTTGAAATAAGCAAATGGAAAGCCACTTCGTTTGTATCTTAAACAAACGACTTCTAGTTATTATTATTATTATTATTCCTTTTTTTCCAACCAAATCTAAGAGTTAATTTCGGTATGTTGTCAGTGTCTAAGCAACATGAAAATTAAATTGCCTCGACAAAAACTTATAAATTTTTTAATTCAATATTTTTTAATTTTCAATGACGTCAATTGACGTCAGATTTGACGTCAGCTTCAAAGTTTGTTCGCGCTCTAGAGCCTTTATTTTTTGATATTTTATCTTGATATTTTCACAGAAGATGTAAGTTATGATGTAGATGTGCACCTTATCTTTCAAATTTTTAAATTCGAAAAATTTAAGAATTTATGGCAAAACCGAGTTTCGAACTTTGGTCCTAAAACTATTATTTAATGTTACAAAGGCTACTGATGAGATAGAAGCATGAAAATTGGACAGCTTATTGGCCCAAAGGTCTACTTTCTTTTCTCTGAAAGATTTCCTTTTAAGTCACGTGGTTATGACGTCATTTAATGGACAAAATCCTATTTTTTCAAAGATTTCTCTCGCTCTGGCATCATACATTTTGAGTCAATTTTAATGAAATTGAAATTGCAGCGATAAAAAAGTATCTTTTTATACATTCAATCATTTTCAATTTTCATTGGCGTCATATGACGTCAGATTTGACGTCAGCTTCAAAAGTTTGTTCGCGCTCTAGAGCCTTTATTATTGGTCCGATTATCTTGATATTTTTACAAAAGATGTATTTTAGGATGTAGATGTGCGCCTTGGCATTTAAATTTCCAAATTCGAAAAGATTAAGATTTCATGGCAATACCGAGTTTCGAACTTTAGTCAAAAATTAATTTAAATGTTACAAAGCCCCCTGATGCGTTACAAGCATGAAAATTGGACAGCCTATCGGCATAGAAGTTTACATTCTATTTTCTGAATGATTTTCTCTTTAGTCACGTGGTTATGACGTCATCAAAAAGACAAAACAATTCTTTTTAAAGATATCTTTCGCTCTGGTACCATGAATTTAAGTCAATCTTAATTATATCTTCAGAATTGATAGAGTTAAAATTGAAGTGATGCATACAGCAAGAAATGTTTGTTTTGTCACGTGATTATGACGTCATGCATACTTAAGCAAGAATTATTTTGAAAAATCATATAAAATCGCCAATTAGACCAATGAACATTAACTTTTCAAAAATATCAAAACTTAGTACGTTCATAAGGTCTTGAAAATTTCAAGTGATTACGTCATCAAACATGGCAGTTATTCATGTTTGATGGAATGCCTACTTGAAAATGTGAAAACAAACCAGTTCGCATTCTTGAAGATACTTTTTTTCTTGATTTATAGAACGTTAGCTGAACATGTCCTTGCAAAAAAGATATTTTTCTTTAGTCACTTGATTTTGACGTCGATAAAATATAAAAATCATTCATTTCAATACGTATTCGCGATCCAGCGTCATGAGTATTGATGCCAATCTTAAGCATAACTTAAAGAATTTATGCTGTGTAACTTGTTTATGACAACATTGATGTGTAAGCAAAATATATCAAAAAGATCAAAAGATTGTTTATATTAACTTTAAATAAGTAATAATGCCGTACCTTACTTAACATGCGCAAAAAGTCCAGAAAATTTCAAGTGATTACGTTATCAAACATGACTTATTCATGTTTTTCGTAAAAGGGCTAATTCATGGAAATCAAATAATTTGCAGAAAGAAATGTAAGTGGTCATTGGGTTGGTTGAGCAAAATCCGATTGTTCTTTTGCAGGAATGAATGCCTGCGTTGTATAGTGAATTGTGATACGTTTTTGAGTAAATGAGTCGCAGTTACGATGAATTAGTATAATTATAGTAGAGCCAGAAAACCTTTACGGATATCTTAGGTTTAAACCAATATTTTCTATGTTTTCTAAATGTTTAACGGTTTCTTTTTCTAAATCTGTAAAAATAAGCAAATATACAAAGCAAATGAATAGTTGAAAGTTCCAAGACTTTTATAACGTTAATTACATAGAAATAAGAAATTATTTTCATTATTTTGCTTACATCTGTGCCTTTGTTTCCATCTTATTTTGCAAATGTAAAACTCAATCAATTTAAAGGTTGAAAGTAATCGATTTTAAAGTATTTTTTTTTCTTTTTTACAATTTCAATTGTGGATCAAATTGCAATGAATACATGTTAAGTCATATGCTTACAAAGAAAAAGATATTAAATAAAGAATAAAGAAAAATTAAAATCGATTGAATAACGTAAGAAAACAGTTCTTGAGGATAGTGTTATCTTAAAATTTTCCTGTTTTTTTGTTGTTGTTTTTTGGTTTTTTTTTTCTGAATGATAGTAAAGCTATCATATTTATGCTTTCTCAATATCTTCTTAAGAAGATGAAAAAAAATAAAAAATTTAAGCTTCTTTTTGAACATAATCGTAAGTATATATTTAAGATAATGATGATTTACGCATTATATCATACATGATTATGCCTCATTATTCCATTTTTTTTTTATTAACTTATATATTTAATACCTTTGAAATAAGCAAACGGAAAGCCGCTTCGTTTGTATCTTAAACAAACGACTTCTAGTTATTATTCCTCATTTTCCAACCAAATCCAAGAGTTAATTTCAGTATGTTGCCAGTGTCTGAGGAAAATGAAAATTAAATTGCCTCGACAAAAACGTTCAAATTTTTAAATTCTATCATTTTAAATTTTCAAAGACGTCAAACGACGTCAGATTTGACGTCAGCATCAAAAGTTTGTTCGCGCTCTGGAGCCTTTATTTTTTGTCGTTTTATCTTGATATTTTCACAGAAGAAGTATGTTATGATGTAGATGTGCACCTTGTCTTTCAAATTTTTAAATTCGAAAAATTTAAGAATTTATGGCAAAACCGAGTTTCGAACTTTGGTCCTAAAACTATTATTTAATGTTACAAAGGCTACTGATGAGATAGAAGCATGAAAATTGGACAGCTTATTGGCCCAGAGGTCTACTTTCTTTTCTCTGAAAGATTTCCTTTTAAGTCACGTGGTTATGACGTCATTTAATGGACAAAATCCTATTTTTTCAAAGATTTCTCTCGCTCTGGCATCATACATTTTGAGTCAATTTTAATGAAATTGAAATTGCAGCGATAAAAAAGTATCTTTTTATACATTCAATCATTTTTAATTTTCATTGGCGTCATATGACGTCAGATTTGAGGTCAGCTTTAAAAGTTTGTTCGCACTCTAGAGACTTATTATTGGTCCGATTATCTTGATATTTTTACAAAAGATGTATTTTAGGATGTAGATGTGCGCCTTGGCATTTAAATTTCCAAATTCGAAAAGATTAAGATTTCATGGCAATACCGAGTTTCGAACTTTAGTCAAAAATTAATTTAAATGTTACAAAGCCCCCTGATGCGTTACAAGCATGAAAATTGGACAGCCTATCGGCATAGAAGTTTACATTCTATTTTCTGAATGATTTTCTCTTTAGTCACGTGGTTATGACGTCATCAAAAAGACAAAACAATTCTTTTTAAAGATATCTTTCGCTCTGGTACCATGAATTTAAGTCAATCTTAATTATATCTTCAGAATTGATAGAGTTAAAATTGAAGTGATGCATACAGCAAGAAATGTTTGTTTTGTCACGTGATTATGACGTCATGCATACTTAAGCAAGAATTATTTTGAAAAATCATATAAAATCGCCAATTAGACCAATGAACATTAACTTTTCAAAAATATCAAAACTTAGTACGTTCATAAGGTCTTGAAAATTTCAAGTGATTACGTCATCAAACATGGCAGTTATTCATGTTTGATGGAATGCCTACTTGAAAATGTGAAAACAAACCAGTTCGCATTCTTGAAGATACTTTTTTTCTTGATTTATAGAACGTTAGCTGAACATGTCCTTGCAAAAAAGATATTTTTCTTTAGTCACTTGATTTTGACGTCGATAAAATATAAAAATCATTCATTTCAATACGTATTCGCGATCCAGCGTCATGAGTATTGATGCCAATCTTAAGCATAACTTAAAGAATTTATGCTGTGTAACTTGTTTATGACAACATTGATGTGTAAGCAAAATATATCAAAAAGATCAAAAGATTGTTTATATTAACTTTGTAATAATGCCGTACCTTACTTAACATGCGCAAAAAGTCCAGAAAATTTCAAGTGATTACGTTATCAAACATGACTTATTCATGTTTTTCGTAAAAGGGCTAATTCATGGAAATCAAATAATTTGCAGAAAGAAATGTAAGTGGTCATTGGGTTGGTTGAGCAAAATCCGATTGTTCTTTTGCAGGAATGAATGCCTGCGTTGTATAGTGAATTGTGATACGTTTTTGAGTAAATGAGTCGCAGTTACGATGAATTAGTATAATTATAGTAGAGCCAGAAAACCTTTACGGATATCTTATTGCATTTGCTATCACGGCTTTCTGCAAACCTGAAGAAAATGACAAATGCATGTATATCTCCCATCTATTTTCTATGTTTTCTAAATGTTTAACGGTTTCTTTTTCTAAATCTGTAAAAATAAGCAAATATACAAAGCAAATGAATAGTTGAAAGTTCCAAGACTTTTATAACGTTAATTACATAGAAATAAGAAATTATTTTCATTATTTTGCTTACATCTGTGCCTTTGTTTCCATCTTATTTTGCAAATGTAAAACTCAATCAATTTAAAGGTTGAAAGTAATCGATTTTAAAGTATTTTTTTTTCTTTTTTACAATTTCAATTGTGGATCAAATTGCAATGAATACATGTTAAGTCATATGCTTACAAAGAAAAAGATATTAAATAAAGAATAAAGAAAAATTAAAATCGATTGAATAACGTAAGAAAACAGTTCTTGAGGATAGTGTTATCTTAAAATTTTCCTGTTTTTTTGTTGTTGTTTTTTTGTTTTTTTTTCTGAATGATAGTAAAGCTATCATATTTATGCTTTCTCAATATCTTCTTAAGAAGATGAAAAAAAAAGAAAAGATTAAAGCTTCTTTTTGAACATAATCGTAAGTATATATTTAAGATAATGATGATTTACGCATTATATCATACATGATTATGCCTCATTATTCGATTTTTTTTTTATTAACTTATATATTTAATACCTTTGAAATAAGCAAACGGAAAGCCGCTTCGTTTGTATCTTAAACAAACGACTTCTAGTTATTATTCCTCATTTTCCAACCAAATCCAAGAGTTAATTTCAGTATGTTGCCAGTGTCTGAGGAAAATGAAAATTAAATTGCCTCGACAAAAACGTTCAAATTTTTAAATTCTATCATTTTAAATTTTCAAAGACGTCAAACGACGTCAGATTTGACGTCAGCATCAAAAGTTTGTTCGCGCTCTGGAGCCTTTATTTTTTGTCGTTTTATCTTGATATTTTCACAGAAGAAGTATGTTATGATGTAGATGTGCACCTTGTCTTTCAAATTTTTAATTCGAAAAATTTAAGAATTTATGGCAAAACCGAGTTTCGAACTTTGGTCCTAAAACTATTATTTAACATTACAAAGGCTACTGATGAGATAGAAGCATGAAAATTGGACAGCTCATCGGCCCAGAGGTCTACTTTCATTTCTGTAAAAGATTTCCTTTTAAGTCACGTGGTTATGACGTCATTTAAAAAGCAAAATCCTATTTTTTCAAAGATTTCTCTGGCTCTGGCATCATGCATTTTGAGTCAATTTTAATTAAATTGAAATTGCAGTAATAAAAATGTATCTCTTTATACATTCAATCATTTTCAATTTTCATTGGCGTCATATGACGTCAGATTTGACGTCAGCTTCAAAAGATTGTTCGCGCCATAGAGCCTTTAATTTTGGTCCAATTATCTTGATATTTTTACAGAAGATGTATTTCAGGATTTAGATGTGCACCTTGGCATTCAAATTTTCAAATTCTAAAATGTTAAGATTTCGTGGCAATACCGAGTTTCGAACTTTGGTCCAAAAATTAAATTTAAATGTTACAAAGCGCCCTGATGCGTTAGAAGCATGAAAATTGGACAGCATATCGGCATAAAAGTTTACATTCTATTTTCTGAATGATTTTCTCTTAAGTCACGTGGTTATGACGTCATCAAAAAGTCAAAAAGCATTTCTTTTTAAAGTTTTCTCTCGCTCTGGTATCATCAATTTTGAGTCAATCTTAATTCTATCTTCAGTATTCATACAGTTAAAATTGAAATGATCCGTACTGCAAAAATTGTTTGTTTTGTCACGTGATTATGACGTCATGCATAGTTAAGCAAGAATTATTTAAAAAAAATCATATAAAATCGCCAATTAGACCAATGAACTTATAAAATTTTCAAGAATGTCGAAACTTCGTACGTTCATAAGTCTTTGAAAATTTTAAGTGATTACGTCATCAAACATGTTAGATATTAATGTTTACTGGAATGGCTACTTAAACATATGAAAACAAACCTGTTCGCATTCTCGAAGATATTTTTTCTGGATTAATAGAACGTTAGCTGAACATGTCATTCCAAAAAAGATACTTTTCTTTAGTCACTTGATTTTGACGTCGTTGAAATATTAAAATCATTTATTTCAATATGTATTCGCGCTCCAGCGTCATGAGTATTGATGCCAATCTTAAGCATAACTTAAGAAATTTATGTTGTAACACTTGTTTATGACAACATTGATTTGTAAGCAAAATATATTAAAAAGATCAAAAGATTGGACATATTAACTTTAGATAAATAATATTGCCGTATCTTAACATGCGCAAAAAGTCAAGAAATTTCAAGTGATTACGTTATCAAACATAATTTATTCATGTTTTTTCGTAAAAGGGCTTATTCATGGAAATATATTAATTTGCAGAAAGAAACGAAAGTGGTCATTGTGTTGGTTCAGCAAGATCCGATTGTTCTTTTGCAGTAAAAAGTGCCTGTGTTGAATAGTGAATTGTGATACGTTTTTGAGTTAATGAGTCGCATTTACGATGAATTAGTATAATTATACTAGAGCCAGAAAACCCATACTGATATCTTATTGCATTTGTTATCACGGCTTTCCCAAACCTGAAGAAAATGACAAATACATGTAATTCCTTTTTTTTTATCTTTTCTAAAGGTTTAACGGTTTCTTTTTCTAAATCTGTAAAATAAGGAAATATATAAAGCAAATGAATTGTTGAAAGTTTCAAGACGTTTATAACGTGTATTACATAAAAATAAGAAATTATTTTCATGATTTTGCTTACACCTCTGCCTTTGTTTCCATCTTTTTTTGGCAAATGTAAAAAACTCAATCAATATCAAGGTTGAAAGTCATGGATTTCAAAGAATTGTTGTTTTTTTCTTTTTTACAATTTCAGTTATGTGGATCAAATTGCAATGATTATTTGTTAAGTCATATGCTTACGAGGAAATAGATATTAAATAAAGAATAAAAAAAAAACTTTTAAAATCGATTGAATAACGTAAGAAAACAATTTTTGAGGATAGTATTATCTTAAAATTTTCCTGTTTTTATTTTCTGAATGATAGTAAACGGTTGTGTAATCATATATATGCTTTCTCAATATCTTCTTAAGAAGATGAAAATAAATAGAAAAAAAGCTTTAAAGCTTTTTTTTAAACATATTTATATATAATTTATGATAATGATAATTTACGTATCTAATCTTACATTATAATGCATCATTATTCCATTTCTTTGTATTAACTTATATATTCAATACCCTTGAAATAAGCAAACGGAAAGCCGCTTCGTTTGTATCTTAAACAAACGACTTCTAGTTTTATATTATTATTGACGTATTTAAATTAAATACATACAAGAATTAACGAAAACACTCTCAAAACTGATACATCTTATATCATATTTTTACCTTTACCGGTGTACTTTGTATGAGAGGGTTTACTGTACGTTTAATCAAACCAATGAATAACTAGAAGTCGTTTGTTTAAGATACAAACGAAGCGGCTTTCCGTTGGTTTATTTCAAAGGTGTTGAATATATAAGTTAAAACAAAGAAATGGAATAATGTTGGCTAATAATGTTTAATTCAATACGTAAATCATCATTATCATAAATATATACTTATGTTCAAAATTAAGCTTTATTTTTTATTATTTTTTTCATTTTCATCTTCTTAGGAAGATATTGAGAAAGCATATATATGGACGTTATTTGATTACGCAACAGTTTACTATCATGCAGAAAAAAATACTAATACAATCCTCAAGTTTTTTTTCTTACGTTAGTCAATCAATTTTAAAAGTTTTTTTATTCTTTATTTAATATCTTTTTCTTCGTTAGCATATTACTTAACAAATATTCATTGCAATTTGACCCACAATTGAAATTTTAAAAAAGAAAAAAAAAATACTTTGAAATCCATGACTTTCAACCTTTAAATTGATTGAGTTTTACATTTGCAAAATTAGATAGAAACAAAGGCAGAGGTGTTATGAAAATACTTTCTTATTTCTATGTAATTAACGTTATAAACGTCTTGAAACTTTCAACCATTCATTTGCTTTATATATTTGCTTATTTTTACAGATTTAGAAAAAGAAACCGTTAAACATTTAGAAAACATAAAAAATCAATAGGAAGATCTACATGTATTTGTCATTTTCTTAAGGTTTGCAGAAAGCCGTCAAAGCAAATGCAATAAGTTATCCATATAGGTTTTCTGGCTCTAGTATAATTTTACTAATTCATCGTAAATGCGACTCTTTTAGAAAAAAATGTACCACAATTCACTATTCAACGCAGGCACTCTTTCCTGCAAAAGAACAATCGGATCTTGCTCAACCAACCCAATGACCGCTTTCATTTCTTTCTTCAAATTAATATATTTTCATGAATTAGCCCTATAAAGAAAAACATGAATAGGTCATGTTTGATAACGTACTCACTTGAAATTTTCTGCGCATGTCAAGGCACGGCAATATTACTTATTTAAAGTTAATATGTCCAATCTTATGGTTTCTTTTAAATGTATTTCGCTTACAAATCAATGTTGTCATAAACAAGTGACACAACATAAATTCCTTAAGGTATGCTTTAGATTATACTCATGACGCTGAAGCGCGAATACGTATTTAAATGAATTATTTTAATATTTCAACCACGGCAAAATCAAGTGACTAAAGAAAAGTATCTGTTTTGGAAGGACATGATTAGCTAACATTCTATTAATCCAGATAAAAATATATTCGAGAATGTGAACATGTTTGTTTTCACATTTTCAAGTAAGCGTTCCATCAAACATGAATATCTGCCATGTTTGATGACGTAATAACTTTAAATTTTCAAACCCTTATGAACGTACTAATTTTCGACATTTTTGACAAGTTTAAGTTCATTGATCTAATTGGCGATTTTATATGAATTTTTAAAATAATTCTTGATTTAGTATTCATGACGTCATAACCACGTGACAAATCAAACATTTCTTGCAGTATGCATCACTTCAATTTTAACTCTATCAATTCTCAAGATTTCAATTAAGACTGATTCAAAATTCATGATACCAGAGCAAGAGAAATGTTAAAAAATGCCTTTTTGTCTTTTTAATGACGTCATAACCACGTGACGTAAAAGAAAATCATTCAGAAAAAAGAATGTAAACCTCTATGCCGATATGCTATCCAATGTTCATGCTTCTAACGCATCAGGGGGCTTTGTAACATTAAAATGTAATTTAAGGACCAAAGTTCGAATCTCAGTTGTGCCATGAAATCTTTTATATTTTCGAATTTGGAAATTTGAATGCCACGGTGCAAATCTACATCCTAAAATACATCTTCTGTGAAAATATCAATATAATCAGACCGAAATTGAAGGCTCTAGAGCGCGAACAAAATTTTGAAGGTGACGTCAAATCTGACGTCATTTGACGTCATTGAAAATTAAAAATAAATGAATTTATAAAGTTAAAGATTTTAATCGCTGCAATACAATTTTCAAAAAGATTGAGTCAAAAGTTTTTGATACCAGAGGGAAATAAATTTTTTAAAAAGTTGCTTTTTGTCGTTTTTATGACGTCATAATCACGTGACTTAAGAAAAAATCCTTTAAGAAATAGAAAGAAGACCTCTAGGCCGATATGCTGTCCAATTTTCATGCTTCTAACGCATCAGGTTCCCTTGTAACATTAAAATATAAATTTAGGACCTAAGTTCGAATCTTGGTTTTGCCATAAAATCTCAATTTTTTCAAATTTTGAAATTTGAATGCTAGGGTGCACTTCTACCTTCTAAAATACATCTACTGTGAAAATATCAAGAAAATCAGACCAGAATTGAAGGCTCTAGAGCGCGAACAAACTTTTGAAGCTGACGTCAAATCTGACGTCAATTGACGTCATTGAAAATTAAAAATTATTGAATTTAAAAATTTATACTTTTTTATTAATTTTCATGTTGCTTGCCATTGGCAAAAATTAAAATAATAATAATAATAACTAGATGTCATTCGTTTAAACGAATGAGGCTTTCTGCAACATCTGCTTTATATAGTATATATAGAAGATAAAATAATCTGTCCAAATTGCAACTTTCTATCTCCTCTATTTCTATATAAAATAGCACAAATAGAACACATTCTGTCAATTATTCAGCTATAATTCTTATTCATACATATATTTACAAAAATCGATATTTATTGAGATATGGCTACATATATGCAGTAGGGGTGAAATCAAAATTTCCTCACGTGACTAATACCCCATAAAAATTTCATCGTCCTAGGACTATTGCAACATATTAAAATAAGCGTTTAGTTAGGAAGAAGAAAAGAATAATAACAATAAAAAATGACGTCACGTGACGTCATATGACGTTTATTTTTTCTTAATTGTTAAGACACCCAAAGACCTACTAACTGACAAAATTTCAACTTTCTATCTCAAATAGGACAGTTTTTATAAGCATTTAAAAATTGGCGTCCTTGGTTCGAATCTTGGATTCGCCATAGATGCTTGGACTTTTCGAATTTTGAAAAAGGGACACCGGTATACAAAATAAGAACGTAATATACACATTCTGTGAAAATTTAATGAAAATCGGCCCATTTAATCGAAATATCTGCGTCTGGATCATTTGTCAGTAAATTTTCATTTCCCTTTGACAATTTCAACATATACTCTTGTTAATATTAGAAATACATTATCATATAATTATCATATAATGACGTCATGTGACGTCATATGACGTTTCTTTTCACGAAATGTTAAAGACTCCCAGAGACCTATGTACTGACCAAATATCAATTTTCTATCTCAAATAGGACCGATTTTATTAGAATTTGAAAATTTACGACCTTGGTTCGAATCTTGGAATCGCTATAGAACCTTGGACTTTTCGAATTTTGAAAAACGGACACCGGGATGCACAACTAGAACTTAATATACACAATCTGTGAAAATTTGATGAAAATCGGTTCACAAACAATGGCTGTAGAGCGCGTACAAACTTTTGTTGCATATTTCAAGTGTGACGTCATATGACATCATAGGCCTATGAAAATCATAGAAATCAAAATTTCAGCCTTTGAAGCATGTAACATTAAATTTTCATTGCCCTTAGACAATTTCAACATATAGAAATATTCTTGTTAATATTAGAAATACATTATCATATAATGACGTCACGTGACGTCATCTGACATTTATTTTCACAAAATGTTTAAAACTTCTAGAGACCTATATACTGACTCAATATTATCTTTCTATCTTAAAAAAGACAGATTTTATAAGCATTTAAAAAATTTACGACCTTGGTTCGAATCTTGGATTCGCTATAAAACCATGGACTTTTCGAATTTTGAAAAACGGACACCGGGATGCACAACTAAAACTTAATATACACAATCTGTGAAAATTTGATGAAAATCGGTTCACAAACAATGGCTGTAGACCGCGTACAAACTTTTGTAGCATATTTCAAATGTGACGTCATATGACGTCATAGGCATATGAAAATCATAGAAATCAAAATTTCCTCACCTGACTAATAAGTCATAAAAATTTCATCGTCCTAGGGGTATTGCAACATAGAAAAATAAGCGTTTAGTTAGGAAGAAAAAAAGAACTAGATTTCATTCGTTGATACGAATGATAGGACTTTCTGCTACATTTGTCAAACACTTAAAGCTAAAAAAGTAAAAGGATATGAAATTCCAGCCTTTAACTTGCTTTTGTATGGCCATAACTTAAATAAACTTTGAAAAATATAACCGTTTAACTTGGAGGATATGGCAAAAGTAACTGAAAATCATTTTTTTATATCGATTTATTTAACTTGGACTATTTTTATAATCTATGTTACAAATCAAATTTATTTAAAATGCTTACATAGGCATAAGAAAATCAATGAAATGAAATATAAAGTATCTTGAATATATTTAGTATTTTTTTCATGCTCCTTACAACTTTGCAACATATAGAAATTAACGCGTAGATATGTTAACATTCTTTTTGACCTTATGACGTCAAATGACGTTAATCCTCACAGAATATGAATAAGTCTCAAAGACTAATATTCAGTCCAAATATCAACTTTCTAAATCATCTGAAAGCGATTTTATATGTATTTGAAATTTGACGTCAATGGTTCGAAACCTGGATTCGCCATAGAACCATTCCTTTTTCAA
This sequence comes from Solen grandis, assembly GCA_021229015.1. Lineage (NCBI taxonomy): Eukaryota > Metazoa > Mollusca > Bivalvia > Adapedonta > Solenidae > Solen > Solen grandis. Next base: position 90,388,030 of record CM037777.1, read on the forward strand.
ATTTGTAAAAAGGGACCCGGGATACACATATAGAGCGTTACATATACATACTGTGAAATTTTGATGAAAATCGGTCCAAAAATTATGGCTGTACACCGCGTAAAACCTTTTTGTCCTGACGTGAAAAATCTTACGTGATATAACGTCACATTAATATGAATTACATTGCATTCTAAAGCACATGGATTGATGTACATACCATTAGATTTCCATGGTCCTGGGAAGTAAACAACATATTTAAATTAACGCGTATATATCAGAAATTATTTTTGACCTTATGACGTCATATGACGTCATGTGACGTTCATCTTCATAGAATGTAAAGCACTCTTGGAGACTTATATACTATCCAAATATAATATCATATTTCTTACTCATATGGAAACGATTTTATACGTATTTGAAATTTGACGTCTATGGTTCGAATTTTGGATCCGCCATAAAACCTTTGCATTTTCGAATTTGGAAAAACGGACACCGGAATGTACAACTAGACTTTAACATACACATTCTGTGAAATATTAATGAAAATCGGCCAAGAAATAAAAGCTGTAGACCGTGTACAAGCATTTTGAGACGACGTCAAGTTTGACGTCAAAACACGTCATAGTCAAATGAAAATTATTGAAATGGAAACAGTTCTTTCTGAAGCATATGGTATTAAATTTTCAAGGTGCTCGGACGTAAACAACATAAACATTAACACATAAACATAAGAAATTACCTTTCACCTCATGACGTCATATGACGTAATATGACGTTCATCTTCAGAGAATGTAAAGTAACCCTTGCGACTTATATTATGTCCAAATATCATCTTTCTAGCTCATTTGTAAGCGATTTTATACGCATTTGAAATTTGACGTCAATGGTTCGAACCTTGGATTCGCCATAGAACTATTGCATTTTCGAATTTGGAAAAGCGGACACCGGAAGGCACAACTAGAGCCTAACATACGCATTCTGTGAAATTTTGATGAAAATCGGCTCAGTAATAATGGCTGTAGACCGCGTACAAACATTTTCAGACGACGTCAAGTTTGACGTCAAAACACGTCATAGTCAAATGAAAATTATTGAAATGCAAACAGTTCTATCTGAAGCATATGCTATTAAATTTTCAAGGTGCTCGGACTTGTATAACATATAAAAATTAACACGTAAAAATTAGAAATTACCTTTCACCTCATGACGTCATATGACGTCATATGACGTTCATCTTCAGAGAATGTAAAGTTACCCTTGAGACTTATATTCTGTCCAAATACCATCTTTCTAGCTCATTTATAAGCGATTTTATACGCATTTGAAATTTGACGTCAATGGTTCGAATCTTGGATTCGCCAAAGAACCATTGCCTTTTCGAATTTTGAAAAACGGGCACCGGAAGGCACAACTAGAGCCTAACATACACATTCTGTGAAATTTTGATGAAAATCGGCCCAGAAATAATGGCTGTAGACCGCGTACAAACTTTTTCACCTGACGTCAAATCTGACGCTATGTGACGTCATATAAATATGATATTCATTGTATTCGAAAGCTCATGGTTTGAAATATATGACATAAAATTTTCATTGTTCTGGGTCAATGGCAACATATCGAAATTAACACAAATATAAGAGGAAGAAAAAAAGAATAATAAGAAGAAGAATAACTAGATTTCATTCGTTGATACGAATGATAGGACTTTCTGCTACATTTGTTAAACACTTAAAAGCTAAAAAAGTAAAAAGATATGAAATTTCAGCCTTTAACTTGCTTTTGTATGGCCATAACTTAAATAAACTTTGAAAAATATAACCGTTTAACTTGGAGAATATGGCAAAAGTAACTGAAAATCATTTTTTATATCGATTTATTTAACTTGGATTATTTTTATAATCTATGTTACAAATCAAATTTATTTAAAGTGCTTACAGTTCGAATTTCATCCTGTAATAATTGCCGAAGACCGCATAAAAGCTTGTGTAGACAGCGTCAAGTTTGATGTCATGTGACGTTATAGGCATAAGAAAATCAATGAAATGAAATATTAAGTATTTTGAATATATCAAGTAATTTTTTCATGCTCCTTACAACTTTGCAACATATAGAAATTAACGCGTAGATATATTAACATTCTTTTTGACCTTATGACGTCAAATGACGTTAATCCTCACAGAATATGAATATGTCTCAAAGACTAATATTCAGTCCAAATATCAACTTTCTAAATCATCTGGAAGCGATTTTATATGTATTTGAAATTTGACGTCAATGGTTCGAAACTTGGATTCGCCATAGAACCATTGCTTTTTCGAATTTGTAAAAAGGGACCCAAGATACACATAAAGAGCGTTACATATACATTCTGTGAAATTTTGATGAAAATCGGTCCAAAAATAATGGCTGTACACCGCGTAAAATCTTTTTGTCCTGACGTCAAATCTTACGTGATAAAACGTCACATTAATATGAATTACATTGCATTCTAAAGCACACGGATTGATGTACATACCATTAGATTTACATGGTCCTGGGAAGTAAACAACATATTTAAATTAACGCGTATATATCAGAAATTATTTTTGACCTTATGACGTCATATGACGTCATGTGACGTTCATCTTCATAGAATGTAAAGCACTCTTGGAGACTTATATACTATCCAAATATAATATCATATTTCTAACTCATCTGGAAACTATTTTATACGTATTTGAAATTTGACGTCAATGGTTCGAATTTTGGATCCGCCATAAAACCTTTGCATTTTCGAATTTGGAAAAAAGGACACCGGAATGTACAACTAGACTTTAACATACACATTCTGTGAAATATTAATGAAAATCGGCCCAGAAATAATGGCTGTAGACCGCGTACAAGCATATTTAGACGACGTCAAGTTTGACGTCAAAACACGTCATAGTCAAATGAAAATTATTGAAATGGAAACAGTTCTATCTGAAGCAAATGCTATTAAATTTTCAAGGTGCTCGGACGTAAACAACATATAAAAATTAACACATAAAAATTAGAAATTACCTTTCACCTCATGACGTCATATGACGTCATATGACGTTCATCTTCAGAGAATGTAAAGTAACCCTCGAGATTTATATTCTGTCCAAATATCATCTTTCTAGCTCATTTGTAAGCGATTTTATACACATTTTAAATTTGACGTCAATGGTTCGAATCTTGGATTCGCCATAGAACTATTGCATTTTCGAATTTTGAAAAGCGGACACCGGAAGGCACAACTAGAGCCTAACATACGCATTCTGTGAAATTTTGATGAAAATCGGCCCAGAAATAATGGCTGTAGACCGCGTACAAACATTTTTAGACGACGTCAAGTTTGACGTCAAAGCACGTCATAGTAAAATGAAAATTATTAAAATGCAAACAGTTCTATCTGAAGCATATGCTATTAAATTTTCAAGGTGCTCAGACTTGTAAAACATATAAAAATTAACACGTAAATATTAGAAATTACCTTTCACCTCATGACGTCATATGACGTCATATGACGTTCATCTTCAGAGAATGTAAAGTTACCATTGAGACTTATATTCTGTCCAAATATCATCTTTCTAGCTCATTTGTAAGCGATTTTATACGCATTTGAAATTTGACGTCAATGGTTCGAATCTTGGATTCGCCATAGAACGATTGCCATTTCGAATTTTGAAAAACGGACACCGGAAGGCACAACTAGAGCCTAACATACACATTCTGTGAAATTTTGATGAAAATCGGCCCAGAAATAATGGCTGTAGACCGCGTACAAACTTTTTCACCTTACGTCAAATCTGACGTTATATGACGTCATATGAATATGAAATTCATTGCATTCGAAAGCTCATGGTTTGAAATATATGCCATAAAATTTTCATTGTTCTGGACCATTGGCAACACATCGAAATTAACACAAATACAAGAGGAAGAAAAAAAGAATAAGAAGAATAAGAATAACTAGATGTCATTCGTTTAAACGAATGATAGGACTTTCTGCAACATCTGCTTTATATAGTATATATAGAAGATGACATAATAGATAATCTGTCCAAATTGCAACTTTCTATCTCCTCCTCTATTTCTATATAAAATAGCACAAATAGAACACATTCTGTGAATTTTAATAAAAGTCCGCCCATATCTTGCACATGTAGTTTACATACAAAATCTATACTATGTCATATGACATGAAAGAAAAATGAAACTGTGTTCAAATGTAAGTTTCTAACTTTCATCACACATAGAATTTCACCACTCCAGCTCAGTTGTAACCTTGTTTAATTTTAGCCTCAGTAGGAAGAAGTATTGAATATTTGTATAGTGCTATATCCTTTCGACACCTGTAACGTAGTTAAACGTATTTAGCGATTTTGGCGTGTTTGGGCTTCCGTAGTTTTGCCATAAATTCCTGGAATTTCGAACTATGGTGATATTTTGAAAGGTAACATCCCAGCCTACAAACTGATGCAATATGAATAGCGTTAGCATAACAATGCAGTTTTTAGATGGTCTAAAATGTGGGGCTGCGTGTGAATTTTTCAAGGCTTGCAAACTGCTCGCTAGCTACATAGTGTTGCAAATACGGATTTTTGTCTTGTGCCGTTGTACATGTATTAACTTCAATGCTTATTTTGGAAACAGTTAACATTCGACAAAAAACAACAACAACAAAAAAAGAACAAAATCAAGATAAAGCCCATCAATTGCAATTTGATTTTTTTTTTTTTTTTTTTTTTTTTTTTTTTAAGTCGTTGCGCAAGTATTTAAGCCTGGTGACCCCTGCGCGTGACCTTTTCCATATTTTTATGATGCATGATTATGAAATATCTTATTTTCCATGTAACTTTCTTATATGAAGTCCAATTTCAATAAACTTGGTACCGTTAGAAAGCTCTTAAAACATGCTACATTTTATACGCATAATGTATAAACTTATCTTCAGTCGTTTCTGAGATATTGACTGTTAAACCTCAAGAAAACAGCATATTATCAGCAAAATTAGCTTCATTTCGTTTAGTTTTTTTGCTTATAAATTGGTATTGCGTAAACCAATTTTAATAAACTAAATATCTTTGGAAACGTCAATTATTCAGCTATAATTCTTATTCATACATATATTTACAAAAATCGATATTTATTGAGATATGGCTACATATATGCAGTAGGGGTGAAATCAAAATTTCCTCACGTGCCTAATAAGCCATAAAAATTTCATCGTCCTAGGACTATTGCAACATATTAAAATAAGCGTTTAGTTAGGAAGAAGAAAAGAATAATAGTAAGAAACAAATGACGTCACGTGACGTCATATGACGTTTATTTTCACATAATTGTTAAGACACCCAGAGACATACTAACTGACAAAATTTCAACTTTCTATCTCAAATAGGACAGTTTTTATAAGCATTTAAAAATTGACGACCTTGGTTCGAATCTTGAATTCGCTATAGAACCATGGACTTTTCGAAATTTGAAAAACGGACACCGGTATACACAATAAGAACTTAATATACACATTCTGTGAAAATTTGATAAAAATCGGCCCATTAATAATGGCTCTGGACCGTGTACAATCTTTCTTAGTCAATTTCAAATGTGACGTCATATGACGTCATAGACTTCTGAAAATCATTGAAATCGAAATTTCAGAATCCGAAACATGCGGCATTAAATTTTGATTGCCCTTCGAAAATTTCAATATATAGAAATAATCTTGTTAGAATTAGAAATTCATTATCATATAATGACGTCACGTAACGTCATATGACATTTATTTTCACAAAATGTTTAAGACTCCCAGAGACCTATATACTGACCCAATATCATCTTTCTATCTCAAATAGGACCGATTTTATAAGAATTTGAAAATTTACGACCTTGGTTCGAATCTTGAAATCGCTATAGAACCTTGGACTCTTCGAATTTTGAAAAACGGACACCGGGATGCACAACTAGAACTTAATATACACATTCTGTGAAAATTTGATGAAAATCGGTTCATTAATAATGGCTCTGGACCGCGTACAAACTTGTGTAGCTTATTTCAAGTGTGACGTCATATGACGTCATAGAGATATGAAAATCATAGAAATCAAAATAACATTTCTTGGAGAATATGACATCAAAATTTCATTGTCCTTGGACCATATTAACATATATAATTATGTGTTTAAAAATTAGAAATTTGATGACGTCATATGACGTCACAAGACGTCCATTTTCACAAAAATTTAAATCTATCGGAGATCTATGTACTGACAAAATATCAACCTTCTGTCTAATTTAGGGACAATTTTATGAGCATTTGTCAATTTGACGTCCTTGGTTTGAATCTTGCATTCGCCATAGAACCTTGTGCTTTTCGAATTTTGAAAAACGGACAACGAGATGCACAACTAGAACTTAATATACACATTCTGTGAAAATTTGATAAAAATCGGTTCATTAATTATCGCTCTGGACCGCGTACAAACTTTTGTAGCAAATTGCCAAGTGTGACGTCATATGACGTCATAGGCATATGAAAATTATAGAATTTTTTAATTACGCATATGAATATATATTATATTTCCTACTTTAATTTTTTTTCGTATGGACTTCTCATGCATGAACTTTGTGAAGTAAGCCATATGTCGAAAATAAATAAATCTTTATTTTGATATCGCTTTCTTATAACTTGACCAATTTTAGTTGTTGTTGTTGTTGTATTGGGGTTTACCGTCGCTGTGATAGTATTTCAATCATATAGAGACGTCCAGCTAATTACAGGTGGAGGAAGACCCCGAGTACACAAAGATACGCGGATATAACCACCGACCTACCGCAAGCCAGCTGGAAGGCTTCCTCACATGAAAAATCCGAAGTCCCTACCGGAATTCGAACCCACAGCGGTGAGGGGCTGAGAGATTCCAAGTTTAGTATTCTAGGTACCAAAATAAATGTCCTGAAAATCCCTACAATTCAATTGTAGCATATTTGGGTCTAGTTTTATAGGTTTTCAAAATATAAGCAATTAAACTTAAACCTATTAATTCTGCATATCAAAATTCTATTTTTTTTTTAATTTCGTGTACAGTCGCGGGAATAAAACCGTAAATGCTACCATGCAATAGATTCGTCGACGCGTGTAGCCTCGTGAGTTAAATTTCAATAATGCTTGTACATACGATGGAGACGACTGTATTACGTTATAGTTAGTGTTTATTAAGAGAGAATTTAACAGTTAAGAAGCCAGAATGAGCGTAGCGAGTGGCGGGTTCTTAACTGTTTAATTCTCTCTTAATGTTTGAAAATATATTTTGTCCAATGAAATCATTCCATTTTTTCAAAATTTTGTCTCCATTTAATTCATTTAATCCGCATCAACTTGTCACTAAACACTATTCCGCTAAATCAACTGATAAATTTAAAACCAGCTTCAAGCCGACCGGTGCACTAAATTCATACGCATGTTATTTGGCCTTAAATAGGTCAAAAAGTAGTCGGGTGACTCCATGTTTAAAATGTACAGAATTATTTCTCTTGAATAGATCTATCTAATGAGAGTAAGTTTGGATGCCAATGTCCCTTACAGCACGCATGTGTAACGTGTTACAGGGATTTTTGATGTGAACGCATGAACATCGACAAAAAATAATACACAGCAACCATAGAGAACAAACAATTACTCACCAGCATTCTGAATAATTCAAAATAACAAAAGAACTCTGCCCTTCCGCTTAGTTTAGTTTAAACATGTATTATTGCCTAAGTAATGGTGATATAACATTGAAGATTTTAAAAAATAAGTAAGAGGGTTTGACCACAAGTTCTAACAACATTAGTATCGGTCATCGCTTTAAAGACACTTGTGTAATTTCAATGTCTACACATGTTAACACAGAATGGGCAATATATAACTAATTACTAAACAAAGCGATTAAGTAAATATCCGATTAAATAAATTCAAATTGAAAAATGTATATAAATAATGAGAAGAGAAGAAAAAAAAAACACTAACAAACAAGGGTTATTTTAATCAAAAAAAAAAAATGTCCAAAACAGAACATATATAGGTGCAGATATATGAACCTTTCTAAACAGTATCTTTTATTCAAATTTCAATCACCACTTTTTTGCCGAAGAGATCAAAGTCGGCTTCCGGTTCAATGCTCATTTGGAGCGTAGATCTACATAGATATACACAGCTAGAGCGACGCATTGACCTTTGACATAACATGCTACATGTCACGTGATGTAATTCACGCCGGGAACATGTTGATAGGGCGGAGTCTAAAAAATCAATACTATATTTGGAATGTGCGACTGCGTTAAATTTCAAAACATAATTCCAAACACTAAGTAGGTTAGTGTTATTTAATAAGCATTAAGTCCATTAAATCGGTCGCGCGGCTTTGCCGCGCCACACCGATTTAATTTCATTAATGCTTACTAAAGAAACACTAACCTATACTTAATTAACACTGACTAACTTAGAGGTTTGCCCCGCCCTATTACTACGTTATGCTGCTATATTAGAAGATGGCGCCATATAAGTGTTACGTCAGCGTGTTGTTAAAGTATTCACACACGTGCACGTGCTTTCCAAATATGGATGTAACACATAAATTTCGCGCATTTTTTGACCGTCGGCTCATTTCTTTTTCAGATTTCAATCAATTTATGTGATGGTTGTTTTTTTTATTTATTTATCTTGTTTTAATTAGTTGAGAAATCAGAAAATATCAACTGATTGACATTAAAGAAAGAACGAAATATGTAAAAAATAATCGTTTAAAAAAGTCGGTGTCAGCGGAAGATATCAAGGCTAGGAATACCCCGGAAATACCAAATCAAACGAGATAACACATGATCTGTAAGTTGTTTAAAAACGTTATATCAATTATTTCAATTCTTGTATTTACCAAATTCGTAAACATAGGTACTGGTATAGCTCCCTTGGTTAGCGCTCAGCTTAATAAGGGTAGTTCCAGGACTGATGGCCCGGTGTCTGGATAATGTGACTGGGTGTGGTATCATGCCAACTGTCTACGACGTGATACTGTGCAGTGTGACAACACTACATTTGTCTCAAGTAGACATTGTCTCCAAAAGACTTAAATACTGTCGGTGGGACGTTAAACCTAATAAACTATACTTGTATTTTAGTATTTAATTTAGCATCTTTTTCTTTCCTTAGGAGTCCCTTTGCAAAAAATATTTCCGAAACTCCTCATTCTTATGTAAATGTTTATCTATAAACATGATTATTTAAGCAACTTTAATAAACGTTTACAAAAGACGTCAACATGCGCCAGTGTGCATACCTCGTGTGTAGTGATCGGTGTAGTAAACACTGCCATATATGATATCAGTTTGTTTGTTGGGTTTAACGTCCCACCGACAGTAATTCAGCCAGTCACGATGCCTACTTCATGCGGGTATAGGACTACCACACTGCAGTATCACGCCGTAGACATGTGGCATGATACCACACCCAGTCACATCATCCTGATACCGCGCTAACCAGTCCTGCAAATACCCTTATATACTGAGCGCCAAGCAAGGGAGCTATAACAGTTCCATTTTTTACAACTTTGGTATGTCGGGTCGGGAATCGAACCCACGACTTTCCGCTCCCGAGGCGGACGCTCTAACCACTCGGGCACCGGAAAGGGTACGCTTGTTTAGCTAGTAATAACAATATGATATAAGTAAAAAGTCACTTTCAGCTAGGCACTTAACATCCACGTATTTTGTAAACTTACATATTTTCCGAAAATGCTTCAATTAACGTGAAAGCGAAAGTAGGATATTTCTCGAAAATTCTTACACTTGGGTTTATATTCGTATTTTTGATGTAACTTCCTTATATTTAATCAATTTTAAAACTCTAAGTACCAAAATAATCGTCTTAAAATTCTCTACATCTCACTTGCTTAAGGTGTGGACTTTTTTCTAATGAGCTTTGAGATATTAGCCGTAAAAGATTGACAACACGGCAGAATCGCTGAAATTCTACATGTTTAAATTCTTATTTTTGATGTAATTCCTTATACTTTGTTCAATTTCAAAACTTAAGGTACCACAATATTCGTCTAATAATTCTCTACATTTCACACGCTTTATGTTTCGGAATATTACTAATACTTTTTGAGATACAAGCTCTTAAACCACCTGAAAAATGAAAAATTCACCAAAGCTACATACACGAATTTCGTTTTTTTCCCATTACTCCATCAATCTTTGGCCAATCATTAAACTTTAGGCATCAAAAGAACTGCCAGACATTGCTCTACAAATAATATTCATCATTATATTTTGAAAAATCAAAGGTTTTCGAGGTATAAACTGTTAAACACAATGGGGGTTTCCAAATTTTCATTTTTCCGCCATAACTCAACCAATTCAAACCCGATCATCAAAAACTAAATATCATCTGAAAGGTCTTTCTAAGCACTACAAATTATACGCATAGTGTCTCGATAGAATATTTACCGTTTTTGAGATATTTAAGGCCGAAGAAAAAGCCGATAATTGATATATGACCTTGACCTTTGGGATTTGCCGGAAACGAAAGTGACATGGCTCCATAGAATCTAATACTGCATCTTCAGACAAAATTTCAAGCAAATCGTACAAAAAATAAAGCCTACAGGGCTTAAAAACCGTTAAGTTTTAATACGAAAGTTTTATTTGCATTATGACGTCATGTGACGTCATATGGCATTCATCTTTTTAGATTGTATAGAAGATCTGGAGACTAATATTCAGTCCAAATATCAGCTTTCTAGCTCTTCTGGAAGCGATTTTATACGCATTTGTAATTTGACGTCATTAGTTCGAATCTTCGATTCGCCATAAAACCTTTGCCTTTTCGAATTTGGAAACAAGGACACCGAAAGGCACAACTAGAGCCTAACATACACATTCTGTGAAATTTTGATGAAAATCGGTTCAGAAATAATGGCTGTAGACCGCGTACAAACTTTTTCACCTGACGTTGAATCTGACGTTATATGACGTCATATGAATATGAAATTCATTGCATCCGAAAGCTCATGGTTTGAAATATATGCCATAAAATTTTCATTGTTCTGAGTCAATGGCAACATCTCAAAATTAACACAAATATAAGAGGAAGAAAAAAAGAATAATAAGAATAATAACTAGATTTCATTCGTTGATACGAATGATAGGACTTTCTGCTAACATTGAAAAATATAAGATTAATACCGTCAGAAAGAATATATATTAAATTCCCTACCTTTATTTTTTTTTTTTTTTCGTATGGACTTCTCATGCATGAACTTTGTGATATTGCTTTCCTATAACTTTACCAATTTAGTATTCTAGTTACCAAAATAAATGGCCTGAAAATCCCGACAATTCCATTGTAACATATTTGAGTCTAGTTTTATAGGTATTCAAAATATAAGCAATTAAACTTAAACCTATTAATTCTGCATATCAAAATTCTTTTTTTATTTTCGTGTACAGTCGCGGGAATAAAAAAGTAAATGCTACCATGCAATAGAATCGTCGACGCGTGTAGCCTCGTGAGTTAAATTCCAATAACGCTTGTACATACGATCGAGAGACTGTATTACACAAAGTTACTCCATTTTTTTTGCAGCGTCTTGAACGGATGACATGTGTTGATTATTTTGTTTCAAACGTCTACACTTATACACGCTCATGGTATCTCAAGCTGGCAATTAAATTACATTGTACTATAACATATATTTTCACATAGGTTATCATTTATCATAAATTGGAATATAGCTTGTACAACATTTATCGATTGATGCAACAATAAAGTCGGGAAATTGCAATGTTTCAACAACGGTCTAAATGACATATGTCAAAACGCTCAAAGGATTGTGGGTAACGAATTTCTGCAACTGATATGTATATGTAACGTAAATAAAATGATTTGACAAAACATTAAATCATTGTCAACATTTGTTTAGTTTTTTTTTTTTCTTGGGTTGAACGTCCCACCGACAGTATTTTAGTCATTTGGAGACGATGTCTACTTAATGCTGTTATAGTGTTGCCATAGTGCAGTATCACGCACAGGCTACCGGCGTGGGACCCCCCAATGATACAAAGTAACAATTCAAAACACATTTTATAACAAAATTACACAAGAAAATAAATTGATATCATAAAATAAGAAAAGGTATGTAACTCTCCGTTCAAAATCTATAGGAAAACTGACCTGGTCTTATTCTGAGCTTCGTATCTGAACAATTTTCAGCCGATTTCAAATATGCCGGGCTTGTTCAACGCAGAAACAATAGGCCCTTTTGTTGCCGAGTCGATTTTCTATCTTTGATAAACTACAAAGACAATACAAGTCATGAAACTCAATGGAAACTGTACTCGGACACGATATGACCGAAGCAATGCATATCACAGCCAATGCTTTTTTGAACGGCAACCTCACAGAAATACAATATTTCCAACAAATACCCATATTAAACAATAAATTATGTATTTATTTAATTCTCACAAGTAATGCTTTTTTCTAGAAGTCGCTAGTATCGATGCATTCCGCCCTCATTCCACTGTTGCATTTTGTTATGACTGGCTGCTACCATATTGAATTGGTTATCGGCTTTTGTGATGATTACAATATGACATTGGGGAACCAGCGATTATGGTAGCCGTCAGTCAAACAAAATGCAACACTGGAATGAGTGCGGAATGCATCGATTCTAACGACCTCTGGAAAAAATCATTACTTGTGAGAATTAAATAAATACATAATTTATTGTTTAACATGGGTATTTGTTGGAAATATTGTATTTCTGTATTTCGAACCCAAGACCTCCCGCTCCCGAGGCGGACGCTCTAACCACTCGGCCACCCGGAACAGTACACTTGTTTAGCTAGAAATATCAATATGATATAAGTAAAAAGTTTTTTCTTTCAATTTATATGACTACTACATATCTGTAAACTTACATTTTCCGAAAATGCTTCAATTATGGTGAAAGCGAAAGTAGGATATTTTATGAACATTCTTACAAGTGGCTATGAATTCGTATTTTTTATGTAACTTCCTTATTTTTTTATCAATTTCAAAACTCTAGGTGCCAAAATAATCGTCTTAAAATTCTCTACATCTCACTTGCTTAATGTGTTGACTTATTCCATATGAGTTTTGAGATATAAGCCGTGAATCCCTGACATGACGGCAAAATCGCTGAAATTCTACATGTTTAAATTCTTATTTTTGATGTAACTTCCTTATACTTTGATCAATTTCAAAACTTAAGGTACCAAAATATTCGTCTAAACATTCTCTACATTTCACACGCTTTATGTTTAGGAATATTTTTAATACTTTTTGAGATATAAGCTTTTAAACCTCCTGAAGAATGAAAAAATCACCAAAGCTATATGCACGAATTTCGTTTTTTCCCCATAACTCCATGAATCTTTGGCCAATCATTAAACTTTAAGCATCAAAAGAACGATCAAACATTGCTCTACAAATAATATTCATCATCATATTTTCAAAAATCAAAGATTTTCGAGGTATAAACTGTTAAACACACTGGGGGTTACCAAATTTTCATTTTTCCGCCATAACTCAACCGATTCAACCCCGATCATCAAAAACTAAATATCATCTGAAAGGTTTTTCTAAGCTCTATAAATTATACGCATAGTGTTTCGATAGAATAATTACCGTTTTTGAGATATTTAAGGCCGAAGAAAAACCCGATATTTTATATATGACCTTGACCTTTGAGATTTTCCGGAAACGGAAGTGACATGCCTCCATAAAATCTAATAATGCATCTTCAGACAAAATTTCAAGCAAATCATACAAAAAATAAAGCCTACAGGGCTTAAAAACCGTTAAGTTTTTATACGAAAGTTTTATTAGCATTATGACGTCATGTGACGTCATATGGCGTACATCTTTACAGAATGTAAAGAAGATCTAGAGACTAATATTCAGTCAAAATATCAGCTTTCTAGTTCTTCTGGAATCGATTTTATACGCATTTGAAATTTGACGTCATTAGTTCGAATCTTGGATTCGCCATAAAACATTTGCCTTTTCGAATTTGGAAACAAGGACATCGAAAGGCACAACTAGAGCCTAACATAAACATTCTGTGAAAATTTGATGAAAATCGGTCTAGAAATAATGGCTGTAGACCGCGTACAAACTTTTTCACCTGACGTCAAATCTGACGTTATATGACGTCATATGAATATGAAATTCATTGCATCCGAAAGCTCATGGTTTGAAATATATGCCATAAAATTTTCATTGTTCTGAGTCAATGGCAACACCTCAAAGTTAACACAAATATAAGAGGAAGAAAAAAAGAATAATAAGAATAATAAAAAAACAGTACAAACCCAATATGACTTTCTGCCGAAAGGGCAGAAAGTCCTAATAAAAAACAGTACAAACCCAATAGGACTTTCTGCCGAAAGGGCAGAAAGTCCTAATAATAATAAGAAGAAGAATAAACATAACAAACCCAATAGGACTTTCTGCCGAAAGGGCAGAAAGTCCTAATAAGAAAAATAAACATAACAAACCCTATACGTTTTCCGCAAGTTTGCGGAAAGCCGTAATAAAGAATAACACTTATACTACTGAGTTTCTAGTTATGATAATTGTTTTTTTAAGACTTGAGTTTTAAAGTTTAGACCGATTCGTCTGAAATTTGGAAGTGGACTGAATGGAGAATCAGCAAGAATATGTATGCATATGCAGAATTAAGCCGTATCCTAATTATTAAACATAACCGCTTCATAAATCACAGCCCCTTTAGGAGTCGCGCATTACATGATTCAACGGACCTACCTATTTAAAGTTTCGGCATATTAAAGTTGTTGAACCTTAATGCATTCGTTTTGAAATTCTGTAGGTTTTTTTTTGTTTTTGTTTTTTTGTTTTTGTCTTTTGTGTGTGTGTGTGTGTTTGTGTGTTTTCTATATATTTTAAGAAAGCATTCTGTGCGATATAAGAAATTTATAAACGCAGATTATGTGGATTTTAGTTTAACTAATCCTAAATGCGTTCGCAAATTGTGTGAGGGTATACGC
>CM037777.1:90403195-90453195 GCA_021229015.1 Solen grandis
TAAGCGATCACTTTTTTTTTTGTTCCCTTGACTGACCGCTTAAGGCAGGTATCCTGCAATTCTGGCCCCTACCTCGGGCAACAGTTTTCATTTATACACAAATTACTATGAAGCATCTTTTTATTACCTGATTAATCATTCCATAATTAAATGAAATAAAAAAAATTAAAAGGTATACTGTCTATAATTTTATTTAGAGTGGTCAACAGTTCAGCTCTTACAACGTATGTATGTGACAGCTCGAAAACTTTGCCTTTTCAGTAGTTCGCTGTGCTAGAAAACGACAAAATTTACGTAAAATGGCTTATATATAGGGTATCAGCTAATGATTGGGAATATATATATATATATATAAGGTTACGATCCAAACCCGAACCTCTCGCAAAACAGACGGAGGCTTTATCACAGCGTGGTCTACATTTTATGACAACATGCAACACATCTTTGCCAGCATGAATTCAAACGCAATCTTTGTTTGCATAACCACCAAATCATCAAATCATCTATATGTAGACGAGGATAATCTGAGATTTGTGAAGAGAAATGTAACTGGGTCCGTCTTCAGGTCACACTTAAAAGGACCACTTTATTTGAAAAAAAACAAACAAAAAAAAAACAAAAAAAAAAAACAGGATGCATACACAATTTCTTCTCTTAGCTTTATAGCCTAAACATATATCCATTTGTAACCACAGATACATATTACGGGTGCAGAAAATATAGACATACATAGGAGTACCGCTGCTCACATATGACGTAGAATTAAAAAGATTCCAGGGACGCCTCTGTATGAAAGTTGTTGTTGTTGTATTGGGGTTTACCGTCGCTGCGATAGTATTTCAATCATATAGCGACGTCCAGCTAATTACAGGTGGAGGAAGACCCCGAGTACACAGAGGTACCCGGGTAGAACCACCGACCTACCGCAAGCCAGTTGGAAGGCTTCCTCACATGAAAATTTGTATGAAAGGAAGAAGTTAACATTTGGCTTGCGTTAAAAATATAATTGAACTTTCTTCATTTGAAAATTCATTGAAAATTTGTACACTCAAAATGGGAAAATTATATACTTTCGAGCATTGAAAGAATAGGTCGAATACCGGTATTAGAACAGATTGAAGGGTGTATGATCATAACAGATCTATTCAAATCTATTTTACAAGTCTTATACAAGTCTATATTTTATTGTTTTATTGCCAGATTGTGCAAAAATCGCGCAAACTGCCTTCTAGGCTTAAACACCACGTATGTACTTTGTGTAAACACTCTTCTTTATGTTGAATTGATATATGAATACCGAATATAATGGGTATATAAACACTCTTGTAAAGAGTACGGTTGTGTAACATATAACATGCAGACGCATTTCACTGCACTCTCTCTACAACTTTACTCATTTATATCTTTATTTAACCTGCTGTGCGATATGCAATAAACAGATATCAGCTCGCGAATATTGTAAGGCTGATCAGGGTATTGTCCTGTACTTCTTGATTCAATTTTAGATAAGCTGGTAAAACTTTACAGTTTTTTCATATTCCAAATTGCATAGCTTTAAGTGTGCATGGTCTAGAACTTGTTTGTTTTACTTGGTTTAACAGCCCATCAACATGATTTCGATCATTTGTTTTTCCCCACATGAGAGATTTATAAAACCTTGTAGAGAATTATAGCCACAATTTAAATAAATCATGAAAATGTATGCAATATAGAAAAACCACGCCTCCTGTGAAATCTTAATTGAAATCTGGTTATGACATAGTATTATACACCGAATACAGTTTGAAATTACATATCAAAAACGACAAACCTGTGGCCGAGGCCTCGTTATCAAACCCTTTGAATGACCCTTTTCCAAATGCAACCGCCATGATCTTTAATTGATATTTACAGATCCCGTTTTTTCACTTCGATTTACTGGGTGGCTTATTTCTACCTAGTCGTTGATTCAGCCTTAATACCAAGAATTTCACATCTTTTAGTGATGTATGTATATATATATAAAGTCAAGTGGTCATTTTTAAAATCCAAAACACAGCGTCCCAGATTCAGTATTCCTGGCTTTAATACACTTACTGCATTGTTGTAAGCATGTTTATAGCTGAATGAGGAACTTAATCATACACTGTCAAACGTTCAGCTTGAACGGAAGTTCAAGTCAGATATACACTTATGTTTAGTGTACATATGGGAGAGTTATATAGGTGATCATGTTTTTGATAAATAAACGCATCGTCAGCCTGTACTGTAAAATCATTAATTTTCGTTGACATTAAACTTCGTGGAATCTGTAATATGGTTAAGTTGTTGTTGTTGTTGTATTGGGGTTTACATTCGCTGTGATAGTATTTCAATCATATAGCGACATCCAGCTAATTACAGGTGGAGGAAGACCCCGAGTACACAGAGGTACCCGGGTAGAACCACCGATCTACCGCAAGCCAGCTGGAAGCCTTCCTCACATGAAAAATCCGAAGTCCCTACCGGGATTCGAACCCACAGCGGTTAGGGGCTGAGAGATTTGTAGTCTACGACTGTAACCGCTCGGCCACGGCTGCCCCCGTAATATGGTTAATTTTGGTACAGATATTCGTGTATTAGTGATCTACAACAAGCGAGTTATATCAAATGAATATACTTTGTGGGAATTAATATTCGTGGAAATACGGTCCACGAACTAGACTGTCTTCATGTATGACGGGGCGTGACGTAACGAAAGGCGACAAACATGATTCCGATATAGTCCCTGCTTCTGTTGAAATGTGGGTATATTGAAGTTCAGTCAAACCTGAGTATATATCATAATACTATTTGGCCTTTTTTCAAAATTCAAATAGAATAATAATATAACTTGCTCAAACGCTTGATATAAAACTGTTTAAAAAAAGAAATAATCAAAATTTTCTTTTAAAAGGAAGGCTTGATCATTTAATTATTAGCCCGTCTATCCAAAGCATCTGTTGCTTAACTACCAACTTTTTTTGTTCGTCTTTGTCCCAATATAATAACCAAGTATACATGTAAGGTTTAAATTTAGCTTTCAAGATTTGTTGACACATGCTTCAGAGCCGGATCCAGGAATTCAGGTTAGATGTGTGTGTGTGTGGGGGGGGGGGGGGGTAATTTAAATAAGAGGGCCAAGATGGCCCTGTGTCGCTCACCTGAGTAAGATTGCTGTGTTAGGCAAGATGACAAAAATGTGGCATCTAACGTGTTTTTTTGTTTTGTTTTTCTAACATTTGCCGTGAATTCATGCACTCATCATTCTTATCAAGTTTAATAAAGACTGGTACAAAAATATAAACCCCTAACGTGTTCGAAGATTTTTCTAAAATTTGCCTTGGTGATCTACTTTTTGACCCCATGTGGCCCATTTTGAATTCATCCGAGAATTGATGTAAACAAACTTAAGTTTTTAATTTCCGGTGACCTAGTTTTTGAACCCACATGACCCGATTTCAAACTCATCCAAGATATTATGTAGACAAACGTTCTGACCAAAGTTCATGAAGATTGGGTCAAAACTGTTGCCTCTAGAGTGTTCACAAGGATTTCCTAAGATTTGACCTAATGACCTAGTTTTTGACCCAACATGACCCAATTTCAAACTCAAAGTTTCATGAAGATTGGACCAAAAATGTGGCCTCTATCATGTTCACAAGGTTTAATTAATATTTGACCTGGTGACCTAGTTTTTGATTCCACGTAACCCATTTTCGAACTCATCCAAGATATCATGTAGAAAAACATCCTGACCAAGTTTCATGAAGGTTTGGCCAAAACTGTGGCATCTAGATTGTTCACAATTAATTGTTGACGACGCAAGACGCGGACGCACATCGCACGACGGACAAAAAGCGGTCACAAAAGCTCACCCTGTGCACAAGTGCTCAAGTGAGCTAAAAAGTAGGCAGTGACATTGTAAGCGGCTTGCCGCTTTGCTCGAGCCGTGATAAGGGTTCCGGTTGAACTTAGGATCCGGAAGAACTCCCCTGCGATTTTTTTTCAATTTAAAGCTGTAAAATAGTGCAGTCTTGTAAGTTTTTGCGGGGTTTTGTGTCTACATTTATGTAGGGTCGGGGAATTTTTGAGGGGCGCGCGCGCCGGGTGCCCCCCCTCCCCCGCCATTGAATCCGCCAGTGTGCTTGCAAGTGTTGTTGAAATCTGTGTGTATTGAATTAACAGATTGAATCAATTGGTTATACAAAGTTGTTTTTTTGTGTGTTTTTTTCAAGAGTTAAGTGTAGATTGCTGCATTTGCTAAACTACCAACTGAACTGTGAAGGCCTATATAATAATTGTTCTAATAATAATACATGGTTTCCGGGTTGTATTTTGTTAAAAGTCAATGCAGTGTACCAGAACAAACAGTCAGCTGCTGAAGTTGCATCGGCCGGGCGATACGTCGCATGGAACTTCGAGCCCTTGTGTTTCTGATTGGTTGTTTGGTCCTCCCGACAATTCATTTTAACATCGGGAAACCCGCATATGACGTGTACACAAACTGGTTAATCTCGGCTATAGATGCCAAATGCAGCATGTCCAAAATATTATGAGAACAATGATGAGGAAATCACAAAATGAAGTAATATAATGGCTTGGGCCGTGGCAGCAAGTCAAAAAAGCATGTAGTTGGAACATAATTTACCATTCTTGTTGTAAACATTCGGATTAGACCTCCAATGGCAAAGATACGGCATGAATATCCACAATATATTTATCATTATTCCTCTAAAACTATTCGTTTAGGCAATTGAATTGAAAAACTCCGTTTCCGGGTAATATTTGTGGAAAAATACATTTAAGGATTTATAATTTAAATACTCTTCAGCAAGAATTCATCAAAATCTAAACAAACTGTTTGTCCCTATTTAAATATGTGCAAATTATTGCACGATTTTTTTTTATTGAAGGTGTACTGACATAAAACGAGCAATCTGATTGGATGATGAATTTCAACAGTTCAAAGAAAGCAACCAATCAAATAATTTCCCTCGGCTGCAATAATAATCCATGAATACGAAATAACCTCAACTAACATCCCACGAGTAACAAACGTAGGGAGGAAAAAGCTTACTCAAAGGAATTCTAAGGTGACTTTAATCTGAAAGATTGGGTTCGACAAAAATGCAAGATCTCGTATATCGTGCACTGAACTATATTATGTGTAATTCCATTTAAAAACAAGATATGTCACAGGCTGTGACGATTGCCCCCGAAATGCAAATTCATGGCTTTTCGGAAAAATTTCCTCGACATTTCATTTGACTTTTCCCAGGCATTTTTAACAGTGAAATCACTTCAGCATTATAAATGTACGAAATACACAATAGCTAAGAATCATATGCGTAATTGAACCATAAGTCCCCTACCGCTCGTGCATATTTGATTATTTCCACTACAATAACAATCAGTATTTTCATCGAAGTAAAATATCAAAGTGAGGTGCATAATATCCATATTGTTAACCTATACCATGTTTCACTGAGCTTGCTTAAAATATGGTTTTTAAGTTATCACAGCATCCCGATTTTTGGACAGCCGGACGGAGGGCAAACCAATGCACTATCAGGGCCTATGGCACTTGACCTTTTAGTGTGACCATGACCTTTCAGCTATGAACCTGACTATTATACACAACACATTGTATCATTATGGTGCACATTTATGCAAAAATTAAAAAAAAATCCGTTGAGGAGTGACAAAGATATGGAGCGGACACGAAAAACAAACCCTTTTGAACTCTAAGTGTGACCTTGACCTTGGAGCTACAGACCTTCGATTGCGCGACATAGTATCTCATGAATGTGATTATTTCTGCCTGTGATTCAAAAAGCCATCAAAGAATGACAAAGTTATGGGGCAGACATGAAAAATAGACCACATGTTTTACCTTGTAGCTCAAAGTGTGACCTGATTGGAGCTACAGACCTTGGAATTGTGTGTGACATCGTCTCATGGTGATGAACATTTCTGCCAATTAATTTCAAAACCCACCAATGAATGTCAGAGTTATGAAGCGGAAACGAAAATTAGACCCCATTTTTGACATGTGAACTCTTAAGTGTGACCCTGACCTTTGAGCTACAGACCTGAGGATTGCACGCGACACATCGTCCTAGGATGGTGGACATTTCTGCCAAGTACTTTCAAAATCCATCAAGGAATGTCCGAGTTATGAAACTGAAGCGAAAATCCGGACGGACGAGCGGACGGTGCGATTACTATATGCCCACTTTCGGGGGCATAAAAAGGCCTCGTGTTGTTGATATATTAAGAAAACGAAACTTGTTAAATAACCTTAGACTGAAACTAATACTTTCAACATCCTTCCTTTTTTTTCAGATAGACCAAGTCGGCCCATGTATCTTGTATTATGGCGTTTCAATAGTAACAAGATAAAAAGTATGAGGTTTAACAAACCAATGTGCATCTATGCTTTTATTTCTACGTGTTTTGCTATCTTGAAAGAGGAGAGAGAGAAAACAAAAGTCGTCTGTCGTTTTGTCAGATCATTGTGTTTAGTTCACATAGAACACTTGTCTATCTTTCCACTACGATCTCTGCGTAAATTTCCTGTTTACAATATGGAAATCGTTGACATTGAACAGTGATTAATCTTATCTACTCAGCAACATCCGGTCTAATCTAATATCGAATTATGATCTGAACTCAAGACGAGGCTCTGAGATCTGGGTGGGGTGTAAGGATTTAGGTGGCAACAGACTAAATATGGTATTGGAATTATTAATATTTAACTTACATCTTATACTAATCCCTCTAGACGGTTTCTGGGTTGGACCAGTACTTTGCGCCTTTGAAGATTTGTAATCGCTCTGGCCGGTTTGTGGTTTGGACCAGTACTTTTCCGCTTTGGTGTTATATGATACCACTGGACCACGGCGCCCTTAAATATTGGTATGTAAATGTTAATTGCAATTTATTAAATGCTATATCCGTTTTTTTTTTTAATATTTTACATTTACCGTCTCCGGTGGCAAAGGGTTAGAGCGTCCACTTCGGGAGCGGGAGGTCGTGGGATCGATCCCCGGACACGACATTCCAAAGTCGTAAAAAAATATTACTGCATGTAAGATAGCTTCTTTGCTTGGCGCTCAGTATAAAAAGGTCATTCCAGGACTGGTTGACCCGATGTAATGATTGTGCGACTGCTTGTGGTATTAGGTCACACGTCTGATTCAAGTATACATAATCTCCAAATGACTTAAATACTGACAGCGGAACATTTTATCCAATAAACAAACAATAAATATTATATTTTACATTTGTACAATGCCATGGATATCATTGGCTTGTAGTAATGCATTAACTAGAGGTATAGTGCTTGAACTAGAGGCACTGTACTTCTAGCCATTAAAAGCAGAACCTTAACGATTTTGGATTATTATAACATATACTCAGCCAAAAAAGAAAGCACTCACTTTTCAATGTTTACTATCTCTTTTAATTTTTGTTATCACAGATATGACTATGAAACAATGCACATGTAATCGTTGGGGTACCTGTTGACCTAAGTTAAGTAGTAAACCATGCCTTTCGGTAAAAGTTTTGCACTGCGCCTTGCGCAGCACATGTCGATATCCGG
Organism: Solen grandis; assembly: GCA_021229015.1. Taxonomy (NCBI): domain Eukaryota; kingdom Metazoa; phylum Mollusca; class Bivalvia; order Adapedonta; family Solenidae; genus Solen; species Solen grandis. The sequence continues at coordinate 90,410,802 of CM037777.1, forward strand.
TTGTAATATCAATACAATATTTCTTTGTTGTCGGAAATATACAATATGTAAACACAAACTATGTATACCTTTTGACGGATATAAATCACAATTGAATAAAATCTCCCAAAATGAAGTCATAAAAAAATCCAAGATTGAATAATGATCAACGAAGCCCGAACTTTCGGGATGCTCAAAGCAAAGACGTTAGTAATTGGAGTATAACCGAGTCTAATCGAAGCAAGTGACATTTTTGAAATCGATTATGACTGTTTGAGTTTACCTTCGTCTCGACAGTATTTCAGCCATATAGCGACGTCCAGCTAATTGCATGTGGAGGAAGACCCCAAATGCACGGAGACATCCGGGTTGAACCACCGACCTACCGCAAGTCAGCTGGAAGGCTTCCTCGCATGAAAATCCGAATGACCCTGCCGGGATTCGAACTCACGCAGTGAGGGGCTGAGTGAGTGTTAAGTCAGAGACTTTACCCTCTCGGCCACGGAGACGTCTATGTCATTTCGTTCAAATTATTTGAAAAAAAAACAAAAAAACAAAACCCAAAAGACTTCAAATTTTCACATAAAGGAATGGCTCTTTACTCCAGATAGAACAAATAATCAAAACATATGCTAATCCAAAGTATTTTTTTTTAGGGGGGAGGGTGTGTGTGTGTGTGTGTGTGTGTGTGTGCACGAAAAAGAAAAGAAAGCAAATACTGCCTTTAAGCGTTAATATGGCATTTTTTAAATTGCAAACATGCCATTTTCATTTTTATAACAAACAGTACACATTGGCGTACGTACATAAGCCTTAATACACCCCTGCCTGGGGAGACCTGGTGTCGGACCCATACCGTCTGCAAATCGCAAACAGAGGCTTGTAAAGAGACCATGTGTATACATTTAAGATAAAATTAAATGAAAAAACAAAACAAAAAAAAGAACACGTGTATATTGATATTTCTGGTTTATTAAGCCATGTAACTTAATAAATGAGATTTCAAACAAAGATAATATTGAGCATTGTAATCTTCCAGTGACACCTTGAATACCAACATGTAAGTTCATACAATAACGATACAGCTCAAAATACAGTTTGTCATAATTCAAAGGTGGCACTATAATAAGGATTTGAACAAAATTGTTTACACAATTATTATTTTTTACATCAACCAAAGCAATGTTTGTAATAAATTTGGCAAATTGCAATTTGTAACCTGATTTTGAACAAGAAAATATGAAGCATATAAAATGTGATTACCAGAAAGTTAATGTATGTTATATTTTACTCATGGGGAAAAACATTCCAAAATATATCAATATGTCAGACAGAATTATCATGAAGCAAGAAAATATTAACATAAATTTTACAAAGATAAGTGATGTACATATTTGTTTTTCAAATCAACATCGTGGAAATGGCAACCATATACAGGGTCTTTTTAGTGGTAAAGAGACCCTGCCCAAACATTCTACCTTATATAGTTTCTTTTTGATACCTTGGCAAACAGAGCAAACCCAGATCAGACAGCTCAAATAGGAGCTGCCTTCTCTGTTTGCTTATGAAATAATGTAGCTCAAATTTTACACAGTATTCACAGCAAAGAAAAATCCATTGTTTCATATACTATTTTAAGTTTATTAAATTAATATTCATCAAATCATATAAAGTCAAGGGTTAAATTTTATTACTTTGCAACTATGATCATAATAAATAGCAAATTTTTATCAGCTAGGAGACCAAGAATTTTTCAAAACCTCTCCTAAACTATGAAAACTGTAAATATCATAAACAACACAAACACTGTCCCCCCAAGAACCCCTCTCTCTCTCTCTCTCTCTCTCACACACACACACACACATACAAACTACGAAAAAAAACCCAACAACAAACAAACAAATAGATGTTAGAAGAGTTTATATGTAAATCATTAATCATATTCTAATGCATCTTGTTTCATCAAATTCACAATTATGGGTTTGAAAAAAAACAACCCCAAAAAACAAAAAAAACCCATGAATTTTAAAGCTCTCCTATATGACAAATATACAGTCTGGACTGTACAAATATTAATTATGTATTGGCTTTAATATTCACACTTTTTTGTCTTGACAAAGGCAAGCTTTACAGAAGTATTGTCATTTCTTTTCCCTTGAATCATATGACCTTATGACTAGACTGCATTAACATCACTTGTATTTGGGTGGCTGCACATAGTAATAAAGAAACACTGTTCATACTTCTGTTAATAACTGTAAAAAACAAAAAAACAAAACAAAACAAACAAAAAAACAAAAAAAAAACAAGACGGCCATATGGCCCTAGATCACTCACCAGAGTATATAACCGTACGTGGTTATCTCCTGCAGCAACCAGATTCAAGATTCATTTACAAAGAATTTACAAAGAAATCTTAACTTATTCAATCATGTGCAGGCTTTACTTTTCAGGTGATCAACTTTAATTTGGAATAATGGTAGACAGCCATAAGGTGACCAATTGTGCCCAAAGTAATTAAATCTTACAGATTGCTTTCATCAAATTATTTTGAAATTTCCTATACTGAGTATAAAAGGAAACTAGCCCTATCCTCTCATTTTTCAAGGGATCAACTTTATTTTAGCAAGTATGGTAGACTGTCATGAGGTGACCATTTGTGCTAAATGAAATTTAATTCTGACCATTGGCTTCATAGAAGAATTTTGAAATTTTCTATAAAGAATATATAAGGGAACTAGGCAACCACCTAGGGGCATCATTTTTTTAAGGGAGCAACTTTATTTTAGCAGTTATGGAAGATCACTATGAGATGACCATTTATGCCAAAGGAAATTGAATTCTGATCAGTCGTTTCAGAGGGGAATACTTGGTAAAAGTGTTGGTTGTCATGGCAACCAAATTTTTCTGCATGGACAAAGTTTATTTTGGCAACTTTTGTGACGGGCCACCCAAGAATCATTAATTTGTTGATGACAAATAATGGATGACCGACGCAGGGTGATCTTAATAGCTCACCTTGAGCATGTTTGCTCTGGTGAGCTAAAACAACATGCTAACAAAATTAGTTCATCAACAGTCTATCAATTACATATATTTAAATTACATGTATATTCAATGAGATATATTTGACATAATTAATTATTGCAACTTACTATGAGTTGGAAATCTAGAGGACTGATCAATTCTCAAATTTACTATAATCATTTCCTAAGGATATGTCCGTGAGGTATGATTAAGAGAGTGATGTGATGTGATGTATTGGGGTTTACCGTCGCTGCGATAATATTTCAATCATATAGCGACGTCCAGCTAATTACAGGTAGAGGAAGACCCCGAGTACACAAAGGAACCCAGGAAGAACCACCGACCATCCGCAAGCCAGCTGGAAGGCTTCCTCACATGAAAAATCCGAGGTCCCTACCGGGATTCGAACCCACAGCGGTGAGGGGCTGAGAGATTTGTAGTCCATGATTGTAACCGCTCGGCCACGGCGGCCCCCGATTAAGAGAGTGAATTAAAATTAAAGTGCATTAGAAAAAAGTTGTCAGACAAAAAAAAACAACATTTTTATTGAATTAGCAGTTATGCATATGTAGGCATTTCAGTAATCAATTAAGGATAACAAGATGCAAGTGAATATTGTTAATATCTTGATTACCCCCAATTTTTCCTTAATCAAATAATAATGCATGTTTTTGCCCCTTGAAAGTTAAAACATTTGCACTTACTGATTTAAAAGCATTGAAACTTACAAAGCAAATTTATATTAAGCAAATTTATATTAATGTTGTGGATACTTATGATGGCTGACTCAGCCAGTGCAGACCAAGATCAGCATGCACATCTGTTCCCTATTCAGTCAAAAAATTTTCAGCAAGCAACCCTATAAGCAACTGAAGGTATAGTCTACACTTAAACAAGAGGGCCATGATGGCCCTGAATCGCTCACCTGAGTACCATTGCTTCAACTGATGTCAAGGTTTTTAAACAGACAAGGATTCTGATATAACTTAATCTAAAACATTTTACCCCTGACAATACTACACACCAAATATCTAAGCAATGGGCCATATGGTTTCAGAGAAGACTTGGGCGCAGGATCATTTATCACCGTAGGGCCAAGACTTTGAAAATCTTTGTAATGAACCATTAGATGCTACTACATACCAAAAATCTTAGCTCTAGGCCTTACTGATTCATAGAAGAAGATTTTTTAAGATTTTCCTATTTAACTCTATGTAAAACAAGTGACCCCTGGTGTGGGGTCATTTATCACCATTGGGCTATGATTTGTACAATCTTGGTAGTGGCCCATAAGATAATGCAACATACCAAATATCTAAGCACTAGGCCTTATGGATTCATAGAAGAAGATTTTTTAAGATTTTCCTATTTAACTCTTGTAAAACAAGTGACCCCTGGTGCGGGGTCATTTATCACCATAGGGCTATGATTTGTACAATCTTGGTAGTGGCCCATAAGATGATGCTTCATACCAAATATCTAAGCTCTAGGCCTTATGGATTCATAGAAGAAGATTTTTTAAGATTTTCCTATATAACTCTATGTAAAACAAGTGACCCCTGGTGTGGGGTCATTTATCACCATAGGGCTATGATTTGTACAATCTTGGTAGTGGCCCATAAGATGATGCTACATACCAAATATCTAAGCTCTAGGCCTTGCAGTTTTGCAGAAGAAGATTTTCAAAGTTTGCATTTTTAAAATCTATTTTTAGCTCCTGTGACCTAATTATGCAATGGACCAGAACCATTTATACAACTTAAGTAGAGCTTCATCCAAGGAACATTCCTGCAAAATATTTTTCAAATTGGCCAAGCCGTTTAGGAGATGTTGTTTGAAGCAATTGTTGACGCACGGACGCACGGACGCACGCACGGACGACGGACGCCGGACAAAAGGCGATCAGAAAAGCTCACTTTGAGCACGTTGTGCTCATGTGAGCTAAAAAGGACAAGTTCAATTAAACAAGAGGGCAAAGATGGCCCTGAATCACTCAACTGAGAAAGATGATTGCTTAAGAAATAAAGATGCTAGAGAGTAAACAAAGTGAAATCTGTTGTTATATTGAAAGGGGCATAACTCCTGAACTAACTGGCCGATATCAGCAATAATTGAACCTGATTGCGAGATTATGTTCATAAACATAATCTTAAATTTTGAAGATGTTTGTTTAAAAAATTAAGATGCTAGGGTGTAAACAATGTGAAATCTGGCACTTTTTTCATAATGAAAGGGGCATAACTCTGACCTCATAGGCCCATCTCAGCCATAATCAAACTCGATTGAGACATTATGGTCATAAACATTCTCTTAAAGTTTAAAGATGATTGATATTAAAACAAGAGGGCCAAGATGGCCCTAAAGACGCTCACCTGAGGACATTTGTGCTGACCAAGTTTGAGGAAGTTTGAATCAAAATTGTGGCCTCCAGTGTGTAAACAAGGTTTTTCTAAGATTTGACCTACTGACCTACTTTTCAATCGCTTTTTAGGTCTGTTAGATTAATGATCTTCGATAATTCGTTGAAATTTCTGAAGAGAATCGTATACCTACCAAACTGAAACCGGAAATGGAGGGCTGAATAGTTTCCTAATTTTTCATTGGTTAATAATATTATAACCTAAAACGACCGAATGTCTTTTTATTACCAACAATACGATTATCTGTACTTTCATATCTTTCTTAAAGAAACCTTTATTTAATATACAATTGACACAATATATTCTCTTAGTCTTTTTATCATTTTATTTAATCGTAGATACTGATTTTAATATAAAACATATATCAAGTATGTAATTTAAAGTAAAAAGTGATTCAATCAAGGGCCAAATTTTAACCATTATCTATTCATATATCTTTCTTAAAGAAAACCTTTATTTAATATACAATTGACACAATATATTTTATTTATGATTGGTCTATATGAATTTGTGGGTACGGACCACTAGACAATATTTCACATCAAATCTATAGATTAAGCTCTAGGTCTTTTCCTATGTAACTTTATGTGAAACAAGTGACCGATGGTGCGGGGTCATTTATCACCGTAAGGCTATGATTTGAACAATCTTGGTAATGAACCATTAGATGATGCTACAGATTTTCCTATATAACTCTATGTAAAACAAGTGACCCCTGGTGCGGGGGCATTTATCACCATAGGGCTATGATTTGAACAATCTTGGTAATGAACAATTAGATGATGCTACATACCAAATATCTAAGCTCTGGGCCTTATGGATTTACAGAAGAAGATTTTTTAAGATTTTCCTATATAACTCTATGTAAAACAAGTGACCTGGTGCGGGGCATTTATCACCATAGGGCTATGATTTGAACAATCTTGGTAATGAACCATTAGATGATGCTACATACCAAATATCTAAGCTCTAGGCCTTATGGATTTATAGAAGAAGATTTTTAAAGATTTTCCTATATAAATCTATGTAAAACAAGTGACCCCTGGTGCGGGGGCATTTATCACCATAGGGCTATGATTTGTACAATCTTGGTAATGGCCCATAAGATGATGCTACATACCAAATATCTAAGCTCTAGGCCTTGCAGTTTTGCAGAAGAAGATTTTCAAAGTTTGAGTTTTTAAAATCTATTTTTAGCTCCTGTGACCTACTTTTTCAACCAATCTGAATAATTTGTACAACTTTGATAGAGGGCATCATAAGGATAATTCCTGTGAAGTTTGGTCAAAATCCCTTCAGCGGTTCAGGAGGAGATGTTCTTTAAAGCAAATTGTTGACGACAGACGGACGCACGCACGCACGGACGACGGACGACGGACAAAAGGTGATCACAATAGCTCACCTTGAGCACTTCGTGCTCAGGTGAGCTAAAAATGAAGACGCCAGGGTGTAAACAATGTAAAATCTGGCATTTTTTTTATAATAAAAGGGGCATTACTCCTGACCTAATCTACCATAATCAAACTCAATCGAAAGATTATGATTATAAACATTGTAATAAAGTTTGAAGATGATTGCTCAAAAAATTATGATGCTAGAGTATAAACAAAGTGAAATCGACATTTTTATGTCAAAAGAGGCATAACTCCTGACCGTATTTACCATCTCAGCCATAGTTGAACGTAATTGAGACATTATGGTCATAAACATTGTCATAAAGTTTGAAGATGATTGCTTAAGAAATGAAGGTGCTAAAGTGTAAACACTAAAATTGTTGACGACACACGACTCACACTCACTGAATCACAAAAGCTCACCCTTAGCTTTGCTCAGGTAAGCTAAAAATTTAGCATTAAAAGGTTGTAAGTTAATCCTCGCAGTTTCTCTTCTCTCTTAAGCTCAGGCAAAAACTGTATCTCAAAATCTGGCGTATGATTGCTATATTAATTGATTATTTGAGTTTACCATCGCTGCGACAATTTTTCAGTCATATAGTGATGTCCAGCTAATTATAGGTGGAGGAAGACCTCGAATGCACTAAGGCATCCGGGTAGAACCGCTGACCTACCGCAAGCCAGCTGGAAGGCTTCCTCATAAGAATGATCCTGCTGGGACTCAAACCCAAGTTGTGAGAGGCTGAGTGAGTGTTAAAGTCAGCGACTTTACCCTCCTGGCCACAGAGTCCCCAAAATCATCACTACTACCAATATATCTCGGAAGTTGAAAGACTACCCTGACATTGCAAAGCTGTTGCAGAGATTCTTCAGTTTGTTCGCTTCAGGTTTAATATCCCACTAACAGAACTTCAGCCATAATGGGATTCAGTTCTACCTCATTTCATTTCACGCCATAGGTAAGCGGCATGTTCCTAAAAAGATATCAATTCAAAGTTTCCTTAAGTTACCATCAAGCAATAAAGCTATACCAATACCTGTGTTACAATTTTAGCTAAATCATGGCCAGGAATTAAACTCATGACCTCCTGGTCAAAGGGTGAATGTTCTGATCATCAGGCCAATATGATAGGTTGTGCCAAAGAGAGTGTAAGACTATGATGCTGTGGCACTCCTAATGAAAACTAAAGTGAATATGAACATATCATTATGATATATAATACACTATCCAATGGGATTATTCGAAGTTATAACAACTTGTTTCCCAATGAATGTAAACGAAAAAGCCTTATATTTACATATTTTTCTTATGTACATGGTCTATGTACCTGTATTAGTACACAAAATATATATAGAGTAAATAAGTACACATATCTTTCCTATCTCTTAAAAGCTGTACAAAACACTGGTACCAGAAAAATGCTCACTTGTAGGTTATATAATTTTGTCATGTTAAAACAGTACAAATTCCATGACTTACTGTTGTTATTTTGTTTTCAAAAAATATGTGTTGATATGCAATTAATTACACATGTTCCTTTCACAACTGGCATCAATTTCTATTCTTATGCTGTTTTGTTTTTTTGTCTAAATGTGCAACATAAATATTTACCATGCAACCTTCAAGGCAGATTTTCACATTTTTAACGATCAGTTTATTTGTTTTCATGTTCACAGAAAAAATTCTAGTTTATAAGTGCAGTAAATAAAAGTGACTTCATAAAAGTCTCTTTTCAAATTAGAAATATATTTTATCAAATCTCATTTATTTCATCTGCACTAGCAGAAACTAAAACTGCTTCTCTGTACAATGCAGAGTTTGAAGATTACCATGCACTCCGTTGTAATGCAAAATGTCAATACATGAATCATGAACCTCATATTGTTGCAGTACAGTGATAATGTAGTCCAATCTATAGAGGATATTTGTTAGTTTTGAGTGGAGATGGAATATATCTTAACAAGAAATGACAATTAATATTTTCATATGCATGTAGAACAAGTGAAAATGTTAAAATTGTATCACTTCGAGATGAGATACTGGGCCAATCTTCACAGCAAATGCCTGTAGCGTATTGAAATGGATTAAAAAAATCATTGCCTCATTAACGGGCCAATCTTTACAGCGATTCCCTGCAACTTTAAGAGACTGTGCATTTTTTTTTCAGGTTTTAAAATGGACATGTGATTTAATGTATTTTTAGGAAAAATCATGTTTGACAATGCTAAAATTAACCCTTTATTTTAAGAAAACTGAAACTTTAAATAAACAAAAGGAAGCAAATAACCGGCATATCAAATTACATTTTATGTCACTTTGATAAAACTATTTATATTAAATAAATCAATTTGGCAGTATAAATCTTTTCAAGGCTCCTGTGCTAAAAGGGGGCAGGTTTTATAGGAGAATGAAATTTTGCCTATTCAAATATGTTACAAGCATTCACTTTTAAGATTGGTCTGTTTTGGAGGAAACTATTTTTTTTATTCTAACACTACATTACAAATACCCAAAGGATATCCCCTTAAAACATACAAATTTTCGTTTATTTTATGCTAATTGATAATGAAAGGATGAATATTTTGTGTATTTGTGTACTTAAACCACTTTTAAAAGGGAAGCATCTAGTAACTACATATCACCCTAATCATTTCCCTTTATAAGTGAAAAAAAAAGAGTAGTTTTGGCAGATCTGTATCACCTTCACTGTGAATGACAGTTTTATTTCAGTGAAATAACACAGTATTTCATCATCACGCATAAAATAATCTCAGTCAGGACATTAAATACAGTGATGTAATAAGGATCAGCATGGTATATTGACCAAAAGGTCTCACAAGACGACAATGCATTATACTGACCAAATTCTAAGTTCACAGACAAAGTTATCTTTACATTTCGTTCAAAATAACTTAAAATATATCTAAAAAGCAAGATATCTAAATATATTAACACAAAATATATTGGTGTATATCATCTCTTCGACAAGTCCAAAGTATGCAAGGATGAAAAAAAAAGTTGCTATAAAACCTTTAAGACAAAAAAAAGTTGCATCCTCGTAATTAATATCACAACTAATTAATTACTAAAAATATCACAATATGTATTTATTATGTTTAACTATATACCACATCTGACCACCGGCACTTGTGGTGTCAGAGGTTTTTGCATAGCCCTCACATTTGTGGCCACTTTTTCCTGTTTCTTAATGCATTCTACGATAGTGTCTGCTTCTGTATTGAAACTGTATGTTGCATTCAAGTGGAATGAAGAAAATATTACTGAAAATTAGAAATTTCCTTTATTGCCTTAATCATTATAGATTCAGATCTCATCACAAGTGTCTGTGCATATGAGCCATTATATTAAGGAATATCCACGGGATTTTGGAAGTTACCTTTGTTCTACCATGTAGAGGTGAAGTAATGCACCTCGCCTAATCATAGCAGTTTATCTTTTGGGAACAATGAGTATGCTTTTGTTTTTGTAAATTTCAATGAAGAGTATTCAAAGTACTTTGCATGATTCCACTGGTCTGCAAGTAAGTAGCTTATTAATATTCATGAAAACAAAGTTTGCAGTTGAAAATCCCACTGTGTATATAGAAGTGATAACAAGATATACAGTGGGTTTTCGACGGTAACTGCTAGAAACATAGGAATATCTAATTGTTTGCGCTAAAATGGTTGAATCCTTCTTACATTATTAAAAAGCATCGCTGTTTGAATTTATTTACAGTAAAAGGAGTTATGTCAGCTCTTGTAAAACTGGAAAGGTAAAATGTGTTCCTACCTTACTAAAGAACTTAAGTATTACATAGTGTTAAGTATAGCTGCTGAAATTTGAGCCTTCTATGGCATGCCATGGTGTAATAGGTCAATAAATGGTAAAAATAAATCTCGAATAATCATCATGACAAAACAATAAGGATGTTGACAAACTGATTTAGATAAGTAAATACAAAGCACAAACTAATGAAAATACAATATGTATTGTCCTTTCTGGGGACAATGCTGAACATGCAAGACTGTGTATTTTTCTAATACAACAAGTAAATACTATTTTAGTAATTAATTGTTGAAAAAAAATAATCTTCCTGGCTCCATAAATTTCCTCATGATTAACACTGGAAGTTGATAAAATCTTTGTGTCAAAACATCAACAAAAAAAGTGGGCCAAGATGGCCCTGAATCTCTCACCTGAGAAACAGTGCCTTCATTGACTCTATAAGAGTCATTTGAATACATAAACCATGCAGAAGTGACCCCTAGGGCAGGGCAAATTGTGACCCCAGGGCCATGATTTGAACAAACTTGATAGATATTCTACTAGGCTATGTTACACACCAAATATCTAAACTCTAGGCCATGTGATTTCTGACAAGAAGATTTTTCTAATTTTTCCTATTTAAGTCTATGTAAAATAAAGTGACCCCTGGGACGGGGCCAATTTTGACCCCAGGGCCATGATTTGAAAAAACATAGTAGAGGTCTACTAGGCTATGTTACAAACCAAATATATAAACTCCAGGCCTTGTGGTTTCTGAAAAGAAGAATTTTCTAGTTTTTCCCATATACATGTAAGTCTATGTAAAATCAAGTGAACCCTGGGGCAGGGGCCAATTTTGACCCCAGGGCCATGATTTGAACAAACATAGTAGAGGTCTACTAGGCTATGTTACACACCAAATATATAAACTCTAGGCCTTGTGGTTTCTGAAAAGAAGAATTTTCTAGTTTTTCCCATATACATGTACATGTAAGTCTATGTAAAATCAAGTGAGCCCTGGGGCGGGGCCAATTTTGACCCCATGGTCATTATTTAAACAAACTTGGTAGTGGTCCACTAGACAATGCCACACACCAAATATCTAAGCTCCGGGCCTTGTGATTTCTGAGATTCATGAAAACAAAGTTTGCAGTTGAAAATCCCACTGTGTATATAGAAGTGATAACAAGATATACAGTGGGTTTTCGACGGTAACTGCTAGAAACATAGGAATATCTAATTGTTTGCGCTAAAATGGTTGAATCCTTCTTACATTATTAAAAAGCATCGCTGTTTGAATTTATTTACAGTAAAAGGAGTTATGTCAGCTCTTGTAAAACTGGAAAGGTAAAATGTGTTCCTACCTTACTAAAGAACTTAAGTATTACTTAGTGTTAAGTATAGCTGCTGAAATTTGAGCCTTCTATGGCATGCCATGGTGTAATAGGTCAATAAATGGTAAAAATAAATCTCGAATAATCATCATGACAAAACAATAAGGATGTTGCACAACTGATTTAGATAAGTAAATACAAAGCACAAACTAATGAAAATACAATATGTATTGTCCTTTCTGGGGACAATGCTGAACATGCAAGACTGTGTATTTTTCTAATACAACAAGTAAATACTATTTTAGTAATTAATTGTTGAAAAAAAATAATCTTCCTGGCTCCATAAATTTCCTCATGATTAACACTGGAAGTTGATAAAATCTTTGTGTCAAAACATCAACAAAAAAAGTGGGCCAAGATGGCCCTGAATCTCTCACCTGAGAAACAGTGCCTTCATTGACTCTATAAGAGTCATTTGAATACATAAACCATGCAGAAGTGACCCCTAGGGCAGGGCAAATTGTGACCCCAGGGCCATGATTTGAACAAACTTGATAGATATTCTACTAGGCTATGTTACACACCAAATATCTAAACTCTAGGCCATGTGATTTCTGACAAGAAGATTTTTCTAATTTTTCCTATTTAAGTCTATGTAAAATAAAGTGACCCCTGGGACGGGGCCAATTTTGACCCCATGGCCATGATTTGAAAAAAACATAGTAGAGGTCTACTAGGCTATGTTACAAACCAAATATATAAACTCCAGGCCTTGTGGTTTCTGAAAAGAAGAATTTTCTAGTTTTTCCCATATACATGTAAGTCTATGTAAAATCAAGTGAGCCCTGGGGCGGGGCCAATTTTGACCCCAGGGCCATGATTTGAAAAAAACATAGTAGAGGTCTACTAAGCTATGTTACACTCCAAATATATAAACTCTAGGCCTTGTGGTTTCTGAAAAGAAGAATTTTCTAGTTTTTCCCATATACATGTAAGTCTATGTAAAATCAAGTGAGCCCTGGGGCGGGGCCAATTTTGACCCCATGGTCATTATTTGAACAAACTTGGTAGTGGTCCACTAGACAATGCCACACGCCAAATATCTAAGCTTCGGGCCTTGTGATTTCTGAGAAAAAGATTTTTCTAGTTTTCCCTATTGAAGTTTTTCCTATTTAAGTCCATGTAAAATCAAGTGACCCCTGGTGCGGGGCCAATTTTGATCCCAGGACCATGATTTTAATAGACTTGGCTGTGGTCCACTAGACAATGCCATACACCAATATATCTAAGCTCCAGGCCTTGTGGTTTCTGACAAGAAGATTTTTCTAGTTTTTCCTATATAAGTCTCTGTAAAATCAAGTGACCCCTGGGGCGGGGCCAACTTTGACCCTAGGGTCATGATTTGAACAAACATGTTAGAGATCCACTAGACAATGCCACACACCATATATCTAAGCTCCAGGCCTTCTGGTTTTGGAGAAGAAGATTTTTTAAGATTTCACTTTAAAAATCTATTTTTAGCTCCTGTGACCCAGATATACAACAGACCCGAACCATTTGAACAATTTTGGTAGAGCTTCATGCAAGGAACATCATAGGCAAATTTTATCAGATTTGGCCTGTTGGTTTCAGAGATGTTGATTGAAACAATTGTGGATGACGGACAGCCACTGATCCTAAAAGCTCACATGAGCACTATGTGCTCAGGTGAGCTAAAAAAAAAACTAGAAGTTCAAGGACAACAGAAAAGACAATGCCTTAGGCATTAGTCTAGTAGTGGGAAAAAGGCTGCATGAATTTTAACCGAAAGTATGTGTTTTTTGTATGTATGTTCCTGTCAATACCATAATCATTTATATGAATCAACGAATAATGGTATCTATGAAATTCCTTAAAGTATGATTATTATAATCAATAAATTTAAATGTACTATTAGTATATAATCAATAAAATTAAATGTACTTTTGGTATTTAATAATAAAATTTAATGTAAACGAAAATAAATGATTTTGCAGTAAAATGATTCTGCGCTATACATGTATATACAAATCTCTACCACAGATATCATGGGTGAAAACTCAACATAAGCCAATTCCTTTCTTAGTCCTTACTGAATCATGTGATGGGAACCACAATACACCTATGTAAGTTTTACAACACCAGATCAGCCTGCAAGATTGATATTTATTTCAGCATTAACTACTTACTTAAGCTCACAAGCTAGCAAAGTAAAGCCTGGTCAGTACAAGATGCTACAAGATGTCTAGACAGCAATTCTGGGGGTTACAATATAGTGTGACCGGCTGAGATAATGTATTTTCATGAGGTATATGGTTAACAGACTGGCCATGTATGTTTTTATTCCTGTTTGTTATTTGTTTGTTAATTGGGTTTAATGTCCCACTGACAGTATATAGTCATTTGGTGACAATGTCTTCTTGAGACAGATATAATGCTGCCACACTGCAGTATCATACCCTAGACACGTGTCATGATACCACACCCAGTTACATTATCCTGACACCGGGGCAACCAGTCCTGGAACTACCCTTATATGTTGAGTGTCAAGCAAGTTATACCAGTACTATTTTTCACGACTTTGGTATGTTGTGGCTAGGGACCAAACCCACGAGGTGGATGCTCTAACCACTCAGCCACAAGGGACGGTATTTTTATCCTTTAAGAGAGAAAGAGAGAGAGAGACAGAGCATATTGCATACAAGCAGATATTTATGACTGCCCACTGTGACAGCCATGTTGGTTTTTCGAAGGAGGATCAGAGAAGAGCTGAGATCTAGTGGTGGCGGACATGGCCGCAGATCCAAAAGTTGTGGGTTTAAAACCCATTGGGACCAGGAATTTTTCAAAACAATCATGCAAAGTACATGTCCCTCCCTTGAATCAACAACAGAGATTAGTCTAAACTTGATAGAACTTGTTTCTTTATCAACATAAAAAAGAAATAGATTTAAACAAAAGCAACTGATATGAAAATACTTCTTGTATCATGGTATTTCTATCAGATGAATTAACGATTTTTGAAAAACAGGCATTTTTGATAATTTTTTGTAAGATATTGTTTGGTTTTAACTATAATCTATAATCACACATGATTTTAAACATTAAAAATACTACTTAACTACTAAATTAGATCTAATTAATATTTTCCAAAAAAAAACAACAACATTTAACATCACAAGTAAAACTAAATGACTGAAAGAAGGGGGTACTTACAAAGTAACCAGTGTAGATGTACAAAAATGTCTTTTATGATACAAAACATCAAACTTTAACAAAAAAACAATCAACAATAAGAGAACAGCAGATAAATGCAATCATGCATAAACATTGCATAACCAGATATCTAAAGAGTTCTTAGAGCTCTTTTTTTCCCTGTCAAACCATATCTGGACAGGCTAGTGACAATACTGTGTTTACAGTTACCATGGAAAACATTGTGGGAAAATTAGAAATATATAGCACTTAAATCATTTTATTATTGATAAACAACAACAGTCAGTTTCATCAAATATCTGAAGCAAGTCATTGGTTTTTTTGTTTTTTTTTGGTGTGTGTGTGGGGGGATATTTTTAGCCACCAGTGGCTTTCTTGTTTGGTGAATTAAGGTGACTAACACTGAATTTTTTGTTCTTTTATCTATTCATTTCGATCATCCATATCTATCATCCATTTTTGATGCATTGATTGTCCCCTTCAGATGCAACATCTCTAGGCAAACAAGAATAAACAAAATTCAAATTACAATGGATCTTCTAAGCTTACCTATAAATTTACAAGGACTGGACCTAGAATTTGGCTTAAGATGTTTGATGAAACAGACATATGAACATTTGGAGATTTAGTCAGAAGAATCTCCATTCAGTTTTAAGGAGGAAAACCAGTCCTGATACATCAGTCGAATGGTTCCGTGCTTGGCTGACATCTTAATGTCGCTTCGGCCACCAGTGCCAATACAGCCTGTGAATAAATAAAATCTAACATTTAGACAGACCTGCAATATATTTGTTAGTTTGTTTATTGGGTTTAACGTCCTACCAACAGTACTCAGAGAATATGTCAACTTGAGACAGATATATTGCTCCCACACTGCAGTATCATGCTGTAGACATGTGGCATGATACCACACTCAGTCACATTATCCTGACACTGGGCCAACCAGTCCTGGAACTACACTTATATGCTGAGTGCCAAGCTAGGGATCTGTACCAATACTATATTTAACGACTTTGGTATCTCACGGCCGGGAATTGATCCCATAACCTCCTGATTCAGCCTGAAGTATGTTAAAACATTAGATACACTGGAAATATTGGTTTAATACTTTACTTGTACAGAGTAAATAATTTACCATTGCTCCATCATAATGCAACCACCATTATCACACAATTCATACAATGGATCCCAAGTCATTAATTTGACATACCATTACAACACGGTACAATGTAATGCAGTACCTAGGATTTTCTTCCTGAATGAGCAGTATAACTAATCTGCTCTGTATATACTTTGTTATCTTCCTGGGATAAACATTCATTCATCGGTATTATCGGTATTCTGTGACTGCTTGATAAAACTATGGTGCTGAATCAATACAATATTACACGTAAGAATGTGGCATGATATTACACCAGATCCTGGATGTATCCACCATGACAGGGAACCCATTGAGTTTTAAAACTGGGGGTAATTGCTGTTTTTCTTTAATTATGTACCCTTTCATATATAGAGTTCCTTCAATTTGAGGGTAGGCCTACATGGCCAATTTGGGGGGGTAAAAAAAACCCTCTACAAAGGGTACATGTAAATGGGCATGCTGCATGAGTTATACTAATTATCTTTAATTTGATATCTGCAGTGACAGGGAAAGGAGGTGGCAATGATCCAGTCACATTTATACAGGAAATGTCTTACTGAAATGTTTTAAATGAATATATGCAATGGATTTTGTGAAAAAAGCGAAAAAATCATGCCAAATGTCACACTGAAAAAACATTCCCTGTTACTGTATACAAATATTTTTCTTATGGAAGGAAACCACGAAAAATGCCCCCCTATATTTCTGGAAAAAATATAAGGTCCATGGGAACCTTGAAACTGAGAACAGCAGTGTAATAATGAAATTACAGTATAAAACAAATGTCTGATTATAAAACATAACATATTTATCTACCGGTATCTTGTCTATGATTATTATATATTTTTTATGTATTTGTATGTTAACCCTTTCCCTCATATAGACTCATTTTGACGCACAAATAGGTACCACATAAAGCCTGATCTGCAGAAAACCACAGTTAAACCTTACCAAATTTAATTATAAAGTCCTCATTTCCAGACCACTGAGGAGCAGTGAACAGCATAAAACCTGATCAGCCTGCGAGTTACTCGCAGGCTGATCTGGTTTTATGTTGTTCGCATAGGTCTTTTCATGGTTTCCTCTATGAGGGAAAGGGTTAAATTTCAAGAGGATTATCTGCATGCTAACCTTGAACTTTAAAGAGATTATCGTCAGTTGATTCCTCCATGTCCTCAATCTTGACATCGCCTGTCTCGATGTTACTGCCTTTCAAACACACGCCAGCCATGTGCTGCTCTGGGAGCTTCAATGTCATATTACCTGCAATTCAAACCAGAAGTCATGTATGAACAAGTATTCCACATACCAGACATTTTGTTTGTATTTTTGTATGGTATCTATACTAAAAGAAAACAATCATTTACAAGCAATTGGTGTTTTCCTGCACAAATGATCACAATTTTGTCTTTTTTCTAGACGTAAAATGCTTATTTTTCTTCCAAGCTGTGACTTCTTTCCCTGCACTTTGCAGACTGCTGGAAATTATTTAAAATTGCAGCAAATTGCTTTATCTCTCAGGTTCCCATATAGCATTCATACTGGCATGGATTGAGAGTAGAATTAATACACGGGAATTAGAATCTTGGAATCTGTACTGAAAAGTCTGTGGGAAAATGGAAAGCGTGCAAGATTCCCACAATCCTGCAGCCCGGCTGTATCTCTAGACATGTAGCACTACCACACTGGACCTACCCGTGTCCGAGGCCAGCTTGACATTCCACTCCCTGGCCAGGCATACATCTGTATTTCCAGACCCGATCTCACTTTTCAGGTTACCATCAATACTGTCTGTAAACATTTAGAATTGTCTTATTTTCATTTCTTTATCTATTTTATGTACAGTGAAGCTTTCTGTGACAAATGCAGATGCATGCTGTACTGGTATCAACAGTGCACAGGTAAAACTAAAAGGGGGAAATAAAACTGTTGCTGCTAAGCCGTGTGCCATTTTGGGAGGTTTTACTGTATTATCTAAATATAACAAGAGCTGTCAGAGGACAGTTCGCTTGACTTCTCAAAAAGCTTGTTGATAAACTAATGAAATCTTTTTCAATTCTTGCCATTCATATACCCTATATATAATAATAAAATCAATCCCATGCCTAGTTACTGATAACACTGTGCATGAAAAACTTTAACCAAGTATCCAAGTTAGAAAAGGGCCATAATTTGTATAAAATTCAGTCCAAGAGTTATCCTCCTTGGTTTTCTGATGCCCTTGAACACACTCCTAAACTTTCTAGTCAATACCATAAACAATTTCTGAGATATAAACTGGATAGTAGCTTGCATGCAAAGCTTTAACCAAATTGTCTAAGGCAAAAAGTGGCCCTCATCTGCATTATATTCAGTCAAAAACTATCTGCCACTATAGTATGATACCATTCAAATCAAACCCATGCCTGGTTACTGAAATTAGGCATGAAATTCCTTGCATGCAAAACTTTAACCAAAAATTAAAAAGGGGCCATAATTTGTAATATATTCCATCAAGAGTTATTTACCTTGATAGTATGATACCCCTAAACATATTCATAAACTTTCAAGTCATACCATGAATGATTACTGAGATACAAGCTGGAAAGTAGCTTGCATGAAAAATTTTAACCAAATTTCTAAGTTAAAAAGGGGCCATAATTTGTAATATATTCCATCAAGTGTTATCTTCCTTGATAGTATGATACCCTAAACATATTAAAGATGCTTTAATCATACCATGAATGATTACTGAGATAAAGCTGGAAAGTATCTTGCATGCAAAACTTTAACCCAAATTTCTAAGTTAAAAAAGGGCCATAATTTGTAATAAATTCCATCAAGAGTTATCTACCTTGGTTGTCTGATGCCCCTAAACAAATTCATAAACTTTCAAGTCAATACCATGAATGGTTACTGAGATACAAGCTGGATAGTAGCTAGCATGCAAAACTTAAACCAAATTTTCTATTGCATGCAAAACTTTAACCAAATTTTCTAAGTTAAAAAGGGGTAATAATTAATATTAAATTCAGTCAAGAGTTATCAAACTTGTTTATCTGATGCCCCTGAACATATTCATAAACTTTCAAGTCAATACCATAAATGGTTATTGAGATATAAGGCTGATAGTAACTTGCATGTAAAACTTTAACCAAAAGCTGCAACGCCAACACCGACGCCGATGCAAGGGTGACTACAATAGCTCTCATATTCTTCGAATAGTCGAGCTAATAATTATAACTTAATCCATTTTATTAAATATTATTCATAAAACAAATAATGCTACTGATACCTTTAAATATCTGTTCATGATACCTGAATGGTATCTTACAACTGAGAACTTTTGAAATATGCAACCCTCTGGTCGTTACTCCAATACATACCTATTGTCAAGTTCCCCTTCTTAATGTTGACCTCACTGTTACCATGGCAACATCCCACATGTATGTTGCCATATTGAGTGGAGAGGCGTGTGCGGTCAGCATATACAGCTTTTATGTCAATGTTGCCCTTATTATTGTGACACGCTATGGAATGACCCTGCAGTCTGTGAGCTTTAATTATCTGCAACACAGTTGCAAAAAACACATTTCGCATGATGACTTTTGTTTAAAATATGATGATTACATGTTATCCATCACATGTTTTCTTTTCATGTATCACTTTTATTGTGTCACCTGCAGAAACACATAGAGATGACTTTTCTGTTGTCTGTCTTTCCATCCGTCTGACACACTTTTTCTGTCACATTTCACCAGGTGACACACGTGTTCCAGACAAAACTCTTGTTATAACAAGCCTGACTGTCAAAAGTTTTTTTAAATTCAAGTACCACTTCATAAGTGATCTTAAAATGTGTTAAAAACATTTATTTTCAACCACATCAAATGATGTGGTTGAATGATAAACTGCTACAGTTGCTACTACTTTTCAACATCTCTTGTAGAAAATTATGATGTCAATCAATATGTATTTTAAGGAATACTCAATTATATCAAGAATATTATAACAGAAACAACAAAGCTTTGTCAGTACTGCAAGCAATACAGGAGTTCCCTGTCAAGATAGAAACAATAAATCAGTGGAAATGGGTTATGATTCCCAAACTGTCCTTTGTCACAGGATAAGTACCAGTTTAAAATTTATGAATTCAGCTAGTGGCATAGACGGAAAGACGAGCACAAGCCTTTAGTCCCCAACCTGTGTCACCGGTGGGGACTAATAAAACAATTGTTATAGGGCAATCACATTTTGATGGAATGTGATACTGTAAACAAACAGATAAGGCAATACAACACAATTGGCCCCATCCACAATAAATTTTGAAGCAGAAGTCCATGGGCCATAACTCCATGTTACAAAAATCATGCTGACACTCCTCAGTTACTTCTTATTTGGAGTCCTTGATCCCAATTTTCAGGACAAGGACTCCTGTTTTAATAAGCACTACTTAATAATATTTTTTTGAGTAACTTTTTGACCAAATCTGTTGTCATTGGCTCCAGTTTTTGGAATCCTAAGTGAGGAACCTATGCTATCCTTATATTAGCTTACCCCTTTTCCTTTTGACTCAAAGTTAATATTCCCCTGCACATAAGACAGTCCATGGATTTCACCATTGTAAGTTTTCGCACTGACATTCAGACCCTGAAACAGAAAATAATTGATTACTTATTAAATATTAATTCCTTTTGCATTGTTAATGTTTGTCATATTTTTTACATTTAACTTGACCTATAGTATCATATATCACAGGGATAAATGAGCACTCAGCACATAGTTTCATCTTCGACTATAGTTATGTAAACATATGTGACGTAGCAGTTCCCAAACTTGTATTGTTGAACAGTCAAATTCATTCAAAAGGGAAAAGAGGTCAAGTCAGATGTCAAATTTGACAAGCAATACAAAAACATGTTTGTTGAATTTAACTACCTTGTAATACAGGGTCTTCCTTAAGAATCAGAGTAGAAGGTAAATTAATTTCAAATTGTAGGTTAGGCAGGGGTCTGGGGGTCCTATGTTTTCTTGTGATTTTTCAACATTTTCTTTGAATTATTTCCATTTCTTTACAATTTGACAAATTTAGCCAGCCAGAAAAGGGTCTGTAGCAGTCAAATCTGCTGCCAGCTGCCTCTTAAGGAAAACCCTGGTAATAACTAATACAATTTCAGTCATTTGGAGACCACGTCCACTTCAGACATATATAAATTTAACTTGCAAATTGCAGTATCATGTCATAAACAGTAGGCATGATAATGATACCACACCAATGCACATTTTACAAGTACAGAACCAATCAGTCCTGCCCCAGTTTCCTGAAAATTACTACCATACTTAAGCATGATTTTCATGCTCAATGTATTGCCGTTAGTTTAATAGAGAATGAGTTTGCGCCTAAGTTTATACTCAACTTTTCAAGTGTTTTTCAAGACTTCTGGGCCTAGAGGTACCCTATATTTATGTTGAACACCATGCGGGAACCAACCAGTGCCATTTTAAATGACTCTTGATGTGTTCCAACACACAACCTTACACTTCTAATGTGAGCCCTTTAATAACAGGGCTACTAGCTGCATTACAAAAATATCATTAAGTACATTGTATATCTATTTTAAAAAAAAACACTCCTTCCACCAACAAAGCATTTCAAACATATTTCCTTTATACAGCATTTTAATAATTTCTTATGATTGCATATTATAATATGCTAAAAATAATTGCAGTGCATTGAGTATGATAAAAACAATCAAAATGACTTCATATTTTATAGTTTTTGGTGACCATAATCATATTCTTATATGAAATATTTTTATATCCATGTTTTTCCTCTTTTTCTTTCATTTCATTATCTATAATCTCATATTCATATTTTTTCATTATTATTTTTTTATTATTTTCCTTCTCCATTTGAGAAAATTGAGAACTTAAGAAAAATAATATCAACAACATGGTCATACATAGTGATCTTCTGATTGTCGCAACATATATCCGATCTGAGATGTAAAGTTTTATACCATATCATGTCATGTGTTGCCTGTCTAGTGTTCACTGGAATCCCTTGATTTTACCCAGGTTTCCATAGGAAAACCTTTTAATATCCCCTTTTAAACAATAAGGCCCATAACTAAGTATAACCTATCAAATGCTCCAGCATTATAAAGTTAAAAGTGTAAAAACTACTTCAAAAAGTTCATGTTACTGTATATAATTAAGCACCTTACGCTTGACTATTCAAAATGCTTGTTGGTAAATCAAATGAAATCAATTTCAATTCTTGTCCTTGAAATACCCTGTATGTAATAATACTCAAAAATGATAAACCTTGATAGTCTGATACCCCTTAATATGTTTATGAAGTCTAAAACCAATCCCATGCCTAGTTACTGAGACATAAGCATAATAACACTGTGCATGCAAAACTTTAATCAAATATCCAAGTTAGAAAAGGGACATAATTTGTTAAAAAAAAACCAAAAAACCAAGAGTTATCCTCCTTGATTTTCTGGTTCCCCTGAACACACTCCTAAACTTTCTAGTCAATACCGTAAACATTTCCTGAGATATAAGCTGGATAGTAGCTTTCATGAAAAACTTTAACCAAAAAGTCTAAGTCAAAAAGAAGCCCTAATCTGCATAATATTCAGTCAAAAAACTATCTGCCATTATAGTATGATACAATTGAACATATTAAAGAAGTTTCAAATCAAAGCCATGCCTAGATACCCATGCCTGGATACTGAAATATAAGCATGAAATCCCTTGCATGCAAAACTTTAACCAAATTTTCTAAGTTAAAAAGGGGCCATAATTTGTAATATATTCCATCAAGTGTTATCTTCCTTGATAGTATGATACCCTAAACATATTAAAGATGTTTCAAATCAATTGCATGCCTGGATACTGAGATATAAGCATGAAAGTATCTTGCATGCAAAACTTTAACCAAAATTTCTAAGTTAGAAAAGGGGCCATAATTTGTAATATATTCCATCAAGTGTTGTCTTCCTTGATAGTAATATACCCTAAATATATTTAAAGATGTTTCAAATCAATTGCATGCCTGGCTACTGAGATATAAGTATGAAAGTATCTTGCATGCAAAACTTTAACCCAAATTTCTAAGTTAAAAAAGGGCCATAATTTGTAATATATTCCATCAAGAGTTATCTACCTTGGTTGTCTGATGCCCCTAAACATATTCATAAACTTTCAAGTCAATACCATGAATGGTTATTGAGATATAAGGCTGATAGTAGCTTGCATGCAAAACTTTAACCAAATTTTCTATTGCATGCAAAACTTAAACCAAAATTCATAAGTTAAAAAGGGGCCATAATTCATATTAAATTCAGTCAAGAGTTATCTACCATGGTTGTCTGATGCCGCTGAACATATTCATAAACTTTCAAGTCAATACCATAAATGGTTATTGAGATATAAGGCTGATAGTAACTTGCATGTAAAACTTTAACCAAAAGCTGCAACGCCAATGCCGACGCCAACGCAAGGATAACTACAATAGCTCTCATATTCTTCGAAAAGTCGGGCTAAATATTCCATTGGAGTAAAATCTTTGTGGAAGGTTTTATCCATAAATTTTAATCCCATGAAAACTGGTCTAGTAACATACATAACCATTTCTATTACATTTAAATCCACGAAAATATGTACCCACAAAATCAACTTTTATACCAATTAAACTAAATCTAATACCATTCAATCATCTTGATGCTTTTACCTAACCATAAAAAGAAGGCAGAATGACAGACAGGTGAACAGACAAAGGGACAACCTCATGCACATTGATAACATGTTAAATCAGTATCCTAGGTTAGAAAGAAATCCATCAAGTAATGACAGGGCACAACTGCAAATGGACAATGATTAGACAGATGACATACAAGAATATGTCTACATACAGAAGGATGGGTTGACAGATCACTATGTCCTTTGAAACTTTCCTGAGAGGGTAAGATAATTAAATCAATATTACCTGTTTAAAGGGTCAGACAATTTTGATTTTTAATGTTTCTGTAAATAAGATATAAAAACTACAGCCTCAATAAACTGTCATTCATCATCAAGAACTGAACTCTGTATCTAAAGATGGTTTGAAGCTAGAACTCTGCTGGCTAAAGCATTTATTTACAAATAGTGTTCATAAACGGTACATGAGAAGGTTGTGATATCTTCTTGGGTGAGAGTTTGTCATGCCTGCTGCAGACTATATCTACTTGAGACAGAAATAGTTCTGTCACAATGCAGTATCATACCACAGCTGCCAGTCACATTATCCGGTCCTGGAACTTCCCTTATATACTGAGCGCCAAGCAAGGGAGCTATACCTGTACTTTTTAAGTATTAATTCATTAAATGAGGTAATAATGTAGCAGTAGTATGAAGTTTTACATTGGGGCAGTGGGATTTCATTTGGTTACATCTGGTGACCAATAATTTTAATTAACAGCAGAATTTATAGCAGAATTAAACAAATTCTACAGGAATGACAAACAAATTGAAAATTGAATAACATAAAAGATCACAAATCTAAGACTTATAGTACTAACAAAATGCACAGGTTAATCTTGGGCTGTATAATCCATTGCCTGTCATTGGTGTGGTACTGTTAACATTGTTTATTACATAAGTATTATTCATGAACCCTATAACGATAACCCTATACTGACGATCTCAATGAGCATGCCAATAAAAAATATCACTGTCGGACCGGGTCAATATGACTGCCCATTTTGGACAAATAACAGAGCCAATATCAAATCACTTATTTTATAACAAATAAATGGGTACAAATGACGTCAAGAGCCCCACTTAATACTGCCACAGGCATGAAATTTGTTTGTTTATTGGGTTTAACGTCCCACCGACAGTATTTCAGCCATTAGGAGAAAATGTCTACTTAAGACAGATATACAGTGTAGTGCTGCCACAATGCTGTATCACGCCGTAGTCATGTGGCATGATACGAGGGCGAGTCAATAAATAACCAGCCTAACCTATTTCGGGTTGAGATCTACCTCTTCTTTTTCAATATAATTTCCCTCCAGGGCTATGCACTTGGACCAACGGTGTTCAAGTGCCATCAGCCCAGAAGTGAAGAAGTCTGGGTCCTTTCCATGGAACCACTCCTCAACTGCCGCCACGACTTCTTCGTCAGACCAGAAATGACGTCAACGTATATCCTTTTCCAAATTTGGAAAAAGGAAGAAGTCGCTAGGAGCCAGGCCTGGTGAGTAGGCAGGATGCGGTATTTAATTCATACCCATTTTGCTCCACAGCATCCATTGCAACTTTACAAGTGTGGACTCTTGCATTGTCCTGTTGCAGCAAAACACCTTTGGAGAGTTTATCACGGATAGTGTTCCTCAGCTGGTCTAGCAAGTTTGCATAGTATGCTCCGGTTATTGTACTTCTCTTGGGTAAAATGTCCAACAAAATAACGCCCTTTGTGTCCCAAAATACTGTGACCATCACTTTGCCAGCAGATGGTTGAGTCTTGAACTTCTTTGGCCTTGGGGATCCAGGCCCTACCCACTGACGACTCTGGGCTTTATTTTCTGGTTCATAATAATGCACCCAAGTCTCATCCATAGTAACTAGACGCAAAAGGAATTCATCTTTTGACCTCAAATGCTTCAACAACGCACTGCATACTGATGCTCTCGTTGCCATTTGCTCACTGCTAAGGGATTTTGGGACCCAATGGGCTGTAAGCTTGCGCATCCCTAAACGATCATGCAAGATTGTTGAAACTGTACCATGTGAAATCCTAATGCCTGTGCTATTTCTTCAACCTGACTTCGCCTATCTGAGTATACCAGATCTCTGACTTTATTACACATTTCTTCGTCGGTGGCATCAACTGGGCGTCCAGACCTGGTTTCATCTTCTAAAGACGTTCTACCGCGTTTAAACTCCCCAACCCAGAATTTAACTTGAGAATAAGATGGTGCAAAAGACCCATACACATCAACTAACTCAGCATGTATGTCCTTACCAGTTTACCTTTTAAATGCAAGTACTGAATTACAGCACGGTACTCCACTTTTGATGAAAAGCTTGCTTTTACATCACTAGCCATGTTTGACATTCAATATCTGACAAACAAATGACCGTATACATGTGTAGTTTTGTACACAGGTATAGTACATGTATTGAAACAATGCGTGAAAATCGTGGATGTCTCGGTTGATCGGAGATGTCATAGGCTGGTTATTTATTGACTCTCCCTCGTACCACACCCAGTCACATTATCCTGACACTGGGTCACCAGTCCTGCAACTACTCTTATATGTTGAGCACCAAGCAAGGGAGCTATTCCAGTACCATTTTTTACGACTTTGGTATGTTGCGGCTGGCACAGCCATGAAGTTGTCTTAGCGTAGGACCACATACCATGCTTTTCACGTGTACCTTATGCTGTTTGAATATGTGAACATCGTGGTTTATATGCACGCCAGACTACAGTGTCTTCCTTCCAAGTGTTCGTATACACGCCACACAACACAAACTTGAAAGATAAATTGGATAATTCTCAAATATAAATAATGGGACCCGTGTAGTAAAGATAGGGACACAAAACTGATATTTTGTTGTTTCGTAACACTCTTGTAACAATATGGCTGCAAGGTTAGACAGGTTCCCCCAGAAAAGCAGACATATTGTTGAACAATAAAAAGAACCTTCTATACGGTGTTTCCTCAATAAATGTTACTATTTTTAGATTATCCGATTTTGATAGATTCCCCATGAATTCTTGCAAACTGTGCAATTTTAGTTACTTTTGAACACAAATAAAACATTACTACTGAATGGTTACTGAACAACTGTGATACTCTGTATAAATAGTGAACTGATGTTTCATAACAGCGCCAAATCCGACATAAAAATCAGCTCATTCTTTTAGTAATATAGATATTAAACCACAGATACTGGTAGTTCATATTACCTTGATATTCCTAAAGAAACATTTGCCATGACTTGTTCTCACATAAATATTCTCATTTTCAAGGTTGGAAATGAAAGCATCACCATCTCTGTCACAACACAGGCTAACATCTGCAAACATAAATAAAACATATGTGAGCTTTTCATTCTTCATAAATAACATTCAGATTTATAAATTTCAAATAGTTATACCTTTCTTATACTGACTCAACACAAAACAAGGAAGCTACTGAAGAACAAATTTTAATCCTTTACTTTATATAGACTCCTTTTGGTGCAGAGGCAAACAGAAGAGACCCAAATCAGACAGCTCAGAGGTTTTCTTAAGTGGATGCCCACTTGCCCATGCCAGGTTACAATCACTGCGGGCAAGTGATTTTTCAAAGAAGATAGCCCGGCAGGCAAGTTTATTTATGTAAATGAAATCTTTGTTTTTTTTATTTTCTACAGTATACAGGGGTGAAATGCTTGCAAATTGTGTTTGAGACATATTAACTAAAATCCACCTTAATATTGCACATATTTAGTTTTAAACATTAACAAACACCTACTAACTTCAAGATCGGGCAACCTGTTTTCACTGGGGACTAGTAGATGTTCAAAGTAACTTGCTCCCTGGACAAGTGAAAGTCAAATCCTTAAGTTAACCCTTGCAGCTCCTATGTATAATCAGGGTCTACATCATTTTCAAACACCATTTAAATATCAGCCAATTAATATTCATGAAGTCATAAATTTTGACTCCAAGTCACAAATGGCCTTTCCCACATTTTGCATCCTGCACTCAATGCACCTACTTTAACCACTATATTTCTTGCATTTTAATATGCTGTGCATTTTATCTCATGGCTTTGACAGCCTTTGGAAATATCAAGAATTAGTGTAACTTTAAAATCTGAGACCACATGCAGGTAGTCAATCAGTAAGTACCTAAGACAACCAAAGAGGACCTGTGCAAATGAACCGTAATTAATTAAATTGTATTGACTTATATGTACGGAAAGCCAGCTGCTACTTGCCACCTGCTATTTGCCATTATTACAACACATATTTTAAAGGGACACCGCTATATTTTTGTCACAACCTGGTGTGCGTTTAGTATGATAAACGGTGCAACTGTATGCAACCATACGCTTACAGTCAGCTATGAAACTATCTCAGTGTCATAAACCAAGATGCTGACGTATACCCATGTACAGCATAAGGAGCACATGAACAGCATGCAATATGGTCCTAAGACAACTCAATAGCTGACTGTAAGCAGCTGGTTGAATATGGTTTGTCAAAATGAATGCACGCCTGTAGTTTTTGCAATATGCACTGGAGAAAACAGTGTGCAAGATTGCAAATAGCAACAGGCAAACAAAAAAAATAGCAAGTAACAACTCTCAAATGGCAACTCCGGCAAATAACATCAGGCAAATAACAACTTGCACATATGAATAAGCAAATGACATATAGCAACACAAAGTGGTATGCACCAACTGAGGCGAGTTACTCACACTAATAGTATTTTGTAGTCTGGTTCTTGGCTGGGATACCTTCCCCTTACACTGCATAATCTGTATGCTTGAGGACATCCGGGAACCTGATTACAAAACACATTGGAACCTTTTGTGTGAGCAAAATGTCTGCGCTTCTGTGCCACTTACTGTTTGTTACTTGCCAAAAATGCTTCTTCATAGGGACTTGTGCAAGTAGCTATTTGCCACTTGGTATTTGCTATTTGCCAGTTGCTCCTTCCAACTTGCCATTTGAGAGTTGCTACTTGTCTTTTTGCTAGTTGCTACTTAAAGTCTTTGCTATTTGCAAGTGTTCTTCACTATCAGCAAATTGTTACTTGCCATTAAATGCTCTCTCGCACTTTGTTTTCTCTGGCGCATAATGTATTAATCAAACATTGAGACAAAAACACTGCAATATCCATGCAAAATATGAGTTGTAATAGCAGGTCACAACCAGCTTTTCATATATCAGGGCTCTCCTTTGACCCGAGCTCCCGGGTTTTGACCCGGGAGATTTCTCAATGACGCTTATTTGACCCGGGGTAAAATTGTACCAAGCGTCATTTTGACCCGGGGCAATAACAGCTGGTGCGTCAATACCAACAGATCAGTCGATCATAAAAGTACCGCCTCAAACAGATTACGTGATCAGTAAGTGCAACTGACCCCCCATTGACTCGTTATCACTGTCAGTTACTCTAATTAGCCTGATAAATTCTCGTATTCTCGTAACCAACCTAATTACAAATTCCCGTACTGCGTCGGCAATCTTCGTGAACTCTGTTAGCTTCTGTACACGAGGTTGCTGGATCCCGTTTTTACGACGTGAGAAAGATTAAAGGCAAGGAACCATGACAAAATGTGTTTACTTCCTATGGATGTTACTCAGGTTAATTACCAATCGGAATCGGCTGGAATTTTTATTGTTTGATAATAACAAATAGTTTAATGGCAGTACTTTAACCATGCTGGTTTAAATGAAAGGTGTGATGATTGTAACAAATAGGTATGATTAGTCTGTCAACTGAAAATATTGGACCAAAACCGAAAGTAGATCGACTCTTACAGAATCAAACAAGGTTTAAAAAAAAAAAAAATAAAGAAGAAAAAAAACACACATAATGATGAAGGTAAGTAAAACTTTTATTTTTCCTTAGCTATCTTTCTGTATTGAATAACTGATAATGATTTGAGCAATTATGTTTTAATATGCCTGGATATTTATCTATGTAATTTTGAATGATATTGGTCAGATTTTATTTATTTTTTTGACTCTTGAAAATTTGCCATTACCAAATATCATCTTTTGTTTTATACTTTAAATAAAAAATATTGCAGCAGTCATTTTCTTTCCACATTAAGGGAATAACTTTTTCACCATTTTTTTTAAAAATAAAACCTAGATTTTCTAGAATTTATAAATTAAATTATCCTGTTTACATTTGAAATTGACAACAGTTTATAATGATGTCTTGGACTATTCCATGATAAAAATGCAGCTTCCCAATGTGACTACACTTCTATGTAATGGCACAGATTATAATTTTTATTTTCATTTATTTTTTGGTTGACTATTTTTCAGGAGTTCCAGTCACATGCTTTGTGTTTCAATGTGAAATAATCTGTCATTGATGGCCCAGAATGAACTCATCACCACTCAGCAGGAGAAAGGGGGCTACCTTCCTAGAGAACAAATCATCAGCATACGCCATTGTCCAAATATTTATTATATTCTTGTGATTTGTATGCAATATTATAGAAATAAATTTAATTTTCATTTTGTTTTGTTTTGATTTAAAACAGGATTACTTTTAATCAGAACACTTATTGCAAATAATATGTACATACAATAAACAAGTATATATTACATACAAACTTTGTTAATCTAAACATGTATATCGCTACATGTAAAATTTGTGACATATTACTATCTAAGCGAAATACTGTAAATTTTATTTGACTCTTAAGAATTTGTTTTTGACTCTTGAAAATTTGGCCCCAAGAGTCAATGACTCTTGGGTTTCAAAGACTATGGAGAGCCCTGTATATACAGACATATGAGATACTTACCATATTTCACTGGTATCTGTATATGACACTGAGTAGCCAGAGACATCTCAAGTTTAGATTTTATCGACACATCAATGCCTTCATTCTTTTCATCTAAATTGACTGTGACTATATACTGTTTTGATAAGTCTGTAAGATCTTTGCTATCAAGTTTCTCATCCCCAACATACAACATATTCACAAATAGTTTATTCATATTAGGATGGCGCTGTGGATTCAGACAATCTATATGCACCGACATTGGGGATCGAACTTCTATTTTTCCAAATTTGCCAACATCATAGTGCCACGCCTCCAAGACCTGTCCATGATTGGGCAAGTCCTCTCTCTGGTACGGGGTGGTAATGTTCTTAAATATAGAATGCCTTCTAGCACCGCTGCATATGTCATGTTTGTGCAATTTTCCAAATGCAGGCGCATAACGTGATGACTTGTAAAGGTATGATTTGCTTCTTATACTACATGGAGTTCTAAAATTGTTAAAAAATAATTTTACAAAGAGTGCGCTTGCAGGCATGTTTTTCAACGCGAGAAATCTTAAAAAACTTTAGTATCAAGAGAACCGGAAGTTGGTCTGTTTACGTTCGAAGCACGGGAGGCAACTTTTGTTAGGTAAAGTAAATAACGACGATTATCAATTCAATCTCATATTTGGGGAATCATACTTGAAGATTGTCCTTTTACATGGCAAATAATTCGTTTCTCGATGGCTCTTATATCTTATAGTTGAAACGATCGGTCCATAATTATATGAAAGAATTTCATGCACGTGTATTTTTGATGATGCACCGTAATCGTTACTTCCGGGGTAGGATGGTGTCTCAAGATGCCACTATTATTATCATAAATCCTCCAACCGTTTGTCAATGATTGATTTTACAGCTTCATTCTGATCTATGATGGTAAAAACAAAATATTTTTTGATGATTTTGATTGAGGTTTAATGGCTAAGGCATCAGTGAATTTGTCATCCAAGAATATCTGATTTTTTTCTCTCAATTTCACAATCTTTGATGAATGGTATACATTTGTACCCCACATACACATAAGTTTAATTTTACTACAGCACCGCTACAATCTGTTGATGTTTTAATCCATCAAAGGAATTGGGTACCTGTTATACTGTGCCCATTTTGCTACTCATCCCAAATCACCGAGAATGCTAATTCGGTGCTCATGTGACAGCAGTGCTGCCAGTGCACCAGCCATCCTAAAATAATATGCCTGGCGGCACTTGTCCTTTTGTTGACATATATATACAGCAAATTACTCGCATCTTGAATGCAAAATATTATCCCAACTATGATACTACTGTAGCGAAAATCCAGCTACAAAATTGTCCTGGCAGACTGTAGTGCACTGACATGTGAAAGAACCCCAGGCAATTTGCTACTGTTTTTATAAAGAAGCATTTCATCATTATATAATTATCCCATGATAAGGTGTAAATCAAATGGTCAGCAACTATGCAGGTTTGTAAGTCTAAACAACAAACCTCAGTAATCAACATTAAATTGATGTGGATATTCCAAACACAGCAGATACACAATAAAAAAAACCCCACAAACATAAAGTAGACCACAACATATACTTAAACATGGTATTTTTATAAATATGAGAGAAAGAACTAAGATGTATGATCTTAAACTTCCTAAGGTCCTTGAAAATAGAAATTCCTACTCATTCAGAGTAAGGCTGAGCTGATAGGATCTTTGGTTATCTGTTGTCCACCCATATCTAATATTCATTGTTAGTTTGTTCTCTCTATTGTAGCTTCATTTCTTTAGCAATCTTGGAGACAAATTTTGTATCAGAAAATGTCCTTTCCCCCTTATTTTTCAACTGTCAGCAATTATTTAATCATGCATAATACTTTTTTCTTTCAGAACATGGATGTAAGTACAGATTGTAGCCAGATGGCCTCAGTTGGTGCGCAAGAAAACTTGGTTGTCTCCAATCCAGAGGAAGAAAACTTGATAGATTTGAACACACCACAAGGCGAGACCATCACTGACAGAGCATTTGCAACTGAAGAGAGACAGAAAAAAGAAATCTTGATTCAAACTTTGGTTGAAACACATAGTATACCAAATGGGGAGCATATGAATCCAGCAAGTGATATTCCTAGAAGTATCAGTTCTAACAGCAATTCAGAGAACAATGTGGGGAGTAATAGTTTGTATGTCTCTCACACAGAGAGTGGATATTTGACAGACTCGGTGACCTCTGTGATGTCCAGAGAGCGTCACCATTCCGATGCTTCCGAACTTGACAAAACACCAAATAAGGAAACCCAGCCATGTTCTAGTTCAGAAACTGACACAACGCCCTGTGGTGAGGCTCTCATCTCATTCAGTAATGAGGATTTAAATAGTATTGAACACACCGGAGTTAAAACAGGAATCAAAGCTAAAGCTGAGGCAAAACTGATCGACTTTGATGATAGTGATAAGGATGATCAGTTGCAAGCATTAGCCAATCTAGACTTGAATGCGAAACAAGATCCTAAATCCCTAGATGAAATATTTGCATCCAATTGCGCTCCAACCAGGCCAGATTTCCTTTACTTTAGAGACAAGAGGGCTAGAAGTATAAGTGACTATGAAGTGCATGGCTCCAGGTATGGTCCACCATGTGATATGTCTCATGTTGAGAAAACAGACTTAAGGAAGAGAAGTAAAAGCTCTGCATTTCCCATTCCAAGGATAAAAGAAGGTGTGAATATATCTGAAGAATCCTTGTCGAAGAGCTTGCCTCATGGCCAAATTATGAGGAAAGATACGGGACTAATTGAGTTTATTGCCGATGACCTGCAAGAGAAAATAAGACGCAGCAGTCCAATGTCCAAAACAGGTAATGGTTTTGAATTCATTTGTATTTATATTTTTCGAGATAGCATACAGAGATCCCTATTTTGTCAGAAATAAAGTATGAAAAAAGAAAAACATACTTACTAAAAATTTAGCTTATAAGAAAGATCATAAAACATGAATTCATTTGGGACCAAAATAGATGATGTCTTCCATTTGTGCTCCATCATAATTGCATGTTGTTTCTCGCACACATCTAGCATCCAGTGACGTGAGCAGTCGGCGTTCAAGTTTACTGAGTCTAAACAGCATTGATAGTTTTTCTTCGTCAACTATGGCAACATCCATGACCTCTGGAATGTCAAGGTCATATCCCCAGAGTCCAGACTGTATCCCTCCCATTGACCCGATGGCAGTGTTTGAAATAGAGCACCAGGCAAGACTCCTCGCTGACAGCCTTGATCACATGATGGGGAATCTGCGGAACAATTTACACAAGGTACAAAGTGCATGCTCTGTTACTTCATTTATGCCTTGATGATGAATTTGTACTAAATTTCTGTCTGTGTGTCAACATTGTATCTTGTGTATTTTTAGCTCACTTTTAAGGCATAGCTGTAAGTGCTCATAGTGAGTTTTACACTTAATTAATTTAGCCTTTTTCATTGTACTTTTGTCAAAATGTTCATATTGCTTTGGAAACAAGAAGGTCTAATCCTCACAGCAGTTTGTGAATTGACCCAGTACTTTGTTCTTAAGAAATTTATACTGTTAGTCTGTAGTTTTTTTCTCTTGAGAATGAGGACATTTTTGATAAATGAAGACTTCTAATCTTAGTACAGTGTATATTTTTTTATGTACAGCATCATTAATTTAGATTTTTCTTTTTAAACATATCTGTAATATGCATCATGTAATATGTTTCCAATCCATCATTCCAGCTTCTTAAAAAAATATAATGGTGTTCACATTGTCAATGTTGTTTTAATAAGAAATTTCCCCTTTAAAAAATATTTTAAGTGAGTGCATATTAAATTAATGCAGATACTTTTGGCTTCTTACTTTACCTCATCTTATATATTATTTAGGGAATAGAGTTTTGTTAAGATGTGCAGTGATCTAATCACAAAGCTGTAGGCCTGAGTGATAAATCACAAAACATCTAAAAAAACTCTGTGTATTATTCTGTTATATATAATGCAAAAGGAAACTCTAAGTCCATTCTAACATGTTCACTAGACTGCAAAGTTTATAAAAGAATACAAGTATGATGGAGGCCATGGGTTCGATCGCCGACCGCGACATACCTAAGTTGTAAAAATAGTACTGGTATAGCTCCCATGCTTAGCACTCAGCATTTAAGGGTTGTTCCAGGACTGGTTGACCTGGTGTCAGGATAATGTGACTGGGTGTGGCATCATGCCACACGTCCATGGCATGATACTGCAGTGGGGCAGCATTATATCTGTCTCAAGTAGACATCATCTCCAAATGACTGAAATACTATCAGTGTGACGTTAAACCCAACAAACTAACAAAAAACAAGTGTGATGGCAGTGATTGGGAAATAATTTTTCATCAATGGGACAATGGTCCTCTCTGAGGCAATATCAATGTGACATTTTCATAAGTAATGTTACATTTTCAAAATCAAATGTGACATTTTATGAAATAACTACAACTTGTCTAAGTCTAAAGTGCATAATATTAATAACAAACTCAAACCATCATAAAATCGATTTTTTTTATGAAATTTTTTTTTTAAATCACCAATGAATATTTTAATTATAAAGTTGCAGAACAACATGTACATGTATAATCACAAATCACAGAAACAAATGAAAAAGACTATAGTCTAGATGCATATAATGACCAATCTAACATAACAATCCACATTTGTCACTGTAACAATATATCTATTTCAATATACCGGTATTCTATATTTCACAATTCAGAACCGGTCTTTATACCCGTAAAACGTAAAGAACGGAATGTATCAAGGTATATATTCTGTGCAGTGACTGTGTAATGTATGTGCTTGTGTCAGTTTTGAAAATATCAGGCAAAACGTAATTGATTAATCAATGAAGAGCAATTAACCTAATGCAAATTTTGCATCATTATTGCTGTAACCAAACAAAAATAGACAAAAAGTTTATTGTTGTAATATGATTTTCCTAGTTTCATTTTGGTTAATAGTGTTTGGTTATCAATTTTTGTGTACTTTACCTGTTGGAAAGGGATTTGCAAGAAAAAAACCAAGATGTCGCCATTTTAAGACTATTACTCAAACTATCAGCTATAATAAACATCAGGTAACAATGCCATTGTAAGTAGATATGGTGCATTGCATCTGACTTGCGGAAGCAGAAGAACATTTGTGACATTAAAATGCAATCAAACACCTGGCAACAATGCCTCAATAAAACTTCCTATCCCTCTTGGCTTCTTATGCGAAAAAGACTCGGTCTGATTGGTTGATACACCAATGCCTCGATGAATCAATAATGTCTATCCCTCTCTACCATTTGTTATATTTAGAAATGGAATTCCCCTATTTCAGGCTCAGACTATGTTCGCATTTACGCTTTTTAAGCAGACTGTTGGGTGAGACCGAAAAAGGGGTGCATCCATTGCAAAAAACGATGTGACATTTCAAATTTTTAATGTTACTTTTGCGCATGGCGCACGCCTTTCCCGATCACTGGATGGTTTATTTTATTTCACATTTACTTAAGGAGTCATGTAATGTCATTTAATATACATCATCTTTGAAGTTGTACTGAGTGTAATGTATATCGGAAAATAATACACGTTTCACTCCTATATTCATAATGCATATATTGTTATCATGTTAGAATATCTTAATATTTTACCAGAATTTAAAATTATTGTGGTGGTATTAATGATAAGGCTATTAAGATATATGTAAGTTTGTCACAGAATTTTCTGCCAACCCTTGTATAATCTTTCTCTTAATTCCCAGTGTTTAAACAGACTGTAAAGGAGCAACATTGAGTGACATGTTTTATATTTCACACATTGGCATGTTGTATTGCAAATCTTGCAGATGTCCGCCATCAGTGTGGGGTGTGAGGAGGCCTATAGAACTTCTGTGGATGTCACATGTGAGTCAGTGGATTCCAGTATAAAGGTAGGACTAGCAGCTGGTGTACTGTTTTGATCTTTCAAATACGAAGTATATGGGGGCTGTATTGGAGTCACGTCCATCAGTCTGTCTGTCTGTCTGTCTGTCTGTCTGTAGACAAGCTTTGTTTGCCCTATTTCTCGGCTACATCTGATGGGATTTTGATGAAACATTACAAGAATAAGTACCAAGCATAGTTGCACATATTGTTGGCACGTCATGATGTGCTTAATTTTGAATGAGGCTCATTGTCATTTAACAAGACTGTCTGATATGGTAAAGATAATTGTGACAAAGCAGTATCTGGGGATATTCATCATCTTCCAAGGTATTTTTTTTGAAGGCATGAAATCATGGTGGTTTGATTTCATGCTCTCATTAATAACTTGATTTACATCACAATTACTATTATTTGTGCACAATCTGCACAGCAAAGAAATTTCACTTCTTTCATATACCTTTTTAAATAAATTAATTCTCATTATGTCATAAACTTGTACATGAATATTCATGAAGTAAAGGATTACTAATGATTTTTATTCCAGTCCATGTATGCACTGATGGCCAAGTGTGAGGAATTGTCTGGCACCATGCAACCTGTATATAAACTGGCCGAACAAATGTATCCTTCTACAAGCCTTCTGTCCATCTTAAAGTCACACATAAGACTATTGCTCTTGATATACTTAGGGATATATGCATGTTAGACCATAGATGTTCTGCTAAGTCTTTTCTATGCTGAAAATATTAACAAGAATTTATTTTCATGTTCTTGTATTTCGTAACTGAACTCCGGGAGGTTGTTAGCTTGATTCCTGACTGCTTCACATAGTATGATTAGGTATTAATGAAATTTTTAGCATGCAGCATAATAGTAATTCTATTATTATTTTTCGTAGACCTTTGTGAAAATGTATGTATCTCCATGGAACTTTAAAAAAAAAAACACGGTGTTTGTTATATCAGAGGAAGACTTTTTACTGTAGTTTAAAATGTAATTTATCAGTCCTTAACTATAGACAGTAAGGAGATCAAACGACTGCTAGACAGATTTGAAGCACAGCTCGCAGACAAGCCATAGCAAACAGCGGACCATTCAATACATTTCCAGTATCAGCTCTTGTTCATTACTGTACACAGGTCAATAGATACTCATTTACACCAGTTGTAATTGATATGATTAAGTCACTGGAAGAGTTAATTCCTTGTAGCTAGTCAATTTATTCATGTGTGTTTGTGCCAAGCAAGTCATTGTGCCATGGGTTCTGTTTTTGTAAATGATATTGAATATTGAACGAAAGATTATTTATTTTATCAAACAATATAAATGCACAGCATTTTTCATATTCATATAAAGCTGATAACATTTAAAGTTTCTTTCAATGTTTATGGCATATACTTTATGCTGTAAATGGAAGAAAAAAAAAATATTTTTTCCCCCCCCCCCCCCCATCTTTTTTAAAAAATAAAAAAAATAAAATGAAGAGTTTGTTCATTTTTTGTATATTATTTTCATTTCTATTAAAGAAAATGTGAAGATTCATTATCATAAAAAGGATATAATTTTTTGGTCATTCAGTTTAAGTATTTAATGTATACAGTTAATAATGATATAGAAGTTAGATGTGGCATTTCTTAAGAAATAAAATGCTACCAGAATACACAGTATCTTGATTTATATTTAATAATGTCACATTATCTAGGAAACAAGTTTTCAAACTTACATATATCCCTCTTGATGGTTCCTCGGTTGGACCAGTACTTTGTGTTTTGGATGATCATGAAAGGTTCTTGCAGCAATGGGGTTTGAATCCATAACCATTTAGATCTGCAGTCATATGCATTACTACTTGACCGTGGCACACTAAATAAGTTTAAACATAAAGTACAGAATATTTTCAGTTTTGTATAATTCAAATGTAAGTAGTTAATTTATATTTTACTGAAATAAAAAAAGGAACACAAGGTTAAATTTTGTGTGAGTTTGGAGGAATGTTTTAGATTATGACACAAAAAAAAGCTTTGAGAGGAATGATCCCTAATCAGGTGATAAGGTGGGTAGGTCACATGTGATTAGCAACAAAGTCAAAATCTTGTGTCTGTGGTTGGTATTATTTTTACCTCGACTGTTTTGAAGAAAAAGTTGATCTATTATGATCACTGCGTTGTCGTTATTGTCGTCGTTGTGCAAAAAATTTTAATGTAACCCATTACTCAAACACTTTTAAAGGTATCAACACCAAACTTGGAATACTTTATAAGTATGACAAGGAGCAGTTGTAAGACAAGGGGCATTATTCTGAAAGCCATATTTATGGAGTTATGCCCCTTTTCAACTTAGAATTTTTGTTCAAATTGTTTTTATTCAAAGCATTTACATTTCTTCTACACTATGTAAGATATTTTACTTCTTTTTTGTATTTACTAAACATTTACTCTTTATACTTTATGGTGTTCAACCTTGAAATCTCAAATATGGCCCCCTGTTGTCGACATAAAACAGACGAGTGTCTGTGGAGCTGTAGTTCTTACCCTGCATGTGCATTATTGTTTAGATGTTTTATCTCCTTATATGTGTAGATGATGTAAAAAGTAAGAAATTATTTTTATATTTATAAGCTCACCTGAGCATATTGTTCTCAAGGTGAGCTTTTGTGATGGCCCTTCGTTCGTCGTCCGTCATCCGTCATCCGTCTTGCGTCGTCAACAATTTTTAGGCCTCCATGAAACTTGGTCAGAATGTTTGTCTCCATAAAATTTTGGACAAGTTCGAAATTGGGTCATGTGGGGTCAAAAAGTAGGTCACAAGGTCAAATCTTATGAAAACCTTGTTAACACTCTAGAGGCCACATTTTTGGCCCAATCTTCATGAAACATGGTCAGAATGTTTTTCACCATAAAATCTTGGACAAGTTCGAAATTGGGTCATATGGGGTCAAAAAGTAGGTCACAAGGTCAAATCTTATGGAAACCTTGTTAACACTCTAGAGGCCACATTTTTGGCCCAAACTTCATGAAACTTGGTCAGAATTTTTTCTCCATAAAATCTTGGACAAGTTCGAATTTTGGTCATGTGGGGTCAAAAAGAAGGTCATGAGGTCAAATCTTAGAAAAACCTTGTTAACACTCTAGAGGCCACATTTTAAGGTCAATCTTCATGAAACTTGTTTAGAATATTTGTCTCCATAAAATCTTGAACAAGTTCGAATTTTGGTCATGTGGGGTCAAAAAGAAGGTCATGAGGTCAAATCTTAGAAAAACCTTGTTAACACTCTAGAGGCCACATTTTATTAAAAATTTTTCCCATAAAATCTTGACAAGTTCGAATTGGGTCATATGGGGTCAAAAAGTAGGTCACAAGGTCAAATCTTATGGAAACCTTGTTAACACTCTAGAGGCCACATTTTTGGCCCAAACTTCATGAAACTTGGTCAGAATATTTTTTCTCCATAAAATCTTGGACAAGTTCGAATTTTGGTCATGTGGGGTCAAAAAGAAGGTCATGAGGTCAAATCTTAGAAAAACCTTGTTAACACTCTAGAGGCCACATTTTAAGGTCAATCTTCATGAAACTTGTTTAGAATATTTGTCTCCATAAAATCTTGAACAAGTTCGAATTTGGGTCATGTAGGGTCAAAAAGTAGGTCACAAGGTCAAATCTTAGAAAACCTTGTTAACACTCTAGAGGCCACATTTTGAGTCCAATCTTCATGAAACTTGGTCAGAATGTTTGTCTCCATAAAATCTTGTACAAGTTCGAATTTGGGTCATGTGTAGGTCACAAGTTCAAATCGTATAAAAACCTTGTTAACACTCTAGAGGCCACATTTTTGGCCCAATCTTCATGAAACTTGGTCTGTTTCCATAATATCTTGGACAAGTTTAAATTTGGGTCATGTGGGGTCAAAAAGTAGGTCAATATGAAAAATCCAACATATGTCGCTCATTTATAATCAGGTGAGCAATTCAGGGCCATCATAGCCCTCTTGTTTTCAATCTTTGGACAATGGCAACTTTCCTTGGCAATTTTCACCCCTTTACTATTGTAAGAGTGCATACTAGAAAATAATAACTGCACCTTATATCAACCACATCAGCCTTAAAGTAATTCTTTGACTGATCTTGCTCAAACTAAATACTTGCACTAAGAAATACTTTGAATCTTAAGAAGGGAGCATTTTTCTGTTTTACCATGTATTTAAGTAGATAGCAAAGTTGACATTCACTGTTGATAGTTTCCTTATACTGATTCTAACAATATTTGTAAGGAATTAAAAATAGTGATGAAATAAGTATCATTAAAATAATAAAAAAGAGTAAAGTTGGTGGAATTGAAATGGTTCATACTGTTTGTTTTATTCTTTGAAAGACTCAATTGTTGAACAGTGTAAGATAAAGAACTGTTTTTTAGCTTGCTCTAGATTGTC
Source organism: Solen grandis (assembly GCA_021229015.1). Classification (NCBI taxonomy): domain Eukaryota; kingdom Metazoa; phylum Mollusca; class Bivalvia; order Adapedonta; family Solenidae; genus Solen; species Solen grandis. Next base: position 90,452,010 of record CM037777.1, read on the forward strand.
TATGATTTTGCAAGATGTGTCCGTGTGGCAAAGGGTTAGATAGTAACAACAGCCGATATATATAAAAGAAGTGAAACATCAGACTGATTCAGTGATTGAAATTAGTTAGCCAGGGACTGGTGTAATGCCCTTTGGGTCTGTTCAAATTTATCATTTTATATAGCTGGGCTTGCAGTAAATCTTGATATACAATAGTCATTTGGGATTGTTCATCAAAAACCTTCATTTCAATAACTGCTGATCAGATTTTGATCTGTTTATTGTCATCATTGACTATGCAAGTATAAGGTACAGAGTTAAACCTGATCAGAATGGGTTTCTATTGAAGCTGATACAGGTTTTCAGTTTCATGAAATAATAACAATGGAGGTAGGTTTATAAGATTTGGTAAACATTTTTTTATCAACATATTGTCATAGGCTTGTCTATTTAAAAATTGCAGAATGACTATATTAAGGTAACTCATCCATCATTAAATTGTAATCACGGTCCTTCAAATGCTTAAATAGACTTCAATGCAGATGCAAGCATCCATTGACTTGGAGTTAATGGCTATTTTGCTCTAAATCTATAAAGGCTTGCATTTACCATAAAATTCCCACAATCCCCCTGATGGAACATGATCACAGTTTAATAATGGATGGATTACATAATAGTAATCTCAGTCTTTGGAAAATGATTGAAGAACGGTAAATACTAAGAATGCTTGTGTAAGATTTTTTTATTTTTTTTTATTTTCATTGTTATTATTTTGCAGGCATATTGTTTCATTTCAAAGGTGTAATTTAGAGTTTTGTTTAAGACTATGACATGGTTTTACTGCACATTAAATTTTGGTTTAAATATCACATTATAAATACTTTGATCTATATTTGAATGTTTTTGTCTGGATAAAATGAGTAAAAAGATAGACTAGTACATGTAAGTTTTTAATGAAAATTTACTCAGTATTGGAGAAGCTGCAGTTTTCAAATTAAGCACAAACCTGCAAGCAGGATATGGGTAGAATGATCTTTGGACTTTTTCAAATTTTTAATGTCATACAGTCAGGCTTGCTGTTTTATCAAATATATGGAAATAAAAGATTAGGGTTTCATCAAAAATCTTAGGTCAGTAAAATTAACCCTTTACCTCCTAGACTGGTTTTGATGCATTGGCAAACAGAGCAGACCCAGATCAGACAGTT
>CM037777.1:90453295-90495917 GCA_021229015.1 Solen grandis
TCCTATGTCTATGAATCCAATGGTCAATATTTATTTTTAATTAGCAAAGTTGATCTCTCGAAAAATGAGGCCTCCAGGGGGTTTGCTATTTCCTCATATACATTGTAGCCCCGCTATAATATTTCCTGGAATAATAACATGGGGTCGCCATGGACAATGTTTGTAGCCATAAAGTCACAGCCAAGTTTTATTATGGCTGAAACTGGCCAATTAGGTCAAGAGTTATGCCCCTTTTAATGTAGAAAAATGAAGAATTTCTCTTTGTTTACACTCTTACATCTTCATTATTAGCTCACCAGAGCACAACATGTGCAAGATGAACTATTGGGATCACCCTCCGTCTACTGTAATCTGTTGTCAACAATTTGCTTTAAAAGGCACCTCCTTTGAAACCACTGGGTAGAAATTCATGGTGCAAAACCATATCGGCAGGCTCTCTGCGAAAATCGCTATATCGGCAGGCTCTCTGCATTTGCACCGGTCATTCTCTGCCATAAACACTAGCAAACACTGGGCGGAAGGGAAAGAAACAGACCAATGGTCACATTTCAAAGGTGAGTTGCTCAATATTAGGTATTGAATGGAATATTAGAGTATCTTAGCTATGTATATGCGTGTAAACCTTTCAATTATCAGCGACTGCGACCTGAAACTCGGCCAAACAGTTAAGTGATGTACCAGCATGGAACACAACCTCGGCACTTTCTACAGGCTTCAGCAGGTTATTGCTTTGATTTTGTCTATAATATGACCATCGAATGTATTCTTTTAAGTATATTTTTCAAGAAGATACCTATAAATTGGCCGATTTTAATGTAAATTTTTTGAAAACCCCCTAAATTCAGTTTTGTCGTGGCACAGGAGCACAGGCAGACTCTCTGCATTTACCACAGGCAGGCTCTCTTCAAGCTATGATTTATCTTATTGTTTACGGAAAATGAAAAATTTCATGGGTCCTTACTCCTACTTTGTGTTTTTAATTTCATACTTTGCATGTAATTTGTATTGTTTTCATAGTCAGATACAAATCTGTTAAAAGTATATATGTATTGCTTGCTTTTTAGCTCACCTGAGCATAGCTCAGGGTGAGCTTTTGGGATACTTGATTGTCCGTCGGTTGTCGTCCGTCGTCCGTCAACATTTTGATGTTTACACACTAGAGGCCACAATTTTGATCCAATCTTCCTCAAACTTGGTCAGAATGTTTGTCTTGATGATATCTTGGACCCTTTCGAAAATGGGTCAGGTTGAATAAAAAAGTAGGTCAGTAGGTCAAATCTTAGAAAAATCTTGTCATCCGTCAACAATTTTGATGTTTACACACTAGAGGCCACAATTTTGATCCAATCTTCCTCAAACTTGGTCAGAATGTTTGTTTTGATGATATCTTGAACCCTTTCGAAAATGGGTCAGGTCGGATCAAAAAGTAGGTCAGTAGGTCAAATCTTAGAAAAATCTTGTTTACACACTAGAGGCCACAATTTTGATCCAATCTTCCTCAAACTTGGTCAGAATGTTTGTCTTGATGATATCTTGAACCCTTTCAAAAATGGGTCAGGTTGGATCAAAAAGTAGGTCATAGGTCAAATCTTAGAAAAATCTTGTTTACACACTAAGCCACATTTTGATCAATCTTTTTCAAACTTGGTCAGATTGTTTGTCTGATGATATCTGAACCCTTTTGAAAATGGGCCTGGCCGGACCAAAAAGTAGGTCAATAGGTCAAATCTTAGAAAAATCTTGTTTACACACTAAAGGCCACAGTTTTGATGCAATCTTTCACAAACTTGGTCAGATTGTTTGTCATGATGATATCTCGAACCAGTTTGAAAATGGGTGGGGCTGGACAGAAATGTAGGTCAGTAGGTCAAATCTTAGAAAAATCTTGTTTATACTCTGAGGGCAACATTTTTGGTCCAATCATCCTCAAACTTTGGCAGAATGTTTGTCATGATGATATCTTTTGTGGATGGGGTCAGAAATTTCCTGAACATTGTTTCACCTCATCATCTTAATTCTAAAGCAATCTGTTTTGTACAGGCAATGAATGAAACTTTTCTCAGGTGAGCTATCTAGGGCCGTCTTGGCCCTCTTGTTTTTTTACTTTTTACTATTTTGTTGATAAGAATATTAAAAGATAAATTTCCTCTAGCTTACTGTTTATTACAATAATTGTCATAATTTTAAATTGAATCGCCATACTTGCATGTTCCTTAAAAAAGAAATAGAGAGAGAGAGCGAGAAAAAAGAAAAAAATCAAACATGAAAAAGAAATTGTATTAATGAGTCTATTAATTTTAACTTTGTGATAACTTTATCAGTTTACACATTGACATGCTTTACAAAGCGAAAGTAAATACATAAATGAATAAATGCGTTCATGGTAACAAATGACTATTAACTCTATTATTACTTTGACAAAAACAAGGCCACAAGGGACGTAACCAACATACAATATAATGATTATAATATAATAAGCATTTTATGTAATCATTTTATTATTCTTAAACATCGCACTGAAGAAAGTAAATTTATGATATAAGTGTATTTCGAAAAAAAAATTGTCGCGAAGAACAGATACGTCACTGTTTATTCATTAAATTTACAAACACGCGGATTTACTTGTGAAATTTCAAGAGTATTTATGCAGCGTTGTTATATTGTCGTTTATATGTTTGACGGATTTTGGATTTTACAAGGCCTATGTCACATTATTTTTTTTTAAGGAAATAAATATTGATTTATCTATTTTAAATATTGACTTTAATATCAACTTCAGTTGCCGTAGCAACGCGATAGGCTTAGTTTCAGTTTTTTTCAGTATGAATGAACAATATAAATGCGAGAAGAAATACCTCATATCTCAAGGCAATTTGCAGCCAAAGAGTTTTGATACTAATCGAATGTGTAATAAGTTGTTGACATATTTCACCACAAAATAACAACCTATCCTAATTCTTACATAGGAGAGAATGAACAGTGTGTATTGGAACAAATGAAGGCAGTGGTTTTTTTTGTTTTTTTTTTTATTGTTCAAAATATTCGGAGAATATAGTCGGCATCCCCCTCCCCCCCCTTTTCTATTTTCTTTCACACCCTTATGACAGTTTACCTACCACTGTGTGCATGGACTCACAGCTGCGTTTTTAACTCACCTGTGCACAACGTGCTCATGGTTAGCTTTTGTGATCGCCTTTTGTCCGTCGTTCGTCGTCCGTGCGTGCGTCCGTCGTCAACAATTTCTTTAAACAACATCTCCTTCTTAAATACTCACTGGATTTTGATAAAACTTCACAGGAATGTTCATTATGGGGCCCTTTACCAAAGTTGTTAAAATTATTTTGATTGGTCAAAAATCTAGGTCACAGGAGCAAAAAATAGATTTTAAAAATGAAAACTTGAAAAAATCTTCTTCTCCGAAACCACAAGGCCTAGCCTTTTGATTTTTGGTATGTAGCATGATCTTATGACTCTCTACCAAGATTGTTCAAATTATGACCCTGGGGTCAAAATTGGCCCCGTCCCAGGGGTCACTTGTTTTAATATAGGCTAATATAGGAAAAAAACTTGAAAATCTTCTTCTCAGAAACCACAAGGCATGGAGTTAAGATATTTGGTGTGTAGCATTGTTTAGTGGATCTTTACCAAGTTTGTTCAAATCATGACCCTGGGGTCAAATCTGGCCCTGCCAAGGGGTCACTTGATTTAACATAGGCTCATTGGAAAAAAAACTTGAAAAATCTTCTTTTTAGACACCACAAAGTCTGGAGTTTAGATATTTGGTATGTAACATGGGCTAATAGACCTCTACCAAGTTTGTTCAAATCATGACCCTGGGGTCAAAATTGGCTCTGCCCCAGGGGTCACTTGATTTTACATAGCCTAATGATATCAGGTGAGCGATCCAGGGCCATCATGGCCCTCTTGTTTTTAAATGTTATATTCTTAATTAAACTGTTCAAACATGTTGTATCATCGGTCTTATTATATTTTATGCAATAAAACAACATTAAATAAGAGGAAAATACAATAAAAGGCTTTCATTATACAGTCGGCACTCGTTATGTCGACTTCGTTTATGTCGATTTTTTACCTATGTCGATTTTTTTGCAAAGTCCCGATTTTTTTTCTTCTTTATTAATATTAATTTAGCATTTTCTTACACCTTATTTCTAATTCTTTTGTCGAAGTTACTTGGCAGTTTGCCGAGGTGCGAATATCCCTGTGTTGGTCACTGCTCACGCATAATCATTCCGCTTTGATAAAGCCGATCTTCTGTTAATTACTAATTAGCGTAACAGTTGATTAGCTTGACGGCTTTTCATTAAATCCATGAATGAACTCCTTCAAAGCTAACAGTCTTATATATTTACACGCTCATTGCACTTCGACATCATTTCCAACATGGCTACTCCTGAAGACAACAACTCTCTAATGTCACGTGACTTTACACCGGCTGAGAAATCTGGAGAAGGACCCGGTAACCAATCCGGGGGATATCTAGATGTAAATAAATATTATAAAACGCATTTTTTATTGTTCTGCTTTCATTATCATCGTACTGAATCTTACGCGAATGTAAATTATACGGGCACCGAACTTATTCTCATGATATGCTGGATATAACGAACCGATCAAACAGGTATTTTCTTTAGACATTTATATATCAAACTTTTTTTATCTCGATTTTTTTGCGAGGTCCGGGGAAATTCGACATAACTAGTGCCGACTGTACATAGCAGAAAAATCCCTCTTTTTAAGATTCCCTCCCCCCTTTGGGCCCGGACTCCTTTCCCCCAAAAGTGAAAAAACACTGGAAGGGCAAGAAGCAAGAAACTGTTATTTCACAACAATAAAACACAAACTACGCTAGCAGTATGCTTTAAAAAAAAACAATCGCTGGCAAAATGCAGAGAGCCTGCCTGTGGTAAATGCAGAGAGTCTGCCTGTGCTTCAAAAAGTGATGTGCAGAGAGACCTCCTGTGCCACGACAAAACTGAATTTAGGGTTTTTTCAAGAAATTAACATTAAAATCGGCCAATTGATCGGTATCTTCTTGAAGAATATACTTAAAAGAATACATTCGATGGTCATATTATAGACAAAATCAAAGCAATAACCTGCTGAAGCCTGTAGAAAGTGCCGAGGTTGTGTTTCATGCTGGTACATCACTAAACTGTTTGGCCGAGTTTCAGGTCACTGTCGCTGATTATTGAAAAGTTTACACGTATATACATAGCTAAGATACTCTAATATTCCGTGCAATACTTAATATTGAGCAACTCAGCTTTGAAAAGTGACCATTGGTCTGTTTCTTTCCCTTCCATCCAGCGTTTGCTAGTGTTTATGGCGAGAATGACCGGTGCAAACGCAGAGAGCCTGCTGATATAGCAATTTCCACAGAGAGCCTGCCGATATGGTTATGCACCGTGAAATTGATGAAACTTGGCATGGATCATCCTTTGGTGAATCTCCACAAAAATGGGTAAAATAAATTTGATCCATGCAGAACTATGGTTGCCATGGCAACCAACACCCATTTTTGTGTCACCTGATGTAAGCAGAGGTGACACATGAAGATCACTTTTCCGTTGTCCGTCCAGCAGTCCGTCCGTCCGTCACACTTTTTCGGTCATGCTTCAGCAGGTGACACACGTGTTCCAGAGAAAACTCTTGTATTTTAAAAACTTTAAAATTCATCTCCTCTGTAACTGATGGTCAGAATTTAATTTTCTTTGGCAAATATGGTCACCTTCTAGTCATCTACAGTAATAGCTAAAATAAAGTTGATCCCTTAAAATAAAGAGGTCCTCACAGGGTTGGCAAGTTTCCTAATATAGTCTCTATAGAATACTTCACAAATCCTCTTCTCTGAAACCAATGGTCAGAATTTATTTCATTTGGCACAAATGGTCATTTAATTTTTAGCTCACCTGAGCACAGAGTGAGCTTTTGTGATCATCTTTGGCAGGGATGATCCTTGGGTGAACCTTCACAAAAGTTGACTCTGGTTGCCATGGCAACGGAAAGAAAAAAATATGAAAACTTTAAAAATCAACTCCTTCAAACTACTGACCAGATTTCAAAATGTTTTACTATGCCGTGCAATTGACTTTGATTTTTCCATTAATTTTACATTGATAAAACTGCAGTCGCTTTCCTCTTATTGTAGAAAACAAAAGGTATTGTGTATGCCAATCAGAACGTAGCTCCGCCCCTTGGCTTCACCTGGTTATTGATTTTTGCTCAGTTCTCAGTTAAATTTCATGATGGAAGTGTTGGCCGAGACAGACTTTAAAAAATCATTATCCCTATAAAGGGTGTCAGCGGTGCATTTTGGAAAGGTTTTGAAATGATATACGAGGATTTTATATAATTCCTACTTGAAGTACCGCAATTACAATGGTTAGATGTAGTTAAAAGCCACATGTTCGTAGACCATGATGACAAGGACAAATTTCACGCTCTGTTTGACAGTAACTATGCCACACTGTTTTTTGCTGTGTTTTAATAATTCAAGACACAAAATCACTCTTGCTAAAACACCCCGAGTTTAAGTGCCACCTATTTCGTTTGAAACTACATAGTTGTTTATTTAAACTCATTATTTCCTCGCAAGATTACACAACATGAATATTCATAGTTCCGCGAGTTATAAAACTGTGCACTTGATTCCTCTCGCTAAGGAGGTGTGGTTTATATTCATCAACCAAAGCGACGTTCTATTTGACAGGTGATAAGGTTGAATGAAATATAAGTTTTGTGATCGCTCTTCGTCCGGCGTCCGGTGTCGTCAGTCGTCAACAATTTGCTTTAAACGACATCTCCTCTGAAACCGCTGGACAGAATTTAATGAAACTTGGCAGGAATGTTCCTTGGGTGAGGCTCTACAAAAGTTGCTAAAATAAAGTTGATCCATGAAGAACTCTGGGTGCCATGGCTACAAAAAGAAAAATAATTTGAAAACTTTAAAAATCATCTCCTTCAAAACAACTGGCCAGATTTCAAAATAATTTGGTACAGATGTTCCTTGGGTCAACCTCTACCAAAGTTGATAAAATTATTCCGATCCGTAAAAAAACATGGCCGCCAGGGGCGGGGCTTATTTGCCTTATATGTATATAGAGAAACCTTTAATCAACATCTCCTCTAAAACCACTGGACAGAATTTGATTAAACTTGGCAGGGATGATCCTTGGGTCAACCTTCACAAAAGTTGCAAAAATAAACTTGATCCATTTAGAACTCTGGTTGCCATGGCAACAAAAAGAAGAAAAAAAATGGAAACTTTAAAAATCATCTCCTTCAAAACTACTGGCCAGATTTTAAAATAAATTGGTACAGATGTTCCTTGGGTCAACCTCTACCAAAGTTGATAAAATTATTCCTATGCGTAAAAAAACATGGCCGCCAGGGGCGGGGCTTATTTGCCTTATATGTATATAGAGAAACCTTTAAACAACATCTCCTCTGAAACCACTGGACAGAATTTGATTAAACTTGGCAGGGATGATCCTTGGGTCAACCTTCACAAAAGTTGCTAAAATAAACTTGATCCATGTAGAACTCTGGTTGCCATGGCAACAAAAAGACGAAAAAAAATGGAAACTTTAAAAATCATCTCCTTCAAAACTACTGGCCAGATTTTAAAATAAATTGGTACAGATGTTCCTTGGGTCAACCTCTACCAAAGTTGATAAAATTATTCCTATGCGTAAAAAAACATGGCCGCCAGAGGCGGGGCTTATTTGCCTAATATGTATATAGAGAAACCTTTAAACAACATCTCCTCTGAAACCACTGGACAGAATTTGATTAAACTTGGCAGGGATGATCCTTGGGTCAACCTTCACAAAAGTTGCTAAAATAAACTTGATCCATGTAGAACTCTGGGTGCCATGGCAACAAAAACAGAAAAAAAATATGAAAACTTTAAAAATCATCTTCTTCAAAACTACTGGCCAGATTTTAAAATAAATTGATACAGATGTTCCTTGGGTCAACCTCTACCAAAGTTGATAAAAAATTTCCGATACGTAAAAAAACATGGCCGCCAGGGGCGGGGCTTATTTGCCTTATATGTATATAGAGAAACCTTTAAACAACATCCCTGAATTAAACCACTGGACAGAATTTGATTAAACTTGGCAGGGATGATCCTTGGGTCAACCTTCACAAAAGTTGCTAAAATAAACTTGATCCATGTAGAACTGGTTGATGGCAAAAAAAAAAAAAAAAAATTTAAAAAACTGGCCAGATTTTAAAATAAATTGGTACAGATGTTCCTTGGGTCAACCTCTACCAAAGTTGCTAAACAAATTTCCAATCCGTAAAAAACATGGCCGCCAGCGGCGGGGCTTATTTGCCTTATATGTATATAGAGAAACCTTTAAACAACATCTCCTCTGAAACCACTGGACAGAATTTGATTAAATTTGGCAGGAATGATCCTTGGGTCAACCTTCACAAAAGTTCCTAAAATAAACTTGATCCATAGAGAACTGGTTGCCATGGCAACAAAAAGAAAAAAAATATGAAAACTTTAAAAATCATCTCCTTCAAAACTACTGGCCAGATTTTAAAATAAATTGGTACAGATGTTCCTTGGGTCAACCTATTTATCTCAGGTGAGCGATTTAGGGCCATCATGGCCCTCTTGGTTGTTGAAGTGTAAAGTGGAGAAAAGTAAAAATCATTCACACGACGTAGTAGTACAGATGTTCCTTGGGTAACCCTCTACCAAGATTGCTAAAATTATTCTGATCCATAAAAAAAAAATACCAGCAAGTGGCGGGGCTAAATTGCCTTAAATGTATATAGTGAAAATTTAAAATGACATATCCTCTGAAACCGCTCGACAGAATTTGATTAAAATTAGCAGGGATGACCCTTGGGTGAACCTCAACGAAAGTTGCTAAAATAAACTTGATCTTTTTAGAACTCTGGTTGCCATGGCAACAGAAAAAAAGAAAATTAAGAAAACTTAAAAAATCATCTCCTTCAAAACCACTAGCCATATTTCAGAATGTTTTAATACAGATGATCCTTGGGTAACCCTCTTCCAAGATTGCTAAAATTATTCCAATACCTTAAAAAAAATAAAGTTTTTTGGCACAGATGTTCCCTGGGTCACTTTACCAAGATTGTAAAAAATATTGGTATTGATAGAAAACATGGTTGCCAGGGGGAGAAAGCTCGTTTTCCCTATATGTATATAGTACAAATTTGAAATAACTTCTTGTCCAAGAGCACATATTGGATTTCAAAGTTTTTTTAGCACGGATGTTCCCTGGGTCACTCTCTACCAAGACTGGTAAAATTATTTGTGTCTGTTTAAAAATATGGCTGGCAAAAGGCAGGGCCCATTTTTAGCTCACCAGAGCACGTTGTGCTCAAGGTGAGCTATTAGGATCACCCTGTGTTTGTTGTCGTACAGCATGTGTCGTCAACAATTTGCTTTAAACAACATCTCTGAAACTGCTGAACAGAATTTGATTAAACTTGGCAGGGATGATCCTCGGATGAACCTTCACAAAAGTTGCTAAAATAAACTTGATCCATGTAGAACTAGTTGCTATGGCAACGGAAAGAAAAAAATATGAAAACTTTAAAAATCATCTCCTCTAAAAACCAATCGTCAGAATTAAATTTCCTGTGGCACAAATGGTCACCTCATGATTGTCTACCATAATTGCAAAAATAAAGTTTAACCCTTGAAAAATGAGGTCCCAAGGTGGCAGCTAGTTTCCATATAAATACTCTATATAGAAAATTTCAGAATGATTCTTATATGAAGCCAATGGTCAGAATTATATTTTCCTTTGGCAAAAATGGTCACCTCATAAATGTTTACCACAAATGCTAAAAGAAAGTTGATTCTTTGAAAAATGAGGCCCCTAGGGGGTTGCCGAATTTCCTTATATACTATTTACAGAAAATTTCAAAATCCTTCTTCTATGAAGCATGTGATCAGAATTAGATTTCCTTTGGCAAAAAATGGTCACCTCATGAATGTTTACCATCATTGCTAAAATGAAGTTGATTCCTTGAAAAAATGAGGCTCCTAGGGTGTCAGCTAATGTCCTTATAGAAAATTTTAAAATACTTTTTAGCTCACCTGAGCACAACGTGCTCATGGTGAGCTTTTGTGATCGCCTTTTGTCCGTCTTGCGTCCGTCGTCAACAATTTCTTTAAACAACATCTCCTTCTAAACTACTCACTGGATTTTGATAAAACTTCACAGGAATGTTCATTATGGGGCCCTTTACCAAACTTGTTAAAATAATTTTGATTGGTCAAAAATCTAGGTCACAGGAGCTAAAAATAGATTTTAAAAATGAAAATTTTAAAAATCTTCTTCTCCGAAACCACAAGGCCTAGCCTTTTGATTTTTGGTATGTAGCATGATCTTATGACTCTCTACCAAGATTGTTCAAATTATGACCCTGAGGTCAAAATTGGTCCCGCCCCAGGGGTCACATGATTTAACATAGGCTAATATAGGAACAAATCTTGAAAAATCTTCTTCTCAGAAACCACAAGGCCTAGCCTTTTGATTTTTGGTATGTAGCATGATCTTATGACTCTCTACCAAAATTGTTCAAATTATGACCCCGGGGTCAAAATTGGCCCCACCCCAGGGGTCACTTGATTTAACATAGGCTAATACAGGAAAAAAACTTGAAAAATCTTCTTCTCAGAAACCACAAGGCCTGGAGTTTAGACATTTGGTATGTAGCATGATCTTATGACTCTCTACCAAGATTGTTCAAATTATGACCCTGGGGTCAAAATTGGCCCCGCCCCAGGGGTCACTTGATTTAACATAGGCTAATATAGGAAAAACTTTTAAAATCTTCTTCTCAGAAACCACAAGGCCTGGGGTTTAGATATTTAGTGTGAAGCATTGTCTAGTAGATCACAACCAAGTCTGTTCAAATCATGACCCTGGGGTCAAAATTGGCCCAGCACCAGGGGTCACTTGATTAAACATAGGCTAATATAGAAAAAAATTGAAAAATCTTCTTCTCAGAAACCACAAAAAAGATATTTTGGTATGTAACATTGGATAATAGACCTCTACCAAGTTTGTCCAAATCATGAATAATGCATTGTCTAGTGGATCTATACTTAGTTTGTTCAAATCATGGCCCTGGGGTCAAATTTGGCCCTGCCATAGGGGTCACCTGATTTTACATAGCCTAATGATACCAGGTGAGTGATCCAGGGCCATCATGGCCCTCTTGTTCTATGAAACCAGTGGTCAGAACTTTATTTCATTTTGTTACCTCATAACTGTCTACCATAATTGCTAAAATAAAGTTGATCCCTTGAAAAATGAGGCCCCTAGGGGGTCAGCTTATTTTCTCATATACTTTTTAGATCACCAGAGCACAAAGTGCTCAGGGTGAGCTATTGGGATCACCCTTCGTCTGTCGTCGTCCGTCGTCAACAATTTGCTTTAAAAGACATCTCTGAAACCGCTGGACAAAATCTGATAAAACTTGGTATAAATGGTCCTTCGGTGGGACTCTACAAAAATTGCTCAAATAAAGTTGCTCTATGCAGAACTCTAGTTGCCATGGCAACAAAAAGAAAAAATTCTTGGAAAGTTTAAAAATCATCTCCTTGAAAACTGCTGGCCAGATTTCAAAATAAATTGGTACAGATGATCCTTGGGGGTAGCGCTACAAAGATTGCTTAAATTATTCGGATCCACAAAAAAACATGGGCGCAAGGGGCCGGGCTTATTTTACATTTTTTTTTTATATAGGGAAAGATAAAAAAAACAAAAAACATCTCCTCTAAAACCAATGGACAGAATTTGATGAAATTTGGTAAAAATGATCTTTGGATGCGAGTCTACAAAAATTGCGCAAAAATGATCCATGCAGAACTCTGGTTGCCATGGCAATAAATAGAACAAAAATCATCTTCTTCAACATTAATATAAATCATCTTCCAGATTAATAACTTGCAGGGTTTCAAAATGTTTTTAATTGGTACAGATGATCCTTGGGTGTAGCTCTACAAAGTATTCAAAATTATTTGGATGTGTGTTGTAAACTCGGCAACAATACGAGGGGAGGCTTATTTATTATATTTATATTGATTTACGCAGAACTCTAGTTGCCATTGCAATGCAATGAAAAGATAAATTTAAATTCATCTTGTTTAGAACTGCTAGCCAGATTTGTTATAGATGTTTATTTAGGGTTAATTGGCTAATTAGGTTTTCGCCTCTGCAGGGCGAAAACCTGTTGTTCTTCTTCTGTTGATTTGTTGTTTTTAGCTCACCTGAGCACAAAGTGCTCAAGATGAGCTTTTGTGATCGCCTTTCGTCCGTCGTCGTGCGTCGTGCGTCGTCCGTCGTCAACAATTTGCTTTAATCGACATCTCCTCTGAAACCGCTGGACAGAATTTAATGAAACTTGGCAGGAATGTTCCTTGGGTGAGGCTCTACAAAAGTTGCTAAAATAAAGTTGATCCATAAAGAGTTCTGGTTGCCATGGTTACAAAAAGAAAAATAATTTGAAAACTTTAAAAATCATCTCCTTCAAAACTACTGGCCAGATTTCAAAATAATTTGGTACAGATGTTCCTTGGGTCAACCTCTACCAAAGTTGCTAAAATTATTCTGATCCGTAAAAAAACATGGCCGCCAGGGGCGGGGCTTACTTGCCTTATATGTATATAGAGAAACCTTTAAGCAACATCTCCTCTGAAACCACTGGACAGAATTTGATTAAACTTGGCAGGGATGATCCTTGGGTCAACCTTCACAAAAGTTGCTAAAATAAACTTGATCCATGTAGAACTCTGGTTGCCATGGTAACAAAAAGAAGAAAAAAATGAAAACTTTAAAAATCATCTTCGTCAAAACTACTTGCCAGATTTTAAAATAAATTGGTACAGATGTTCCTTGGGTCAACCTCTACCAAAGTTGCTAAAAATTTTCCGATCCGTAAAAAAACATGGCCGCCAGGGGCGGGGCTTATTTGCCTTATATGTATATAGGGAAAACTTTAATCAACATTTCCTCTGAAACCACTGGACAGAATTTGATTAAATTTGGCAGGAATGATCCTTGGGTCAACCTTCACAAAAGTTCTTAAAATAAACTTGATCTTTAAAAATCATCTTCTTCAAAACTACTGGCCAGATTTTAAAATAAATTGGTACAGATGTTCCTTGGGTCAACCTATTTATCTCAGGTGAGCGGTTTAGGGCCATCATGGGCCTCTTGTTTTGGTTTTTTTAAATTATTTTTCCAATTCCACCCATTTTTGTATCCAGCCTAGCGGCCAGATGAGAAAAGCTACAGCTATGAAATTTTGGGCATGGAGTCATCTTTATCTGAACATGTGCCTAAATTGTCAAACTCTTCACATTTATTTCTTATTTAGCCACTAGGGGGCGCAATGCATGTAATCACTGTTTTGCTAATAACTCAAAAATTTGAAACCTGATTTAGATGCGGTTTTTTACATAATGTTCCTTGTTGACAGCCCAATCAAATATGATGGATATCTTATCATCGAGTACTGGAAAAAAATTGTTCTAGGACAGGTTGAATGGAATAATGAGGGTACGTCTACGAAAATCTACCCACTTTTGTTAGACATCAGATAGAATAATTTTGTGTGCTGCATACGATTTGCAAGACATATACGCACAAAATATATGGGGTGGCGAATTAAGGAAATGCGTGGTTTGTCCTCTAGAAACGGTCAAACTTCACTAAATTTTAGGAAAAATGAAAATTTCAAAAACATGTTTTTGTCGCTCCTGACTTTATTTTCTGTTCATTCTTCATGAAATTTTCACACAATATGTATTGTTATGTTTGAAAGGGCCTCACAATTCAAAAAATAAAAAAGAATTGAAAAGGTCAAGGTCATATTACGATTATTGTGTTTTTATTCGGCCACAAATAGCTCCAAAACTAAAAATATTTCAATGAGAGTATATGAACAAAAGTTTTAGTTCTTAAAGAGCTCTTTCCAGTGATGTTTAGTTTTTGAAGATCGGACTTGATTTGGTCATTATACGGCAGTCCAAAGTTTGATCCTTTTTTGGAATAATTGTAAATCAGGTTTAATGCTTCAAATGCTGATACATAAGAATAAAAAGTTTGACTTGTGCGACTAGTATACTTGATTGAACTATTTGCTGCTTTGCTAGGTACCTAACAGTAAAATTTTAATCAATTTTCTTTCTCATTTTGCCGCTAGGGGGCGCTTTTCTTGAAATCATTCTTTTGCTTATAACTCAAAAAGTTTAAGTCCGATTCGAATGTGGTTTTTTGCATTCTGTTCCCTGTTGATAGCCTAATAACATATGATAGGATTCGAGGGTCCGTGTGGCTGAAAGCTTTTGAGCTACGGAAGGTTGAATGTTCGAACCTCGCAAAAAAAAAAAAACACAAAAAAAAACTGTGCAAATGAGGGTAGGTCTACGAAAAACCTATCCATTTTTGTTAGAGATCAGATAGAAGAATTCCGTCTCCGGTATAACATTTGAAAGACGTATACACACAAAATATATGGGGTGGCGAATTTAAGAAATGCGTGGTTTGTCCACTAGAAACTGTCAAACTCCACTTAAATTTAGCAAAAATTAAAATTCCAAAAACATGTTTTTTGTCGCTCCTGACTTTATTTTTTGTTTATTCGTCATGAAATTTTCACACGTTATGTTTTGCTAAGTTTGAAAGGATTTCACAATTATAAAGTTAAAAAAAAGCATTGAAAAGGTCAATGTCATATTACGATAATTGTGTTTTTATTCGGCCACAAAGTGCTCCAAATCTAAAAATATTTCATTGAGAGTATATAAACAAAGGTTTTAGTTCTTGAGGAGCTCTTTCCAGTGATGTTTAGTTTTTGAAGATCGGACTTGATTTGTTCATTTTACGGCAGTCCAAAGTTTGATCCTTTTTTGGAATAATTGTTAATCAGTTTTTATGCTTCAAGTTGTGATATATAAAAAAAAGAATGTTCGACTAGTGCGACTTATATACTTGTTTGAACTACCGTCATCGTTTGAATATAAGCCGCATTCGTAGATAAGCCGCATCCCAAATTTTGTCCCCAAATCAGCTAAAAAACGCCTAATACTGTATATAAGCCGCAGACAAATCGTCAGGATCGGCCATTTTGGTAACCTATTATTTTTACACGCTGCGTAATTTACAGTTGTCTTAACCCGTACCCGATTGTAAAAATATATCCTAACAGATTTATTTGTATGACAATTGTGAAAATATATCTTAACGGATATATTTGTTTGCCCTGAAAAGGGCAGTTATTTTATAGTGATGTTGTCTACTGCATACGTAAATCTTCCTCGCCGAATCCGTCAAATTCCTCATCACTGTCGTCGCTGTCGAGTAATCGTCTGTTTGACAAAGTGAAGGTAGATCTGAAAAGATCTGTTTGACAATCGAAGTTTGCTAGGCAAGCTTGAAAGCAAGAATGAAATTTGATTGAAATGATCCTGCTTATATCGTAGTTGAACGTGTCATCTCAATACATTCTCAAATATGTCAGGTAGGTGTCAGGTTAGTATTTATTAACCTGTGGTACACAGTGTCAAGGTGACACCTCATCCCACCCGGCGCTACCCCTGTTCGAACTCCCCTCATTGAATATCGGCCTGTGATTGGCTGGATTTTCTCACACATTTTACCTGTGTACCCTGTGGACATGGGTACACTAAAATTAAAGAAAAACAACACAAAAACACTAAATTACAATTAAAAAATATTTATTATAATGATTTCATATAAAACGTTTAATTATAAAAGTATTTTATTTCATTGAAACTGTCCCTTATTTTATGTGATGCGCCGTAACCTTGAATCACTACGAATCCGCAGAATAGTACACAAAATGGCGGCACTTGTAAACAAAAGACCGATTCTCGGTAGGTTTATGTTCGGGAAAAAGTAAACTATGTTGTAATACCATATATAAGCCGCATGCACAGTTTAGATTGATGAAATTAAGCATGAAACCTTTAATCAACATCAAAGGAAATGTCCTTTGTTTTCACGTGACGTCATCAAGACTAATCCGCCATCTTACCATTTTACTATTTGCACTTCTGTTTCAATTAAAGATTTACAGATATATACTTTTGAGTTTAAAAAACAGAAACACGTGAAGATTGATTCTATATTAAAGAAGTGAAATTGCATAAAGTGGTCATTTAATACAATATATGAATTCATTATTAAGACGGAAAATACATACGTTGTAATTTTTTGCAGTTGTTGGTAATTAATTTCCTTAGTATCCGATATGAGACAAACAGATCCATCAACCTCCAACAATCAGTTTTATGTCACTATAAACTGTTCGGAGTCAAAGGTGTATTTTTGTGTGATTTTTCACTCCGTTGTCTAAAATATTTTTATCTTAAAGATGATTTCTAGATTTTCTTCCCTCCCATAGACTTTTTTCATTTTTTTATATTTTGTAGAAATAAGTTTGAGAAATTCAAAAATGCAAAGAAAAAAAGGGGTCTCCGAACTCGTTTTTGAGATATAGCGCAATTTCATAGATAGGGGTAGATATCATTTATGGAACTGATTCAGCATCAAATATAGTACATACTGATATGTACTAAATGTTGGATAAAAAAAAAGTCTGAGAGCATTTTTTTCACCTATAAAATTTAATATGATATTTATTTCATTGATATAAATGCTTATACAGTGTCTGTGATGGTATCTAGAATCAAAACTACATTTTATAGTGGCGGGCTAGTGTGAAAAATAGTCCCACAATTTCAACAAAATACAACTTTTCAAACTAAATCTTCAATTACAAAAAAACTGTTCCATAGAAATTTCCCAAATTTATATATATCATAGAATAATATCTACTGAAGACATACATATGTAAAAAACAATGGGTCATCGAGTTAGTTTCTTCACAAAATTACATTATGTGAACCACGACATTTGATAAAATATTAAAAAAAAATGTTATTATCAGTAACCATCATAATGTAACTGGTATTGTTTCCTTATTTACAGTATTTTATCAATAATAGTTAAAAATCATTTTTAAGAAGATGTACTAGATCTATAAATACCAAAGGATCACAAAATGAGATGCTCTCTGTGTCCTTGACCTTGTTTTTAAAGCTCAACCCGTGACAATTGGAAAAATTCATTTTTTGCAAATTTTGACACATTATAGTTGATATCTATAGAAATGCCACATGCAAACTTATCCCATGATATTTATTTATTAATTATTTCTATGAAGAATTTTTAATATTTAGAACCACTTTCTAAAATTTCATAAATACAGCATAAAGTTGGATGTGTGCTGCTTTAAAAATACACATTCTTTGGTTTCAAACTATAAACTACTTCAGTACATTCAGATAACATAATGACAATTAAACATGATATATCATTATTGCATACAGTGGATATTAAAAATGTGCTTTACACAGAAATATCAAAAATATGACTTGACTATTTGAATTTACCATGGCTGCGACAGTATTTCAGTCATATAGCGACGTCCAGCTAATTGCAGGTGGAGGAAGACCCCGAATGCACGGAGGCATTCAGGTAGAACCATGCCACTGGAGTTTAAACTTGACGACTGACATCCAACATTAACTCTCTTCGTTCTTTCAACGGTCGGTTTCTTTGCAAACTTGCCGCGAAGATGAAAAATTTGTGACATTTTGCAGTTTGGATTTACTGATTTGTGTTTTGATTTTCTGTGCAACAACCTCCTATTAGGAGAGTCGATTATCTCCCTTGTGCGCATTTTGGTTGCGCATAACTAATTCCCGAAATCGTCTTTAATGGAAGCAAGCACGTTTTTCCCCAAAAAAGAAATGTAATCCATAATTACTAAATTAAAGTCGATCCTTTTAAAAAATGAGGCAACAAGGGGGTCATGTAATTTCCTTATAGAAACGATTTGAATCGTTTTAAATAAGATGATGTACTCTGGTGAGCAAAGGCCATATGGCTCTCTTGTTCATAATATCATAAGATATTTGCTGTTTCTTTTTCACCCACTAATTCCTGGTTCTCAGGATAGCTATTTCAGGGCCATCATGGCCCTCTTTTTTTTTTAAGCTCACCTGAGCACAAAGTGCTCAAGGTGAGCTTTTGTGATCGCCCGTTGTCCGTCGTCCATCGTCAGTGCGTCATTGCGTCCGTGCGTGCGTCCATCATCAACTTTTCATTCAAACGACTTCTCCTCCTAAACCACTGGATGGATTTTGACCAAACTTCACAGGAATCATCCTTATCATGACCTCTATCAAAGTTGTTCAAATTATTTTGATTGGGTGAATAAGTAGGTCACAGGAGCTAAAAATAGATTTTTAAAATGCAATCTTAGAAAATCTTCTCCTGCAAAACTGTAAGGCCTAGAGCTTTAATAATTGGTATGTAGAATTATCTTATGAACATCTACAAAAGTTGTTCAGATCATGACCCTGGGGTCAAAATTGGCCCCGCCCCAGGGGTCATTTTATTTTTCATAGGTTTATATAGTGAAAAACTTTAAAAATCTTCTTCTATGAAATAATAAGGCCTAGAGCTAAGATATTTGGCGTGTAGCATTGTCTAGTGAATCTCTACAAAAGTTGTTCAAATTATGACCCTGGGGTTAGAATTGGCCCTGCCCCGGGGGTCACTTGTTTTACATAGACTTATATAGGAAAAACTTTAAAAATCTTCTCCTATTAAACCATAAGGCTTAGAGCTACGATATTTGGTATGTTGCATCATCTAATGGTTCATTACCAAGATTGTTCAAATCATAGCCCTATGGTGATAAATGACCCCGCACCAGGGGTTACTTGTTTTACATAGAGTTATATAGGAAAATCTTAAAAATCTTCTTTTATGAATCCAAAAGGCCTAGAGCTTAGATAATTAGCTCACCTGAGCACAACGTGCTCATGGTGAGCTTTTATGATTGCCTTTTGTCCGGCGTCTGTCATCCGTCCGTGTGTGCGTGCGTCTTGCGTCAACTTTTTCCATTAAACAACATCTCCTCCTAATCCGCTGAAGGGATTTTGACAAAATTTCACAGGAATCATCCTTATGATATCCTCTAACAAAATTGTACAAATTATTATGATTGGTTGAAAAAGTAGGTCACAGGAGCTAAAAATAGATTTTAAAATGCAATCTTAGAAAATCTTCTCCTGCAAAACTGTAAGGCCTACAGCGTGTAGAATTGTCTTATAAACCTTTACAAAAATTGTTCAAATCATGGCCCTAGGGTCACAATTTGTCCTGCCCCAGGGGTCACTTTATTTTACATAGGCTTATATAGGGAAAACCTAGAAAAATCTTCTTATCAGAAACCACATGGCCTAGAGCTTAGATATAAGGCTTGTACCATTGTCTAGTGGATCTCTACCAAATTTTGGGTCCCCCCCACTTGATTTTACATAGGCTTATATAGAGGAAGAAAGGAAAATCTTCTTCTCAGAAACCACAAGGTCAAGAGTTAAGATATTTAGTGTGTAGCATTATACAGTGCCTTTAGAGCAATGGTACTCAGGTGAGCGATACAGGGCCATCATGGCCCTCTTGTTTTTGTTTTTTTTGCTGTTGCCGTTTTGTTTTTGATGCTATATTATTGGTATTTTCATTAAATGCAACAAACAGTTGACAGGTACATGTCATTAGTTTAAACATATTTTTATTGCAAAAATGCATCATAGCAAAGCAACTGGATTTTGACGAAAGTATAAAATACTTATAGAGTCAATCTCCATCACAAATAAGTTACATGTAAATGGCTGATCCAATTATGCAATATAGTAAATATACATACATGAAAAACTTAGTTAGATAGTGATGCTTGTGGAAAATAGCAAAAAGAGTAAATATTTCATACTTAAAGCCAAAACTTTCAAAACAAGACTGGTAGAAAACAAAAGAAGAAGAGAAGAAAAACAGTGAATATGTATATACTTAAGAGTTCCAAATTTCAACCCGGTAGACAAGTAAGGAGAAACAAATCTGAGATTTGGGGAAGTATCTACTGCACACACAGACGATGAGATGTGAAGTTGATATTTATATGTTGGTAATAAAGATAGTCACTCTTATACAAAAAATTAAAGAAGGAATCAGTTTAAGTAAATCTACGGCTACTAGTAATGAATTGATGAAGTGCTTTGAAAATTAGTCTGTTTGTCTCAGCAGGTAGCATGGAGTCGCCGAATAGTAAAGTGTCCACACTTGGGTGTACATGTAGTTGGTTTAGGCTGTCAATTAGAATGTTTCTTTGGTTTCGGTACATTTCACATTTTAACAAGTAATGAGCGTTAGTTTCAGGAGTCCCACATTGACAAAGAGGAGAGTCAATTATGTTTCGAGAGAATACGTAGAATTTAAGTTCACTGCATTTCATTCTGAGTCGAGCGTGTAAAACTTGAACTTTCCTATTACCAAGGTAATAGCAAGAATGTGTATGTGTACGATTCATATTGAGATAACCTTTAAAAGTATTTACAGAGGGTGAATTTCTTACATTTTCGGGGAGTTCGTTCCACTCGCGCACTACCGACGGTAAAAAGGAATTTGAATATTGAGAGGTACGGGATTCAATACTTCGAAGATTATTCGCATTGCGAAGATTTAAACGAGTGGCATTACCAACAGACTGCGGAACGAGGGAGGAAAGATATGAAGGAGTTAAATTACTGTACATTTTGTAAAACTGGGTAAGCCTATGTTCTCTTCTTCTTTCATCAAGAGATTTCCAACTGATTTCCAGATTGAGGTCAGTCAGTGAAACAAGCATAGTAGCACCAGTAACAATACGGGCACACTCGTTCTGAATTTTGTCTAGTTGATCTTTTTCATAAAAAGTACAGTTACACCATACTATATCAGCATATTCAAGAATAGGTCGAATAAAGGATGTATAAATTGTTTCAAGGGACTTGCGATCTAGCACCATTTTAAGCCTACGTAGTATGTGCACTCTTTTCCATGCCTTAGTAGTAATATATTGAATGTGTTCGTGCCATGAACAATCACCTGACAGAATTACACCTAAATGCTTATGAAATGAGACATCTGGTATTTGCTTACCAAGCATAAAAAGAGGGGGGTGTTGTCCCTGATTTAATTTGCGAGATATAAGTAGGGATTCCGATTTGGAAGGATTGAAGGTGACAAGCCATGTTTTAGCCCAATTAGATATTTTTTGGATATCTGATTGAATTATTTCTGCAGAAACATCAGATTGGTCAACTAGTATGTATAGGCTGGTGTCATCAGCAAACAGACTATTTTTGCTTTGTAAGTCATTGACAATATCATTAATAAAAATCAAAAAAAGTAGAGGCCCCAAAATCGAACCTTGTGGTACACCAGCACCAATATTAACCCTGCTTGAAACAATTCCTGGAAGAATAACACGTTGGCACCTGTTACTTAGATAATCTTTTAACCAATCATACAGGTTTCCAGTGATGCCAGCGTTAATGAGTTTGACCATAAGGCCTTTGTGCCAAACCTTATCAAATGCTTTACTGATATCAAAAAAGACAGCCCTCACCTCAAGACCAGCATCCAATGCTTTACAAAAGGTATCATACAAAAAGGCAAGTTGTTGAACAGTAGAATGGCCGGGTAGGAAGCCTGATTGCGATTTAGTAATGAAGTTGACACTGACAAGGTGATTGTAGATATGTTTAAATATAGCTTTTTCGAAAACCTTTTCTATACAACTTAAAAGGGATATAGGTCGATAATTATTCGGACAGGATGGGTCGCCTTTTTTAAATATTGCACAAACATAGGCTTCCTTCCAAGTAGAGGGAACAATGCAAGACTGAAGAGAGTAGTTAAAAAGGGAGCATAGTGGGACGGATAATTCACGCGACGCCTCGTGAAGCACCCTGTTACTGATACCATCAGGCCCAACAGCCTTATCTACTTTAAGATTGCGGAGAACGTCTTCAATTTCAAGTGGACAAAGAATAACAGATGACAGTTGTTGGTTTGGTGGACGATTAACAGGACTAGGGGGAATCATTCCATCATCATTCATAAACGACTGGCTGGCAAAGAAAGCATTTAGCAGCTCAGCCTTATCGAAATCTGTATTAGTAGGAATATTTGTATTGTTGTCAATAAGTGGAGGATAAGATACTTCATTGTCTTTTGACAGGAATGGCTTCAGAGTATTCCACCAGTTTTTTGAAGAAAATGAAGAACTTTGTAATTTTTCAGCTAAACTTTTGTAATACTGAGACTTGGCATTTCTGATTATTTGTATCGTATCATTACGTTGTCTTCGGAACTTGCTCCAATCGTCTATGTTATTAGAGCCTTTAGCTTTGCGATAAAAACGCTTCCTTTTCTGTATACTTTTACGTATTTTATTATCTATCCAAGGAGCATCTCTAGGACGAATAGTAACACTTTTGTTTGGAATATACTCACGACAAATGGACATCAATTTGTCAGTTAATTTTGCGGTATAAATATTGAGATCAGCGGTAAAACAAGACTCCCAATCAGTTGACATTACGCTTGAACGAAGGCTATTAAAATCAGCCCGGTCATAGTACCAAACTTGCCTTTTGTAAGAAATGCGGCGGGGCTTTTTAAAATTAAATAAACAGTAAATTGGACAGTGATATCTTACATCTTGATCTAAAAAGTGGTCGCTCACTCCAGATGCAACTACCATGTTATTGTTTGATACAAGTAGAAGGTCCAGGATAGAACAAGAACTTTCAGTGAAATGTGTAGGTTCATTAATCAACTGAAATAGATTGAAACGTTGACATAATGACGATACTTTTTTATTCTGACATGGAATGTTATTGTTAAAATTAAAGTCACCTGTTATAACAATATCAGAGGAACCTGTGTCTGCAGCTAAATATAATGAAACATCTATAAGATTATTATAAGCAGTGTCAGAACCTGGAGGACGATAAAAGACACCAAAAAGTATTCGCTTAGTATGTCCTAAAACAACTTCGATCCATATACACTCAAGATTTGGGGGCTCAAGGTCAGCCCTACGTTTGAAATATATCGAATTTTTAATATACATTATTACCCCGCCATGGCTATCACCAGGTCTATCTTTGCGGATAGGTAAGTGGTAATTTGCTATTTTAATATCTTCATCAGACACTGATGCACTAAGCCAAGTCTCAGTAAAAGCCAGGATATCAAAATCGGCAAGTTCAGTAGAAAGGAGATCAAGTTTATTCACCAAACTCTGAACATTGTAGTGGACAAGTGACAAATTATTACTGATTTTTAGAATATCAGAAAACGAGTCGGAGGAAGAGCTAGAAAAACAAACTGATTCAGGCCCAGGATTAGGATGAATATCACCAGCTCTCAGTAGAAGAACATAAACCCATGATAATATCATTACATTAAGAAATAGTACTGCCAAATTACAGGAAAATTCTAGATTATATATGTACCTAGAGTGATTGAGGTTTAAACATTTACGTTGATAGTTGCATTTAATAATTAAGTTACAGTTGGATTTTATTTTGTAATGGATAGAGAATAATGAAAGAGTGTTAGCACATAAAAACACACCCCATATCATATGTAAAACAATTCTGTAGTTAAAACAAGGTGTATATCGGACCATGGTTGCGTTGCGGATATTTGTCTTATGTTTCACGCATATTCTTATGTTGGAGTAGCATTGCAACCATAAACATGACATGAACTACAGAGGTACATGCAGTAGATATAACAGACAGGTCCTGGTATGTATCGTTATCAACCATTGTCAAAAGGAAACAAGATAGTGTGGACCTTCTGATATCCCCCGAAATCTCCAAACGACTGTTTGATCATTCTGTTCAAGTCAACCGAGATGAAAGCATTGATAATGTAATAGTTGATCATATAAAAAGAAGAAGAAAATAGTAAGACAAATGAGAAGAAAATAACAGGAAATGTTTTGGCATCCATATGGGGAAAGTAAAAATCGTTTCAAAAATATGTGAAAAGGAAAAAAAATAAAACGGAATGGTATTAGATAATACATACATAACAGTATTTCCGTTATAAATGGTGCTTCCAAATGTGGATTGAGTGCTAGTAAAGCGCTTGCAATGTTCACTGATGCAATGAGACACTGACTACGCATCATCGTTATAATCATCATCATCATCATCATCATAATAATCCTCTACATCATAAACATCGACGTCATCATCATCATCATCAGTAACGACCCATTCATAATCTTCATACCAAAAAGAACACTTATCATGTACCAACTAAATTAGTATGGTCTTTACATACTACATACTTGAATAATATCAATCCATATTTATAATAGCAACATTTGAATTAGCACATATTACTAACACATCCTCACTACCATCATCGGTAACGTCGAAATCATCACTGTTGACGTCATCATCATCATCATCATTGGCGTCAGTAAATTGCTTCATACTCATTATACATAGATACAATATTTGAAGTACATTATTCTATTCATCACAAGTCACATTAGAAGCATTTATCAGATACAATGCAAAGATGTTTTAGATATGCTTCGTCATCATCATCATCATCATCATCGTCGTCGTCATCAAGAGCCACCAAAATGTGCATAGACTTTACATACAACATGCATGTCATAGTATACACACATCAGCTAATGAACAAAAAGTGCATAGCATTATATCACAACATCATTTCACAACGTCAAAGTTCAATCTAACTCATATTGCATCATTATCATCGTCAATATCTACAGTATCATTTCAGTCGTCATAATCATTAAGTCGAAGTCGATTCATACACATTATACATTGGTACACTAATCATATACTCCATTCATAATAAGCAACATCAGAAATCTTAGTCAGATACAGATCTAACAAAATTGTACAAATTATTATGATTGGTTGAAAAAGTAGGTCACAGGAGCTAAAAATAGATTTTAAAATGCAATCTTAGAAAATCTTCTCCTGCAAAACTGTAAGGCCTACAGCGTGTAGAATTGTCTTATAAACCTTTACAAAAATTGTTCAAATCATGGCCCTAGGGTCACAATTTGTCCTGCCCCAGGGGTCACTTTATTTTACATAGGCTTATATAGGGAAAACCTAGAAAAATCTTCTCTTCAGAAACCACATGGCCTGGTGTTAAGATATTGGGTATGTAGTATTGTCTGGTGGATCTCTACTTAAGTTGTTTAAATCATGGCCCTTGGGTGAAAATTGGCCCTGCCCTAGGGGTCACTTGATTTTACATAGGAAAAATAGAAAAATCATCTCCTGAAATACTGCAAGGCTTAGAGCTTTGATATTTGGTATGCAGAATTGTCTTGTGAACTACTACAAAAGTTGTTAAAATAATGACCTCTGGGTCAAAATTGCCCTAGCTCCAGGGGTCATTTTATTTTACAAAGGCTTATATAGGGAAAAACTAGAAAAATCTTCTTATCAGAAACCACATGGCCTAGAGCTTAGATATAAGGCTTGTACCATTGTCTAGTGGATCTCTACCAAAGTTGTTCAAATCATGGCCCTTGGGTCCAAATTGGGTCCGCCCCAGGTGTCACTTGATTTTACATAGGCTTATATAGAGGAAGAAAGGAAAATCTTCTTCTCAGAAACCACAAGGTCAAGAGTTAAGATATTTAGTGTGTAGCATTATACAGTGCCTTTAGAGCAATGGTACTCAGGTGAGCGATACAGGGCCATCATGGCCCTCTTGTTTTTGTTTTTTTTGCTGTTGCCGTTTTGTTTTTGATGCTATATTATTGGTATTTTCATTAAATGCAACAAACAGTTGACAGGTACATGTAGAGTGTTATGAAACCTTGCATACATACGGAATGTTAGAATGGTTCTAATTAATTTTTACGGTTATGACATCAAAATTTGGAACATTAGTAGCATATATTCTTATATCATGTCATTGAAATTGACATTATTTACAAAAATGCATCACTTTGAATTTAAATACAGATGTGATTTGTTTAAAAAGAATCATAGTGCTCCGTTGTTATAGAGGTTGGTCACTATGATAACGTATTCGATAGGTTGAATTATCAAAATTGTTGTTTTAAACACAACAAATAATAAAATATACTTCTACCAATGACCAGTAAAATTTTTATTGCTGCCGGCAGTCTTCAGAACTATTTAAAACACTGTCTATGAACTTTCAGAATGACCCTCGTATAAGGCAGAAGAAAACAAAAGACATATTACCTTGACCTTTGTGATTTTCTGGAAATGGAAGAAACTAATGACAATGAGTGAAAATTATATGAAAATCAGTCAGTGTGTTGCACTAAAATGTTGAATCCCTAGCTCCATGGTCAAGGTCATAGCTCCATGGTCAAGGTCACACTTAGAGGTGAAATATGCACCAGAGGCAGTATGCTCAACATATCACCCTCAAGCATTTAGTCTTATTTAAATAATTCTATTTCCAAGCCTAAAAAATAAAAAATACTTTATGAAAACTTTTTATTATTTTGTTTTGTTTTTTTTATTCACAGGGGATCCACATGGCATTACATTGCCTGAAAAGAGAGTGGAAAAACTGGAAACGTTTGTGGATGATATTACCACAGTCGAGAATTCTCAGGTGGCTGTTACTGCAGATGGACATGTGCAAGTGATCAGTAATAAAAGAAAGCGGAAAAATAAGAAAAACAACAAAGATTTGAAAAAAAGCAAGGCCTGATATAAAGAAGGATATAAACGTTTGAGGGAAAGGGTATTATGAGAAAAACAAAAAAAGAATGGAAAAATTATTCAATTGGCTAAACAAGAACTTAATCAAATTCATAGGTAAAGTCTAAATTGAGTCAAAAGAAGGTGATTCTCACAATGATTGGGTATTGGTTTTAGAATCATTTAGACTGGTCAAGGTGTTCTAAAGAGGGAAAATTTGATATCAGCCCATCTATTAAATTTCTTTGGGAAGGAAGATGGCAAATGTTTTGTTGTTTTTTTTGCCCTGTCTGTTGGTTTGTTTGTTGGTTGGTTTGTTAGCAACTTTAATATTGGCCATAACTTGAACACAAAAATTTAAAACTATAAAGTATTTATAAAGCTGTTTTTGATTATTATCTAAAAATAAAATTCACATTGATTTTATGTCCATTTAAATATGTTTGCTTGGCCACCTACCACCACATGATTATGATATTTGGCTGACTTTTGTAATGTGTGATACACCTGAACATGGAACATTTTATGTGTTTAAGGTTGCCAAATTTTCAGTTTGCTCTTAAAAATTAATAATATAAATGCTTAAATTTCATAGCACAATAAAATATATCCTACATGATAAATGAAAAAAATATCTTTATTGACATGGTTTTCTAATATGGTAAAGAAGGGACATTTCACTGGAAATGTTAACAGATGACTATACTACATATGATCCTAAGGTGATATAAAATTTACATTTATCTATTTTAATTTCAACAGTTTTTTGTTTGTTTGTTTTTGCTTCAATTTCTGTAATATAAACAGTTTTAAAATGGTGTTATTATTTATACATGTACCAGTGTTGGGAAGCAAATTTTGCAAAGTCACTTTTTTAGCTCACCTGAGCACAACGTGCTCATGGTGAGCTATTGTGATCGCCTTTTGTCCGTCGTCCGTGCGTGCGTCTGTCCGTCGTCAACAATTTGCTTTAAACAACATCTCCTCATGAACCGCTGAAGGGATTTTGACCAAACTTCACAGGAATCATCCTTATGATGCCCTCTATCAAAGTTGTACAAATTATTCAGATTGGTTGAAAAAGTAGGTCACAGGAGCTAAAAATAGATTTTAAAAATGCAAACTTTGAAAATCTTCTTCTGCAAAACTGCAAGGCCTAGAGCTTAGATATTTGGTATGTAGCATCATCTTATGGGCCATTACCAAGATTGTTCAAATCATAGCCCTATGGTGATAAATGCCCCCGCACCAGGGGTCACTTGTTTTACATAGATTTATATAGGAAAATCTTTAAAAAAATCTTCTACTATGAATCCATAAGGCCTAGAGCTTAGATTTTTGGTATGTAGTATCATCTAATGGTTCATTATCAAGATTTTCAAAATGGTGGCCCTTTGGAGATAAATGACCCCGCACTAAGTCTTCTCCTCTGAAACCATAAGGCCCAGTGCTTTGGAAAAACTTTAAAAATCTTCTTCTATGAATCCATAAGGCCTAGAGCTTAGATATTTGGTATGTAGCATCATCTAATGGTTCATTACCAAGATTGTTCAAATCATACCCTATGGTGATAAATGCCCCCGACCAGGGGTCATTGTTTTACATAGATTAAAACTTATTATGAATCCATAAGGCCTAGAGATTAGATATTTGGTATGTAGCATCATCTAATGGTTCATTACCAAGATTTTCAAAATGGTGGCCCTTTGGAGATAAATGACCCCGCACTAAGTCTTCTCCTCTGAAACCATAAGGCCCAGTGCTTATATATTTGGTGTATAATATTGTCAGGGCTAAAATGTTTAAGATTGAGTTATATCAGAATTCTTGTCTGTTTAAAAACCTTGTAATCAGTTGTAGCAATGGTACTCAGGTGAGCGTTTCAGGGCCATCATGGCCCTCTTGTTTAACACAAATGCGAACATACACACCGGAATCTGCACGAATCGGGTAACTCATATTTCAACAATATCATCACACTACTAATTTAATGACCTAGTCTACCGACCACACCAGTTCATAAGCTTTCCAAAAATGTAAGCATTGTCTCTCAACACCTTTTAGTTTTTGAGAACATTCAAACAATATTTTCCAAACATGGCATGTAAGCGTACACACTTCAGACTAAATTCTAATAAAAACGACCAAAAGTACTGTACCTATACATTACAACAGTTTTGAATAAGTCTTAATGGTGTCAAATGCGCTTTTACTGTTCCAAGATACTTCTTAATACAGGGATTTACACAAAAAAGCATCGAAACTGATAGAAGTGTAAAGATGTCAACGTAAACACTAGAAAAGAGATATGTCAATGTATACACTATATCTTGTACACTGATAGATTTATTTGCTGAGATTTAAATAAGGTTAAAAATGTCTATCTATATGATATCCTCTTATATTATAATGCTTTTCGATGCATTTTAGATAAATATAGGTAATTACCATTTTATTATTTTCACTGTTTTGTAACGGGCTACTGAAAGACATTATCGTAATTTTCTTTTACATTTCAATCCATTATACATTGAATACATATTTTCAAGAAACAGTTTGGCCATACCATGTGGTATATGATGTCATTTAAGCTGATGCGAAAAACATAGTTTGCATCTATTCAGAGGGAAAAACTGCTGAAAGTATTTTATTTCTTTATCAATTTTTAGCTCGACTAAATCGAAGAATATGAGAGCTATTGTAGTCGCCCTTGCATCGGTGATTGCGTTGCAGCTTTTGGTTAAAGTTTTGCATGCAAGTTACTATCAACCTTTTATCTCAGTAACAATTTATGGTAATGACTTGATTGTTTATAAATATGTTCAGGGGCATCAGACAACCAAGGTAGATAACTCTCGACTGAATATAATATAAATTATGGCCCGTTGTTAACTTAGAAATTTTGGTTAAAGTTTTGCATGCAATAGAAAATTTGGTTAAAGTTTTGCATGCAAGCTACTATCCAGCTTGTATCTCAATAACCATTCATGTTATTGACTTGAAAGATTATGAATATGTTAAGGGGCATCAGACAACAAAGGTAGATAACTCTTGATGGAATATATTGCAAATTATGGCCCCTTTTTAACTTAGAAATTTTGGTTAAAGTTTTGCATGCATGCAAGATACTCTTTTGCTTATATCTCAGTATCCAGGCATGCAATTGATTTGAAACATCTTTAATATGTTTAGGGGTATCATGTTTTCAAGGTAGATAACTCTTGATGGAATATATTGCAAATTATAGCCCCTTTTTAGCTCACCTGAGCAGAAAGTGCTCAAGGTGAGCTATTGTGATCACCCTGTGTCCGGCGTCCGTCGTCGTGCGTCGTCAACAATTTTCTTTAAACGACATATCCTCTGAAACCGATGGACAGAATTTTATGAAACTTTGCAGGAATGTTCCTTGGGTGAGGCTCTACAAAAGTTGCTAAAATAAAGTTGATCCATGGAGAACTCTGGTTGCCATGGCTACAAAAAGAAAAATAATTTGAAAACTTTAAAAATCATCTGCTTCAAAACTACTGGCCAGATTTTAAAATAAATTGGTACAGATGTTCCTTGGGTCAACCTCTACCAAAGTTGCTAAAATTATACCGATCCAATTAAAAAACATGGCTGCCAGGGGCGGGGCTCATTTGCCTTTTATGTATATAGGGAAAACTTTACAGGGATCATCTCCTTTAAAACTACTGGCCAGATTTTAAAATGTTTTAATACAGACTGATGTTCCTTGGGTAACCGTATACTCAGGTGAGCGATCCAGGGCCATCATGGCCCTCTTGTTAAATAAAACTTATGAGTAGGAAGATCAATGTTTTCATGTGTGGCGCAGAAAATTTCCCTCTGAATCAATGCAAATGCTTTTTTGCGTTAGCGTAAAATGACACCATATACCATATTACCAACATTTTCTTAAGTCCAGCGAAAAGCATTTTATATAACATGAGAGCATATACAATTTTATAAACTTTATTTTAATCTTATCAAATAATCCGTTAGTATCGAAGGTAAAAAATGTGTATGTTGACATCTCCCTTTTCTAGTGTGTACATAAACATCATTACACTTCTGTGGGTTTCGATGCTTTTTGTGTAAATCCATGCATTCTGAAGGAATAGTAAAAGCGCATTTGACACCTTCAAGACTTATTCAAAACTGTTGTAACATAAGGTGTCTATGTCTTTAAATTAGTAGTGTGATGATATTGTTACGCCCTACGGGTGCGCCTGCTTTACTCAACGTCAAAATGGCCCGTATGGAACACTGCCGGATCACTGTTGCCGGTCACCCTAGGTCTAGGATGGCCGTCTCTTGCTTTACCCCCGACAGGTCTCCAAGTCTTTAACTATCTGTTGTGTGGACTCCAACTTTAATAACTGAGTGGCTTTAAATTAGTAACTAGATCTAACAGGCCGTGTATTCTCACAGGGACTTAATAGTAAATAAAGACTTTTCAATGTTTACAAATTTAATAAATGAAAATAAGTAACTTAAATATAATATATCTAGAACTATATCACATCAGATATCACGACTCGAGGTTCACTCACAATCACAACCAGATGGCTGTATCACTCAAATGTAAATCTAAATTTACGTGTGCGATAACATAAACCGTTTCGATCAACCTGTAAGAACGTCGGGAAAATTGCGAGGTAGACTTCTAGATCTATTATTACCCGTTAAAATACTATAAATTTATAACAAAACGTACGGTGGGCTACAAGCTGACAATAAAGTTTTAAACATCAACGTATAGTTTACCAAGTATGCTTTACAACTGTATCGTTATCTAGAATAAGTATTTCTATTAAAAAATAATCATAGAAATATAGGCTCAGGGCGCGACTGTGAAATAAACAGGATATTCCCTTATAAATACACTATTAAAGCATCGAACCTAAGTTTGACTGGGAAAATGCACCACTTCAATGAGAAAAAAATAAAACAGTCAAAATGCAGCCTAGCGTGGAATTCAGAAGCGTTGGAGTCCCCGAACTACCCGTGGACTCGGTATTTATACTAAACAGGGGGTACACAGCCCACAAGTGTGAGGTTCACACCCCACACTGTGATCTGTAGACACACAGCTCACTGCGTGAACTGTGGGCTTAAAGCTCACAGAAATGGAAGCCTGTATAATACATGGCATTAATAACTCTCAACTTAATTTATATATAAAATAAATTATAAGAAAACTAACAATAACCTCGAAACTACGCTTCCTTGAATTTGACAGTTGATTCATGTTCTAATTCTGTAAATTCTTTAAGAAAATCAAATATACCCCCGATGCATTGCTAGGAACTGCACACATAAAAATCAAAATGGCGGACGATGCTCACAAGTGAAAAGGAAAAAAAAAACCTTCTACCAAGTGATCGAATACAATAATGTGTCAAACTAAATTCAAACATGGAATAAACAATTCTGACAAGGAAATACTGACTAGATTTACATTAAATGCGGCTTAAAATGGATAAAGTACAGCCGCGAAAACCCATGACATCAACAGGATTCTACCGTGGAAAACATAGGGGTTCTAAAGTGAATGATTTTGAGAAAAACTGGCATATTATTTTGAGTTAAGTTGTCTACCTGTAAATTTAACAAGGAGAACAACTAGCTGAATGTAGTGTCGCCAGTAATAAGCACCTAAAATGATTTAAATACATGTATACAAAGAATGACAGAAGAACAAATAAGGTAATCCCTGTAGGGCATTACAATATTGTTGAAGTATGACTAAAACCTGCCCGATTCATGCAGATTCCAGTGTGTACGTTAGCATTTGTGTTCCAAAAAGTGACGTTACAAAAATAGTTTCCCCACACTGTTATACCACATTTTGTTATTAGTACACAAAAATGTTTCTTACATGAAGCAAAGAAAAGTGAAAAAGAAATCTGTCTGTGTAAATATTTAATAAATAGTGGATTGGGAGATTGTGCAGTAACCAAGAACCATAACTTTACCAGGAGGACCATTTTTTTTAAGTATCTCCCTTTATTTAATTCTACCCAGAGAAAAATTTATTTACTTTATGCTTGAAAACTATACAATGTATTGACTTGAAACTTCATATATAAGTACATGTAGATGCAGGGTCTCTTTTTATACAGGGTAATGAAACTGCAGTGTAAGCACGTAAGATTATCAATTGAACTTGTCCAGATACAGGTAACCGCTGTCCAGTACTTGGTCAATTCTGCGCTTGTCAAATTGGCCCATGCTATGTCAGCACAACCAATTCCTATGGGCTTGAATGTTTTAGTACGTTTCGCACTTATTCATTTAGCTTATCTAAAGGATATTTTTATATAATCATATTTTTAATGATTTGTCAAATATTGCAAAAAATGATAAATATTTGTTACTGGCGTATGAAATATTCACAGTGATTAAAAAGAAGGTCATTTATTTGGGTGTCGGACGTTTCGTCTACCTGCCATTTCGTCTAACTGAATTTATAGTTGAAAAGGGGTAGACATTTCGTCTACATATACATTATATAGAGTTAAAAGGGAATTAATGTATTAATTTATTTTTGATAAACAAAGAGAATATTTTAAGATATTTTAAGTGTTTTGAGTGTTTTTTGTTTGTTTGTTATATAGGTATTTGATAATTAGTTCATAACGATGAGAAGTACGTAATTTATGTGATTAATGGAGTAGGCCAAGGCCGAAATAAGCGCAATGAACAATCAAGTATGTAATTTGTATGAAACGTTAATTATGTTTGTGTTTTATTTTGGCAGTCATTCAATTATTTTATTTATTCGATTAATTTAAATAATTTAATTGTCTAATTTTGTACAGTTACATCTAATTACTAATGTAATAAAAAAAATTCTTACCAAATAAGCGCAATGGACTTAATTGTGATGCGAGTGATTAAAATAAAAAAAAGTAGATTTTTTTTTATTGTAGAATGTAGAATATTAAATACATTAAAGTGCACGTGTTCAAGTTAATGAAAAGTGTGTCTTACAAGAGCGTTAATACCTTGTAATATCATTATTTCACACCTCTTGGCTGAAGGTGATTGCAAATGTGTGAAGTGTGGACAAGATTAATCAACTACTGAATAGCTGATACTTTAAATGGTTAAAGGTGATTATTAAATGCCTGTGGACGAGGTGATAGTATTGAGGCTTGCTTAGAATGTTGTAATTGTTCACACTCAGTCACACATTTCTCTCTAGCTCTATCTACTTTCTCTCTACTTTCTCTCTGTTCTCGTTTTTGGGGACTGAGAAGAAAACACTAAAACAAAAGTATAAACAACCAATATTTATTACTGAAAAATCAAATCAAATAATTATCATAATTTGTATAAAATTTATATACATATATACAACATATATTTATAAAACATATATTTACACCACAGTATAACATAACGTCACTTTACATGTCAAGACAATGAGTCATGTACCACTTAATTTATAAAAATCAATGAGTCCAGTATATCAATTTTAATAAGTCCCTTGCAAATTTTTTGAGTCCAGGATTCGGGACTCACATGTAAAAAAATCAGACTTTTGCTAAGTACTACTATCTACAAACACCACAAGCACAACATTCAGAAAAGGAAATTAAAAGAATGTAGGCTTCATTTTCACACGTGCCGCTAACTGGTTTACAATAGGTATACAGTTTCTTTAACAGTTTCTTTTTTACTTTATTGTGTCGCCTGCATAGCATGGCAGACACATAGGGATCACTTTGTCCGTCGTCGTCGTCGTCGGCGTCGTCGTCGGTGTCGTCGTCGGCGTCACACTTTCTTGTCCGGAGCATAACTCGAAAAGTATTTGAGGTATCACCTTGAAACTTAAAACATGGATAGATCACATTGAGGTGGAGTGCAGTGCACAAGAATGATAACTATGACTTTCGTATTTTCTGAGTTATTACCCTTTGTTGATTCTGAGATTTTATTTTTGTCCGGACCATAACTCAAAAAGTATTTGAGGTATCACCTTGAAACTTAAAACATGGATAGATCACATTGAGGTGGAGTGCAGTGCAAAGAATGATAACTCTGACTTTTATTTTCTGAGTTATTCCCTTTGTTGATTTAGATTATTTTTGTCGGCATCATGAGGTGGAGTGCAGTGCATAAGAATGATAACTCTGACTTTAATATTTTCTGAGTTATTTCCCTTTGTTGATTTTCAGACTTAATTTTTGTCTGGGGCATAACTCGAAACGTATTTGAGGTGTTGACTTGAAATTATAGAAACATGAATGATAACTTTTTTTTCCTTTTCCCTTTTGTCTGGAGCATAACACGAAAAGTATTTGAGGTATTACTTTGAAACCTCACAGGTGGAAAGATCTCATGGAGTGCATTGTGCAAGAATGATAACTGTTGTATTTTTGGAGTTATTTCCCTTTGTTTATTTTTTTGGATTTAATTCTTGTGTGGTGCATAACTTGTAAAGTATTTGAAGTGTTGCCTTAAACATTTATAGTAGATAGATCTCATTGGTCTGAGTGCAGTACACAAGAATGATAACTCAATAATGATAATGATGACTACAAACTTGCAACATATATATAATTAACGTCATAAGTGCTTAATGACGTCATAATTTTTCTTACAGTTAATGTTTTGAATTCATAGTCATTCTGACACTCCTCTGATGAAGACTGTATAGTCGAAAG
Source organism: Solen grandis (assembly GCA_021229015.1). NCBI lineage: Eukaryota > Metazoa > Mollusca > Bivalvia > Adapedonta > Solenidae > Solen > Solen grandis. The sequence continues at coordinate 90,488,681 of CM037777.1, forward strand.
TGCTCGGGAAAATTATTACATATTGCACTGTTTGAATATTTTATTCCCCCCCAAAAAAAAATAAATAAATATAATATATATATATATATATATATATATATGTGTGTGTGTGTGTGTGTGTGTGTGTGTGTGTGATTTGGTGTTATTTTGTACCTCACAAAATAGATTATGCTTTATCAATAATTTGTCAAAAGATCGATTTTCTAGTCAGTTCTTTCATCAAACATGCTTAAATGCAGGCGACACAAGTGTTCCGAGGAACACCCACATCTAGTTATTATATAAAGGACATTACAATACCGAAAAGGACATTAAAAGAATACGACACAATATACAAAAACCTTTATTTATAGCCGGGTGTTTCATAACAGAGAAAACACGTGCCGCTAATTGGTATACAAAAGGTGAACAATTAATGCTAATCTTTTGATGAAAATTTATAATGTAAATTAATCGTTGTTTAGTTCAAACAGACGGTCCATAATTCTTTCTTTTCTTTTAACTTCTTTTAATTTTGGTATAACTATTGTTTATTAGTTCTAACAAATGTAAAACATGCCTACAATTACCTGTTAAAACATGTCCAAAAGTATAAGTATTTGACGATTATCGCTTCAATTAAATAATTTCCGAAAAAAAATTTTTTAATTTTTTTTACTTTTTCCATATCTTCATTAATTCTGATTATCAAATATCTTTAATATTAGATCTATAACATAATAAATAAATAAAATAAGCATAAATGTAATATTTCATCATATGCTAAATTATTAGTAGACGAAACGTCTTTCGTCTATACTATATTACTTAGTAGACGAAACGTCTTTCGTCTACTCTATATGTTACTTTGTAGACGAAATGGCAGGTAGACGAAACGTCCGTAATTCCACTTATTTAATTTATAATATAAAGTCTTTTTTTTAAACTTATGGAAGAAGTCGTAATAGAAAAGAAAATACTGTTCAGTGACTTATTACACGAACAGTGGGGCCGCCGTGGCCGAGCGGTTACAGTCGTTATAAATGGAAGTTAAATCTGGTTATCATACGGAAAAATGACCATGAACAGGCCAATATCGTCTTAAATATCCTTAAAAGTATTCCATTTAAAAAACAGGAATATTTGAATATCAAAGTTCTGAATTTGGCTGACTTTAAATTTTAAGGTGTTTTCTCAAAATTCGCACTTTCTAATTTTGATTAATTCCCAGTATTGAGGATCCGAAAGGCTTTTTAGCTCACCTGAGCACAAGGTGTTTATGGTGAGCTATTGTGATCCCCTTTTTGTCCGGCATCAACAATTTTCTTTAAACGACATCTCCTTCTAAACCACTGGGCCAAATTGGATGAAAATTGCCTGTGATGTTCCTTGCCTGAAGTTCTACCAAAGTTGTTCAAATGGTTCCGGTCTGTTGCATATCTAGGTCACCGGAGCTGAAAATAGATTTTTAAATTTAAATCTAAAAAATCTTCTTCTCCAAAACCGCAGTGCCTAGGGCTTAGATATTTGTTGTGTGGCATTGTCTTATGGACCTCTACCAAGGTTGTTCAAATCATGGCCCTGGGGTCAAAATTGGCCCCGCCCCATGGGTCACTTGAGTGCTCATGTGAGCTTTTAGGATCAATGGCTGTCCGGCGTCCGTTGTCCACAATTATTTCAAATGACATCTCCGAAACCACTTGGCCAAATTTGATGAAAATTGCCAGTGATGTTCCTTGCATAAAGCTCTACTGAAGTTGTTCAAATGGTTCCGGTCCATTGCATATCTGGGTCACTGGAGCTAATCGGAATGTTCATGTGAGGAAGCCTTCCAGCTGGCTTGCGGTAGGTCGGTAGTTCTAACCGGGTACCTCTGCGTACTCGGGGTCTTCCTCTACCTGTAATTAACTGGACGTCGCTATATTATCGCAGCGACGGTAAACCCCAATACAACAACAAAAAAGATTCTTAATAAGAACACTTTCTTCACAGCACAATACCTGGATAGGTTACATAACTCAGTATCCAGGCATGCGATTGATTTTAAACATCTTTAATATGTTAAGGAGTATCCTACTTTCAAGGTAGATAACTTTTGATGGAATATATTACAAGTTATGGCCCCCTTTTAAATTAGAATTTTGGTTAAATGTTTGCAAGTTTTAAGGAGTGTCTTCAGGGGCATCAGAAAACTAAGGAGGAACTTTTGGACTGAATTTTATGCAAATTATGGCCCTTTTCTAACTTTTTTTGGTTAAAGTTTTGCATGCACAGTGTCATTGTGCTTATGTCTCAGTAACTAGGCATGGGATTGATTTTAGACATCATAAAACTATTAAGGGGTATGAGACTATCTAGGTATATCATTTTTGACTATTATTATGTATAGGGTATGTGAAGGGCAAGAATTGAAATAATTTTCATTTGATTTACCAACAAGCATTTTGAATAGTCGAGCGTGCTGTCCTCTGACAGCTCTTGTTGATAATCATGTTCCGTGCACAATCTGATGGAACACTGGTTTTCATTTTAACCGTTTCACCCTTTTTTCTGCTCCTTTGAGCGCACGAATCTTAATGATTCACCGGAAACCGTTGTGTATAGAACACCCGCTTTTTGAACACGATCAGTTGAATCGCATTTGACTGTAGATGAGTATGTAGGTTCGATCTCATGGCCTCTCGGGTTATGCGCAACTTCATTTGATTCTTTGGGTTCGAAAGCACCTCAAAGCACCATTTGGATGGCTCGACTTATTCGCAGCACTGTTTGGCTCGCTACTTAGTCTCTTAAGTCCAGCTTCAACTTTCCCAATTATCTTTTCTAAATGTTTATCTTCCTTGTTTACCTTCTCTTTCAAAAGCGTGATTTCTTCTTTATATATATCGTTATATGAAGCGACTTCAGTGCGCAGCAATTTGATATCAGTTTTTGCGCTGGACACGCCCATACATGTCGTCACATATGCGCTCCAAAGACTGATTGATTTCTACCATTCTCTCCTCAAGTCCATCAAAGCATGAATAAATCTCGGATTTGAATGTAGACATGTCCGATTTAATCTGGTTTATTTCCTTGGACTGAGTTACACTCAACGCATCCCTTTCTTCTTTTAATCGCAGGACAACCGATTGGATTTGTGCAACCGCGTTTTTCAGAATTTGTAAGTCTGAAAGTTGAGCAGGATCTTTTGAAATAGATGGCACAGGCTCATCTTTAACAGCTAATTTGGTAGAGCTTAAAATGTTTTCAGTTCTTCATATGGTGCGCCATCAAGCACTGATATCAGTGTATGAATATCGCATGCCAGTTTATAAGCAACACTGTCTCCTTTCCGTGTAAATTTATGCTTCTTAAGGTCGCAAAATTGTGAATAAGGATAATCGTTACCGTCATGAACATGCAGGAATACTGAATCACGTATATGCTCTAGAACAATATCATCTGACCCTTTGTCAGAGATCACGTGATCAATGAACTGGCTCCTGTGCAATTGATGAAATAATTCTTGAAGATTTTGAATGATGTTTGTATCGTTTGATACCTCTGAGAAAATGCTGTCCACATTGTTTTCTGTCACTTGTATTATCTAATAATCTCTACACAGAACGTTTTCAAGTTCTGCATGAACCGAGGATGCTAAATAGTTAAATTTACAACTTATAAAGTTCTGTTAAACTAAAATATATGATGAGTTGTTTGAATAAGTATATATTCTTTTCATATATCACTTATGTGAACTAGTTTTTAATCTTGAAAAACATTTTGAAATCATCACCGTTTAGTAAGTACTTAACACCTGACGTCACAATACTATCACTCCTGAAAAATTGTAACAAGAAAAAAAATTAATTGACAACCCCCTCCCCCCACCCCAGTCGACTACGGCATTTTTTAAATCACAATCTCTCGGCTAAGTTTGATTATGACTGACTTTGGCCCAGTAGGTCAGGATTTATGGCCTTTTAATTGTCAACAACTTAAGTGTTTACACTCTAGAAGCCACAATTTTTATCAAATCTTCCTCGGACTGTAAGTCTTGATAACTTCTCAGTTGAATTAGTTCATGGTGGGGCGGGGTCAAAAATAGGTTACTAGGTCAAATCTTGGTTAAATCTTGTTAACACTCCACAGGCCACATTTTTGGCTCAATCTTTCTCAAACTTTATAAGAATGTTTGTCTCGATGATATCTCGGTCAAGTTCAATCATAGATAAGGCATGATCAGTAATCAGGTGAGCGATTAATGGCCATCATGGCCCTCTTGTAATAAATGAATTAATGATAAAAAATAAATTTGTTATGTCTTTATTGGGATGAAATAGGGGTAGATTACCGGTACTGTTAATTATTAATGCTTAACTCTTGTCTTTATTTGTGCCACAATTTTAGATTTAATATAAAGTGTCATATTTAATTCTTACTCTTCAATGAATAACTTTTAATTTTATTACCGGAGAATATTGTTTATAACAAAACATATTTTGAGATATAATTAGAGTGCATTATAAGAGAGGAATTTCACTTTAAGTATTTGTGAAAACTTCTTTAAAAACGGTAGCTGACAATCATCCCATCCGGCAAATGTTTCACTCACTTTTTCAGTTTTATTTAATGAAGACTGCGGCGTCATAAATTAAACATTAATTTATTTTCTTTGTTCATTAGAAGTCCGCATGCCATAAAAACCGTTTCACGTGAAAATTAATTAAGGCCCTGGAAGATGACAGATTACCAATACAAATTATTTTCCCCCAAGGGAGATACAAAAGACCTAGAACAAACTGTTTTATGCCAATTATCAGAGTAAGATAATTAGTTGTCCATTGTATAAAGGAGAAAAATTATACCTCACGTAAATTATTGTCAAACCTTATGAAGGCATTTAAAATTTAGGTTTAACAGTTACGAGCTATTTATTTAAGTTTTAGCACCTCGCAGTGCGAAAACCTATTGTTCTTCTTATGTTGATTTGTATTTAGCCCACCTGAGCACGAAATGCTCAAGGTGAGCTTTTGTGATCGCCCGTCGTCCGTTGTGTGTCGTCCGTCGTCAACAATTTACTTTAAACGACATCTCCTCTGAAACTGCTGGGCAGTACCTGATTAAACTTGGCAGGGATGTTCCTTGGGTGAACCTTCACAAAAGTTGCTAAAATAAACTTGATACATGTGGAACTCTGGTTGCCATGGCAACGGAAAAAATGAAAACTTTAAAAATCATCTCCTTCAAAACTATTGGCCAGATTTCAAAATATTTTGGTACAGATGTTCCCTGGGTAACTCTCTACCAAGATCGCTTAAATTATTCCGATCGGGAAAAAAACATGACCGCCAAGGGCGGGGCTAATTTGCTTTATATGTATATAGTGAAATATTTTAAACATCTTTGAAACCGCTGGACAGAATTTGATTAAATTTGGAAGGGATGATCAATGAGTGAAGGTTCACAAAAGTTGCTAAAATTATTTCGATCCATAAAAAAACATGGCCACCAGGGCCGGGCTAATTTACCTAATATGTATATAATGAATCTTAAATCGACATCTTGATTAAATTTGGCTGGGAAGATTTTTGGGTGAAACTTCACAAAAGTTGCTGAAATTTGGGGCTATTTTGCCGTATACGAATATAGTGAAATCTTTAAATGACATCTCTGCTGGACAGAATTTGATAAAACTTTACAGGAATCATCTCCTTCAAATCTACTGGCCATATTTCAAAATGTTTTAATACAGACTGATGTTTCTTGGGTAACCGTACACTCAGGTGAGCGATCCAGGGCCATCTTGGCCCTCTTGTTAAGGTTTTTTGTCGCTCCTGACTTTTATTATTTGTTCAATCTTCATGATTTTCACAATTCACAGGTAAAAGAGCCTGACAATTCATAAAGTGAAAAATGCAAAGGTCAATGTCATATTTCCATTTTGTTTTTTTTCTTCGACTCAAAATAGGTCCAAAACTAAAAATATTTTATGGAGAGTATTTGGACAAAAGCGTAAGTTCTTGAAGAGCTCTATCCAGTGCTATTTAGTTTTTGAAGATCGGGCTTGATTTGGCCATTAAATGGTAGTCAAAGTTTGATCCTTTTTTAACAATTGTGAATCAGTTTTTATGCATTAAGAATTAGAATGTTCGACCCATGCATATTGTATACTGAATTGAACTATTTGCTGCATTGCTAGGAACTAATGTTAAAGTTTCAATCAATTTTGTTTCTCATTTAGGCCGCTAGGGGCAGAGAGTCCTATTAGGTTTGTACTGTTTTTTTTAGCTCACCTGAGCACAACGTGCTCAAGGGTGAGCTTTTGTGATGGCCCTTCGTCCGTCGTGCGTCGTCAACAATTTGGCTTGTTAACACTCTAGAGGCCATATTTTTAGGCCAATCTTCATTATAAAACCTTGTTAACACTCTAGAGGCCACATTTTTAGTCCAATCCTCATGAAAGTTGGTCAGAATGTTTCTCTCCATAAAGACTTGGACAAGTTCAAAATTGGGTCATTTGGGGTCAAAAAGTAGGTCACGAGATCAAATCTTAGAAAAATCTTGTTAACACTAGAGGCCACATTTTTGGCCCAATCTTTATGAAACTTAGTCAGAATGTTTCTTCCATAAATCTTGGACAAGTTCAAAGGGATGTGGGGTCAAAACTCTAGAGGCCACATATTTGGCCCAATCTTCATGAAACTAGGTCAGAATGTTTCTCTCCATAAAATCTTGGACAAGTTCAAAAGTGGGTCATGTGGGGTCAAAAAGTAGGTCAATATGAAAAATCCAACATATGTTGCTCATTTATAATCAGGTGTGCGATTCAGGGCCATCATGGCCCTCTTGTTTTATTCTTCTTATTATTATTATTAGGACATTCTGCCCTTTCGGCAGAAAGTCCTATTGGGTTTGTTATGTTTATTAGGACTTCCTGCCCTTTTGGCAGAAAGTTATTTTGGGTTTGTTATGTTTATTAGGGCTTTCTGCCTCTAGCACAACTTGCTCATGTGAGCTTTTGTGATCGCCTTTTGTCCGGCGTCCGTCGTCCGTCCGTCCGTGCGTGCGTCTTGCGTCAACTTTTCCTTTAAACAACTTCTCCTCCTAACCACTGGATGGATTTTGACCATACTTCACAGGAATCATCATTATCATGACCACTATCAAAGTTGTTCAAATTATTTTGATTGGGTGAATAGTAGGTCACAGGAGCTAAAAATAGATTTTTATAATGCAATCTTAGAAAATCTTCTTCTGCAAAATTGTAAGGCCT
>CM037777.1:90496017-90532835 GCA_021229015.1 Solen grandis
GGACCCCGGTATACACAATAAAACTAATATAACTTTCTGTGAAAATTTGATAAAAATCCCCCCATTAATAAGGGCTCTGGACCGGTACAAATTTTTTGTAGTCAACTTTAAAATGTGACGTATATGAGTAAGGGCTTCTGAAAATCTTTGAAACGAAATTTCAGCGTCTGAATCATTTGTCTTTAAATTTTCATTGCCCTTCGAAAATTTTAAAACATATAGAAATCCCTTTTTTTTAATATTAGAAATACTTACAATAAGACGTCACGTGACGTCATATGACGTTTCTTTTCACAAAATGTTTAAGACTCCCAATACCAAATTTACTGACCAAATATCACTTTTTCTTCTAAAAATAGGCCCGATTTTTAACATTTAAAAATTTACACCTTGGTTCGAATCTTGATTCGCTATAGAACCATGGACTTTTCGAATTTTGAAAAAACGGCCCACTGAGATGCACAACAGAATTTTAATATACACAATCTTGAAAATTTGATAAAAATTTGGTTCAAAAACAAGGGCTGTAGCCCGCGTAAAATCTTTTGTTGCATATTTCAAATGTGACGTCATAAAGCAAAGGAATAAAAAATCATAAAAATAAAAATTTTTTTAGCATTTTGAAAACATGGTCTTTAAAATTTTTCATTGCCCTTCGACAATTTCAAATATAAAAAAATATTTTTGTTTTTTATTAGAAATACATAAAAAATATAATGACGTCACTGACGTCATATGACTTTATTTTCACAAAATGTTTAAAACACTAAACCTATATAGACTAAATATCAACTTTCTATCTTTAACAGGACAGTTTTATAAGCTTTTTAAAAATTTTACGACCTTGGGTTTTTCGAATCTTGGGTTTCGCTATAAAAAACCAGGGGGAATTTTTCAAATTTGGGAAAAACGGACACCGGGATGCAAAACTAGACCCCCAAAACCCCCAAAATTTGGAAAATTTGATGAAAATTCGGCAAAAAAATAATGGCGTAGCCCGCGTACAAATTTTTTTTCACCCTGACGTCAAATCGACTTATATGACTTCAAGAAATTTTAATACCTTGCATCCGAAAAAGCACATTGGTTTGAAATTAAAAGCCATAAAATTTTCATTTTCTGAGTCAAAGGCAACACCTCGAAATTAACACAAATATAAGAAAGAAAAAAAAAGAATAATAAGAAGAATAAGAAAAAAAAAAACAGTACAAACCCATAGGGCCCTTTCTGCCCGTAGGCGAAAATCCTAAAAAGAAGAAGAATAAAAACAGTCAACCCAAAAGGACTTTCTTTTAGGCAAAAGTCCTAACTAAAGTCGTTTTTTTAAAGATCAAACGAAGCGGCTTTTTTCCCTTTTTCTTATTTCAAAGGTATTAAATATATAAGTTTTAAAACAAAAAAAGGAATAATGAGGCATAATAATGTAGTTTTTTAAAACGAAAAATTTATATTACAAATATTACTAGGATTTGTTAAAAAAAAAAGCTTTAATTTTTCTTTTTTTTTATCTTTTTAAGAAGAATTGAAAAGCATAAATATGATACTTTACTATCTTTTTAGGAAAAAAAAAAAAAAAAAAAAAAAAAAAAGGAACATTTTAAGATAAACTATTTCCCCAAGAGTTGTTTTCTTACGATATTCAATCGATTTTTTTTAAATTTTTTTTTTTTATTTTTTATTTAATTCTTTTTTTTTTTTGCAAAATATGACTTAACATGTATTCATTGCAAATTGTCCACAATTTTTAAAATTTTAAAAAAGAAAAAAAATACTTTAAAATCGATTTTTCTTTCAACCTTTACATTGATTGAGTTTTACATTTGCAAAAATAAGATGGAAAACAAAGGCACAGATGTAAGCAAAATAATTTGAAAATAAAACAAGTTACAACAACAAAAAATTTCTTAATTTTTATGCTTAAGATTGACATCAATACTCATGACGCTGGAGCGCAAATACTATTGAAATGTATGTTTTTTTATATTTTATTCGACGTCAAAATCAATGACTAAAGAAAAATATCTTTTTTGCAAGGACATGTTCAGCTAACTTTTTTCTATTAATCAAGAAAAAAAAAGTATCTTCAAGAATGCGAAATGGTTTGTTTTCACATTTTCAAGTAGGATTCCATCAAACATGAATAACTGCCCATGTTGATGACGTTATTACTTGAAATTTTCAAGACTTTATGAACGTACTAAGTTACGACATTTTTGAAAGTGACATGTTCATTGGTCTAATTGGCGATTTTATATGACTTTTTCAAAATAATTCTTGCTTAAGTACAGACTCATAATCACGTGACAAAACAAACATTTTTTGGGCTGTATGCATCATTTTCAATTTTAACTCTATCAATTCTGAAGATATAATTTAAGATTAAACTTTAAATTCATGATACCAGAGCGAAAGATATTTTTTAAAAGTTTTTTTGTCTTTTTTGATGACGTCATAACCACGTGACTAAAGAGAAAATCTTCAGAAAATAAGAAATGTAAACTTCTATGCCGATATGCTGTCCAATTTTTCATGCTTGTAACGCATCAGGGGTCTTTGTAACATTTAAATTTAATTTTTTGACTAAAGTTCGAAACTCGGTATTGCCATGAAATCTTAATCTTTTCGAATTTGGAAATTTAAATGCCAAGGTGCACATCTACATCCTAAAAATACATCTTTTGTAAAAAATATCAAGATAATCGGGACCAATAAGGAAGGCTCTAGGGGCGCGAAACAAACTTTTGAAGCTGGACGTCAAATCTGACGTCATATGACGCCAATGAAATTGAAAAAGATTGAATGTATAAAAAGATATTTTTTTATTGCTGCAATTTTTTAATTTCATTAAAAATGACTCAAAATGTATGATGCCAGAGCGAGAGAAGTCTTTGAAAAAAATAGGCTTTGTCTATTAAATGACGTCATAACCACGTGACTTTAAAACGAAATATTTCAGAGAAAAAAAAAGTAGACCTCTGGGCCAAAAGCTGTCCAATTTTCATGCTTTTATCTCATCAGTAGCCTTTTTTTAACATTAAATAATATTTTAAGGACCAAGTTCGAAGCTTCGGTTTTGCCATAATTCTTAAATTTTTCGAATCTAAAAATTTGAAAGATAAGGTGCACATCTACATCATAACATACATCTTCTGTGAAAATATCAAGATAAAATATCAAAAAATAAAGGCTCTAGAGCGGCGAACAAACTTTTGAAGCTGACGTCAAAATTGACCTCAATTGACGTCATTGAAAATTAAAAATTATTGAATTTTAAAATTTATACGTTTTTTGTCGAGGCATTTTAATTTTCATGTTGCTTGGACACTGACAACTTACCGAAATTAACTCTTAGATTTGGTTGGCCTGTAGTTTACAAAAAAAAATTTAAATAATGTTATGACGGGGAAGAAAAAAAAAATTTTGTTCAAATGAAATTTTTTAACTTTCATCACACAAAAAATTTTTCATCACTCCCTCAGTTGTAACCTTGTTTTTTTTTAGCCTCAAAAAAAAAATTTAAATTTTTTTTTTCAAGGCTTGAAATGTCGCTAGCTACATAGTGTTGAAAATACGGTTTTTTGTCTTGTGCCATTGTACAGTATTAACCAAGTTTTTTTTGGGGAAACTTTTCAAAAAATTCGAAAAAAAAAAAAAAATTTTCAAGATTTAGCCCATAAATTGCAATTTGTTTATTATAAATATATTTTTTTAAATATTTTTTTTTTTTTTTTTAAAAAGTCTTTGGCGCAAGTATTTAAGTTTGGCCCCCCCTTCGCGGCCTTTTCCATTTTTTTTTTGATGCATATTAAAAATATTTTTTTTCCATGTAACTTTTTTATATAAAAGCCAAAATTTCAAAAAATTTTGGTACCTTTTAGAAAGCTTTTAAAAAAAATGCTACATTTTATACGCATAATGTATAAACTTATCTTCAGCCCCTTTTTTGGAAAAATTGACTTTTTTAAAACCCCAAAAAAAAAGGGCAAAAACAGAAAAAATTAGTTTTTTTCTTTTTAGTTTTTTTTTTTTTTTTAAAAATTTTGTTTTTCGAAAACCCCAATTTTAAAAAACAAAATTTTTTTGGAAACTTTCAATTATTCGCTTAATTCTTTTTTATACATTTTTTTACAAAAATCAAAAATTTTTTTGAAAATATGGCTACATATATGCAGGGGGTGAAAAAAAAATTTCCTCAGTCCCTAATCCCCCAAAAAATTTAAAACCCTAAGGACTATTCAACTTATTAAAATAAGCTTTTTTTGTTAGGAAGAAAAAAAAGAATAATAAAAAAAAAAAAAGGGACGTCACGTGAGTCATATGACGTTTTTTTTTTTAATTTTTTAAAAACTCCCAAAGACCTACTAACTGAAAAATTTCAATTTTCTATCTCAAAAACCCCCCTTTTAAAGCTTTTTAAAAAATTGGGTCCTTGGTTCGAATCTTGGATCCGCCATAGTTGTTTGGGGTTTTTTAAATTTTTAAAAAAAGGGGGAAAAACCCGGTTTTTCAAAAAAAGAACTTTTTTAAAACCCCATTCTGTAAAAAATTTGATGAAAATCGGCCCTTTTTAAAAGGCTCTGGACCGTGTTTTTTACTTTCTTTTTTAAATTTTTCAAAGTGACGTCATAGGGAGCCAAGCCCAAAATAAACCCCCATTGAAATCGAAATTCCAGCCCCGAATCATTTGTTTTAAAATTTTCCCCCCCCTTCGCCCAATTTTTTCAACTTAAAAAAAAATACTCTTGTTAATTTTTTAAAAATACTTTATCATAAAAAAAACCCCACTGCGTGATGACTTTTTTTTTTTCACGAAATTTTTAAGATCCCAGAACCTTATACCCCCCAAAATTTTAATCATTTTTTCATCTAAAATAGGACCGATTTTTTTAAGCATTTAAAAATTGACGATTTTTGGTTTTCAAAACTTGAATTCGCTATAAAAAACCCTGGATTTTTCAAATTTTTAAAAAAAAGGATCCCCCGATGCACAATAGTATTTAAAAACACTTTTGGGGGGAAAATTTGAAAAAAATGGGCCCCCCTTAAAAAAGGCTTGGCCCTTGTACAAATTTTGTATTTAAAATTTCAAATGTGACGTCATATGACGCTGGGTTTTTTAAAAAACCCTTTAAAAATCAAAAAATTTTCATTATCTGAAGCTGGGGGGTTTAAAATTTTTTATTGCTCTTCGAAAATTTCAACATATAGAAATTTTTCTTTTTTAAAATTTTAAAAATTTTATTGCAAAATAATGCGTCACGTGCCCCATATACATTTTTTTCACAAAATTTTTAAAGACTCTCAGAGCCCCATAAAACGGGCCCCAAAATTCATTTTCTATCTAAAAAGGACCGTTTTTAAAAATTTTAAAAAATTTTTCGACCTTGGTTCAAAAATTTTTTGGGAAACCGCTATAAAAACCTTTGGGGTTTTTTCAAATTTTTTAAAAAAAGGGGCCCCGGGGGATGCACAATAAAAAAATAATATAAAATTCGTGAAAATTGTGAAAAAAGGTTTTTTTAAAAGGCTCTGGCCCGTTTACAAACTTTTGTACTTTTTTTTTAAGGGGGAGGGCATAGGGCGTAATAGAGATAGAAAACAAAAAATTAAAAAAAAACCCCCCTTTTTAAGAATATGACTTAAAAAATTTCCTTGTCCTTGGCCCCTTTTTAACATATAAAATTTTGTGTTTAAAAATAGAAATTTGATGCGTCATAGGGACGCAAAAGGGACGCCATTTTCCAAAATTTTTTTAAACTACCCGGAGACTTAAAGCAAAATATCAACATTTCTTCTTTTTGGGACGATTTTATGAGCATTTATCAATTTGACGCCCCTTGGTTTGAATTTTGGCATTCGCCATAGAACCTTGGGCTTTTCAAAATTTTAAAAAACGGACAAGATGCACAACTAGAACATAATATACACATTCTGTGAACTTTTGAGGAAGAAAAGAATAAAAAAAAAATAGATTTCTTCGTTGATACAATAAAGGGGATTTTCTGCACATTTTTTAAAACATTTAAAAGCAAAAAAAGAAAAAAGATATAAAAATTCCACCCTTTAACTTGCTTTTGTAGGCCCATAACTTAAAAAAACTTTAAAAAATAAAACCGTTTAACTGGGGATATGGCAAATAACTGAAAATCTTTTTTTTATATCGTTTATTTAACTTGGATTATTTTTATAATCTATGTTAAAAATTTAAATTTTTAAAAAAATGCTTACTTTCAAATTTTAAAACCCTGAAATAATTCCCGAAGCCCCAAAAAAAATTTGTGTGGGCAGCGTCAAGTTTGATTCATGTGAGTCATGGCTAAAAAATAAATAAAATGAAATATAATTTTTTTGAATTATCAAGTAATTTTTTCATGCTCCTTACAACTTTGGAAAACATAAAAAATTAACCGTAAATATTACATTCTTTTTGACGTTAATCCTCACAGAATAAATAAGTCTCAAAGCAATATTCATCCAAATATAACTTTTAAATCATCTGGAAACGATTTTATAGTATTTGAAATTTTACGTCAAAGGTTTGAAACTTGGATTCGCCATAGAACCCCTTGCTTTTTCGAATTTTTTAAAAAGGGGCCCGGGGTACACATATAGAGGTTACATTAAAAATTCTGTAAATTTTGATGAAAAACGGTCCAAAAAAAATGGCTGTACACCGGGAAAAAACCTTTTTTTCCGACGCAAATCTTACTGATATAACGCCCCCATTAATTTTAATTTTTATTTCATTCTAAAGCACACGGATTGATGTACTACCATTAGATTTCCCTGTCCGGGAAGAAACAACATTTTAAAAATTAACGCTATATATCAGAAATTATTTTTGACCTTTTTTCCATTGACGTCTGTGACTTTTATCTTTTAGAAGTAAAGCACTCTTGGAGACTTTATACTATCCCAAAATTTAAAATTAATTTCTAACTCATCTGGAAACGATTTTTTAAAAGTATTTTAAAATTTGGGCTCAAGGTTCATTTGGATCCCCCAAAAAAACCTTTCATTTTTGAATTTGGAAAAAAAGGACACCGGAAAATACAACTAGACTTAAAAATACACATTCGTGAAATTTAATGAAAATGGCCCCCGAAATAATGGCTGTAGACCGCGTACAACATTTTTAGACGACGTCAAGTTTCGTCAAAACACGTCATGTCAAATGAAAATTATTGAAAGGAAAAGTTTTATCTGAAGCAAATGCTATTTAAATTTTTAAGGGGCTCGGACGTAAAAAACATATAAAAATTAACACATAAAAATTAGAAATTTTCCTTTTTTACCTCATGACGTATATGACTCATTGACTTTTTATCTTCAAGGGAAAATAAAGTAACCCTCGAGATTTATATTCTGTCCCAAAAATCATCTTTCTAGCTCATTTTTAAGCGATTTTTTACGCATTTTAAATTTGACTCAAGTTCGAATCTTGGATTCGCCATAGAACTATTGCATTTTCGAATTTTGAAAACGGACACCGGAAGGCACAACTAGAGCCCCAAAAAATCGCATTCTGTGAAATTTTATGAAATCGGCCCAAAATAATGGCTGTAGACCGCGTACAAACATTTTTGACGACGTCAAATTGACGTCAAAACACGTCTAGTAAAAGAAAATTATTGAAATGCAAACAGTTCTATCTGAAACATATGCATTAAATTTTCAAAGGGCTCGACTTGTACAACAAAAAAATTAACACGAAATATTAAAAATTACCTTTTACCTCAGGGGCGTCTATGAGTATATGGTTCATCTTGAAATGTAAAGTAACCCTTGAGACTTATATTCTCCAAATATATCTTTCTAGCTATTGTAAGCGATTTTATACGCATTTTAAATTTAAAAAGTCATGGTTCGAATCTTGGATTCGCCATAGAACCATTGCCATTTCGAATTTTGAAAAACGGACACCGGAAGGCACAACTAGAGCCTAACATACACATTCTGTGAAATTTTGATGAAAATGGGCCCAGAAATAATGGCTGTAGACCGCGTACAAACTTTTTCACCTTACGTCAAATCTGACGTTATAAGACGTCATATGAATATGAAAATTCATTGCATTCGTAAGCTCATGGTTTGAAATATATGCCATAAAATTTTCATTGTTCTGGGCCTTGGCAACACATCGAAATTAACACAAATACAAGAGGAAAAAAAAAAATAAGAAAAATAAGAATAATAAAAAATAAAAACCCAATGGACTTTCTGCCGAAAGGGCAGAAAGTCCTAACTAGATGTCATTATTCGTTTAAACGAATGATAGGACTTTCTGCAACATCTGCTTTATATAGTATATATAGAAGATGACATAATAGATAATCTGCCCAAATTGCAACTTTCTATCTCCTCTATTTCTATATAAAATGCACAAATAGAACACATTCTGTGAATTTTAATAAAAGTCCGCCCATATCTTGCACATGTAGTTTACATACAACATTTATACTAGGTCATATGACATGAAAGAAAAATGAAACAGTGTTCAAATGTAAGTTTCTAACTTTCATCACACATAGAATTTCATCACTCCAGCTCAGTTGTAACCTTGTTTAATTTTAGCCTCATTAGGAAAAAGGGTATTGAATATTTGTATAGTGCTCTATCCTTTCGACACCTGTAACGTAGTTAATCGTATTTAGCGATTTTGGCGGTTTTGGGCTTCCGTAGTTTTGCCATAAATTCCTGGAATTTCGAACTATGGGATTTTTTGAAAGGTAACATCCCAGCCTACAAACTGATGCAATAGAAAAAATCTTTTGCAAAATAATGCAGTTTTTAGATGGTCTAAAATGTGGGGCTGCGTGTGAATTTTTCAAGGCTTGCAAACTGCTCGCTAGCTCCCATAGTGTTGCAAATTACGGATTTTTGTCTTGTGCCGTTGTACTGTATTAACTTCAATGCTTATTTTGGAAACAGTCAACATTCGACAAAAAAAAAACAACAACAAAAAAAAAAAGAACAAAATCAAGATATACCCCATCAATTGCAATTGATATTTTTTTTTTTTTTTTTTTTTTAAGTCGTTGCGCAAGTATTTAAGCCTGGTGACCCCTGCGCGTGACCTTTTCCATATTTTTTATGATGCATGATTATAAAATATCTTATTTTCCATGTAACTTTCTTATATGAAGCCCAAATTTCAATAAACTTGGTACCGTTAGAAAGCTCTTAAAAACATGCTACATTTTATACGCATAATGTATAAACTTATCTTCAGTCGTTTTCTGAGATATTGACTTTTAAACCTCAAGAAACAGCATATTATCAGCAAAATTAGCTTCATTTCATTTAGTTTTTTTTTGCTTATAACTTTGTATTGCGTAAACCAATTTTAATAAACTAAATATCTTTGGAAACGTCAATTATTCAGCTATAAATTTTTATTCATACATATATTTACAAAAATCGATATTTATTGAGATATGGCTACATATATGCAGTAGGGTTTAAATCAAAATTTCCTCACGTTTCCTAATAACCCATAAACATTTCATTTGTCCTAGGACTATTGCAAATTTTTAAAAAACAGTGTTTAGTTAGGAAGGAGAAAAAAATAATAGTAAGAAACAAATGACGTCACGTGACGTCATATGACGTTTTTTTCACATATTTGTTAAGACACCCAGAGACCTACTAACTGACAAAATTTTCTTTCTAAACTCAAATAGGACAGTTTTTATAAGCATTTTAAAAAATTGACGTCATTGGTTCGAATCTTGGATCCGCCATATATGCTTGGACTTTTCAAATTTTTAAAAACGGACAGCGGTATACACAAAAAGAAACGTTAATATACACATTCTGTGAAAATTTGATGAAAATCGGCCCATTAATAATTGGCTCTGGACTGTGTACAAAAATTTTGTAGTCAATTTCAAATGTGACGTCATATGACGTCATAGGCTTCTGAAAAAACATGGAAATCAAAGTTTCAGCGTCTGTTCATTTGTCATTAAATTTTCATTGTCCTTCGATAATTTCAACATATAGAAATACTCTTGTTAATATTAGAAATACATTTTCATTTATTGACGTCACGTGACGTCATATGACATTTATTTTCACAAAATGTTTAATACTTCCAGAGACCTATATCTGGGCCAAATATTTTTTTATTCTATCTCAAAAGGACCGATTTTATAAGAATTTGAAAATTTACGACCTTGGTTCGAATCTTGGAATCGCTATAGAACCTTGGGGCTTTTCGAATTTTGGAAAAACGGACACCCGGGATGCAAACTAGAACTTAATCTTCACATTCTGTGAAAATTTTTATGAAAACCCGGGTTCATTAATAATGGCTCTGGACCTGTACAAATTTTGTAGCTTATTTCAATTGTGACGCCATATGACGTCATAGAGATATGAAAATCATAGAATCAAAATAACATTTCTTGTAGAATATGACATCAAAATTTCTTTGTCCTTGGACTTTTTGACATATATAATTATGTGTTTAAAAATGAAAAAATTTGATGACGTCATATGACGTCACAAGACGCCCATTTTCACTAAATATTTAAATCTATCGGGATCTAATACTGACAAAATATAAACCCTTCTGTCTCATTTAGGGAAAATTTTTATGAGCATTTATCAATTTCACGTCCTTGGTTTGAATCTTGCATTCGCCATAGAACCGTGTGCTTTTCGAATTTTGGGAAAAAGGAAAACGAGATGCACAACTAGAACTTAATATACACATTCTGTGAAAATTTGTTTAAAAATCGGTTATTAATTATCGCTCTGGACCGCGTACAAACTTTTGTACAAATTGCCAAGTTTGACGTCATATGACGTCATAGGCATATGAAAATTATATAATTTTTTTTAATTACGCATATGAATAATATGCCACCCGAAATTTCATTCTCCTAGGACGATTGCAACATATGAAAATCCTTGAGGAAGAAAAGAATAATAATAATAATAACTAGATGTCATTCGTGAAAACGAATGATAGGACTTTCTGCAAGCGTGTTAATGCAAAAAGCAGGAGATAGAAGTTTCATGTAATGACTCACCTCTGGTAGTATTTCATGTTCATGCTGAACAATTGACATTAATTTTCCCGAAATTTAGTGAAAATTTGATAAGAACTAAGTATTGTCTGTGACGTCACATGACGTCATATGTATCAAACTCTAAACATATTGTAGAAATTCTGCAGAACTGCAAACTGTTTAAGTTTCAACTTTCTATCTCATCCTGAAGCTCTGTAATCCTAAATGAAATTTTCGGCCCTATGTTCGAATCTTTTTTTCAGCCACAGAACTTCGGTCTTTCGGAATTTCGATTAGCTGACAGGATATGCACACCTAACTTTCAAGATGTACCATCTGTGAAAATTTGAAAAAAATCCAAACCATAAATAGCGGCTGTAGAGCGTGAACACCATTTTTCACTTTTTTTACCCTTGACGTCACATGACGTCATAGGGTGCTAAAGATGCTTTTGTTCAAAAGGGCATACTTTACTGTCTTTAACTCTGAAATTTTCGTTATTTGAACAATGGCATCAGTAAAATCATTCCCCAAAAATGAAAATTAAGAAGTATGCTTATGACTTTACAAGCGCCCATATGACGTAAAGACTCAAGATATATGTAGAAATTCTGCAGAACTGCAAACTGTGTAAGTTTCAACTTTCTATCTCATCCTGAAGCTCTTTAATCCAAAAATAAAAATTATCGGTCCTATGTTCGAATTTATTTCAGCCACAGACTTCGGTCTTTGGGAATTTCGGTTAATTTGGGACAGGATATGCACACCTGAGTTTCAAATTACCATCTGTGAAAATTTGAAGAAAATCCGACCATAAATGACGGCTGTAGAGCGTAAACACCATTTTTCACTATTTTTTGCTGTGACGTCATGTGACGTCGTAGTGTGCTGAAGATGTTTTTTGTTTCAAAAGGCATTACTTTGCTTTCATAACTCTGAAATGTTCATTATTCTGAAAAACTGGCATCATGTCAAAAATCATTGCCAAAAATAAAAAATTAAGAAGTATGCTTATGACGTCACATGACTTCATATGACGTCACGACTCAAAATTTTTGTGGAAATTCTGCAGGACTGCAAACTGTGTAAGTTTCAATTTTTCCATCTCATCCTGAAGCTCTTTATCCTAAAATGAAATTTCGGTCCTATGTTCGAATCTTATTTCAGCCACAGAACTTCGGTCTTTCGGAATTTCGGTTAGCGGGACAGGATATGCACCCCTTTGATTAAAGATGTACCATCTGTGAAAATTTGAAAAAAACCCCGACCATAAATGACGGTGTAGAGCGCGAAACCCTTTTTCACTATTTTTAGCTGTAAACGTCACATGACGTCATGGGGTTTGCTGAAGATGCTTTTGTTCAAAAGCGCATACTTTCCTTTCATAACTCTGAAATTTTCATTATTCTAAAACAACTGGCATCATGTCGAAATCATTGCCCTAAAATGAAAATTAAGAAGTATGCTTATGACGTCACATGACGTCATATGACGTCACGCCTCAAAATTTTGTAGAAATTTGCAGAACTGAAAAACTGTGTTAGTTTCAACTTTCTATCCATCCTGAAGCTCTTTTATCCTAAAATGAAATTTTCGGTCCTATGTTCGAATCTTATTTCAGCCACAGAACTTCGGTCTTTCGGAATTTCGGTTAGCTGCCCAGGATACCCCACACCTTTGATTAAGATTACCATCTTAAAAAATTTGAAGAAAATCCGCCCAAAAATGACGGCGAAGCGCGAACACCTTTTTCACTTTTTTTAGCTGTGAGTCATGTGACTCATGGGGTGAAAAATTCATTGAAAAAAAAATTTCCTCTGACTAAAAAGCCAAAAAATTTTTCATCGTCCAGGGATTTTTTTCAACAAAAAAAAAATAAGCGTTTAGTTGGGAAAGAAAAAAAAAAAAATAATAATAACTAGATGTCATTCGTAAAAAAACGAATGAAGGACTTTCTGAAGCTGTGTTAATGCAAAAGCAGGAGATAAAAGTTTCGTAATGACTACCTCGGGTATTTTTCATGTTCATGCGAACAATTGACTTAATTTTCCCGAAATAGTGCAAATGATAAAACAAAGTATTATTCGTGACGTAACATGAGTCTATGATTTTAATGAATGAAATGCAAACTTTTGATTTCTAGTTTAAAAAAGGTCCTATGTTCGAATCTTATTCAGCCACAAACTTCGGTTTTTGGAAATTGGTTGCTGACAAAATTTTCCACCTTTTCAAAATGTACCATCTGTAAAAATTTGAAAAAAATCACTAAAATGCGGCTGTAAGCGAAATCCATTTTTACTTTTTAGCCTGACGCATGACGCATAGGGTGCTAAAAATTTTTTGTAAAAAGGCATATTTCTGCATTATACTCTGAAATTTTTCTTATTCTAAACAACTGGCATCATTAAATTTTCATTGCCCAAATTAAAATTTAAGGGTTATGCTTAAAGAGTCTATGACGTCAGATCAAAATATTTTAAAAATTTCTGAAAAAAATAAACTGTGTAAGTTTCAACTTTCTTCTCATCCTGAAGTCTTTAATCCAAAAATGAAATTTCGGTCCTTTTTCAAATCTTTTTCACCCACAGAACTTGGGTTTTTGGAATTTCGGTTTGTGACGGATAACACCTTTTTTAAATGTCCCATCTGTAAAATTTTGAAGAAAATCCGCCCAAAATGGCGGGTGAGCGAACACCATTTTTCACTATTTTTGTTTGGCGTCATTGACGTCATAGGGGCTGAAGATTTTTTGTTCAAAAGCGCATATTTTTTTTCATAACTTAAAATTTTCTTATTCTGAAAACTGGCATCATGTAAAAATCATTGCCCAATATGAAAATTTAAAGAAGTATGCTTATACGTCACATGATCATAACTTTCCCGACCCCAAAAATTTGTAGAAATTTTGCAGAATGCAAACTGTGTAATTTTCAACTTTCATTCATCGGGAAGCTTTTTAAATCCAAAAAAAAAAATTTTTTCGGTCCTATGTTCGAATCTTATTTCAGCCACAGAACTTCGGTCTTTCGGAATTTCGTTAGCTAAAAGAATATGCACCCCTTTTTATTAAAGATGTACCATCTGTGAAAATTTAAGAAAACCGACCATAAATGACGGTGTAGAGCGCAAACCCCTTTTTTAAACTATTTTTAGCTGTGAGTCATTGACGTCATGGGGTTGAAGTGCTTTTGTTAAAAGCGCATACTTTTTTCAAACTCTGAAATTTTCATTATTCTAAAAACTGGCATCATGCAAAATCATTGCCCTAAAATAAAAATTAAAAGTAGTTTTTGCCTCACATACGCATATGACGTCACGAAAATATTTGTAGAAAATTCGCAGAACGCAAACTGTGTAATTTTAAAAACTTTCATCTCCCTGAAGCTTTTTTAATCCAAAAAATAAAATTTTGGGGCCTATGTTCGAATCTTATTTCAGCCACAGAACTTGGTCTTTCAATTTGGGGTTAGTGACGGAAAATATGCACCCCTTTTGATTCAAATGTACCATCTGTAAAATTTGAAGAAAACCGACCAAAAATGACGGCTGTAGAGCGCGAACACCATTTTTCACTATTTTTAGCTGTGACGTCATGTGACGTCATAGGGTGCGAAAATCATTAAATCAAAATTTCCTCACTGAAAATAAGCCAAAAAAATTTTCATCGCCCCTGGTCCATTGCAACATATTAAAATAAGCGTTTAGTTGGGAGAAAAAAAGAATAATAATTAATAATATTTTTTATAAAAACCCCTTGAAACATGAGTAAATTGACATCAAAAAATTTGGGAAATTTTATACAACGTGATGACGTCAAATGACGTCATAGGGACGTTCTCTTTTCCCCAAAAGAAAAGGGAAAACACAGAGACATATAATCTCCCCAAAATATAAAATTTCTATCTCATAAAAATCGATTTTATATGGATTTAAAAATTTTGGGGGGGCCCTTGGGGTTTCGAATTTTGGTTTCCCCCCATAGCCCCTTTTTTTTTTTTCAAATTTTTTGGAAACCTAAAAAATTTTCCTGCACAATGAGGTCTTAAAAAATTTTTTTTCTGTGAAAATTCCATGACAATCCCCAAAAAGAGGATGTACGCGCGAAAAAATTTTTTGGGGTTTAGCTTTTTTTTTTTTCCCGGGGGGGTTCATGTACGAAAAAAAGATAAAAATAATATTTTCCAAAATCCCCTTTATTTGGGGGGTGTCGTTCACAAATTTCTTTGTCCTAGACCTTCAGAAAACTTAATGAAATAAAAAAAATAAAAAGGGTTTGGGAAAAAAAAGGAATAATAAAAAAAAAAAACGAAAAAAACCCAATAGGTCTTTTTGCGAAAAGCAAAAGCCCTAAAAATAAAAAAACATAAAACCCCCCCAAAAAATAGGATTTTTTTTTTTAAAAGGCCCCGAAAGTCCAAAAAACTAATTTTTTTTTCCCCGAAAAAAAAAAAATGATGGGGATTTTTTTCAAAAACATGTGTTAAAAAAAAAAATTTGGGGGAAGAAAAAAGTTTCAAAAAATTGACTCACCTCGGTTTTGTTTTTTAATGTTCATGCTGAACAATTGACATTATTTTTCCCGAAAAAAATAATTTTTTGGGGAAACGAAGAAAAAAAAAAAAAGGGGTAGCATTTAATTTAAAAGCTTAGAAGTCATATGACGTCACGAAAAAAAATTATTTTTAAAAAAATTAAAATGAAAAACCCCTGCAAACTGTATAAGTTTCAACTTTCTATCCCCCCCCGGAATTTTTTTAAAACCCAAAAAAAAAAATTTTTTTGTCCTATGTTCGATTCTTTTTTTCACCAAAAATTTGGGGTTTTTTTCGGAAAAATGTTAGCTGACAAAATATTCACACCTTAGTTTCAAAAGAAAAAACCCCAAAAAAAAAAATTTTTGAAGAAAATCAAATCATAAAAAAAAGCTTTTAGACCCCAAAAACATTTTTTTTTCACTATTTGTATTTCGGGGGGGCCACAAAAACGGATAGGGTGAAAAAAAAGCTTTGCCCCAAAAGGGCCCCGCTTTACTTTACTGCAATAACTCTAAAATTTTAAAAATTATTAAACCCCAACTAGCCCCCATGTCGAAATCCCCCCCCAAAAATTAAAAAATTAAAAAGGGGGTATTTTTTAGACGCCTTGGACAAAAAAATTTTTTAAAAAATATTTGTAGAAATGCTGAAAAACCCCCCCAATTTTTGGAAAAATTTAAAAAACTTTTTCATTCTGAAGCTCTTTCCCCCCTTAAAAAAAAAATTTTTTTTGGTCCTATTTTAAAAATTTTCTTATTTCCCCCCCCAAAAAGTTTTTTGGTTTTTTTTGGGAAATTGGGGGGTAAGCTGGCGGGAAAAAGGTACCCCTTAGTTTCAAGGGGGGTACCATTAAAAAAATTTGGGGAAAAAAAATCCGCCCAAAAATGGCGGCTGTAGAGCGCGAAAAAACCCTTTTTTTTTCACTATTTTTAGCTTTAAAAGTCACATGAGTCATAGGGTGTGAAGATGCTTTTTTAAAAAAAAAACTTACTTTACGTCAAAACCAAAAATTTTTTCTTTTTTTTGAACCCCCTTTTTTTTATTTTTTTTGGGGGTGGGGACGTCTTTTTGGGCCCCCGGGAAAATAAAAAACCCCTTGAAATAAAAAAATTTCCCCCCACGTGCCTAAAAACCCCCTAAAAATTTAAAACGCCCCCGGACTTTTCCCCAAAATTTTAAAAAAAAAGCGTTTATTTTGGAAGAAAAAAAAAAAATTAATAATAATAAAATAAAAGTAAAGGGGGACGTCAAATGACGTTTTTTCACATAATTTTTTTTAAAAAAACAACCCAGAGACCTACAAAAATGAAAAAAATTTTTTAACTTTCAAAATTTTAAAAGGACAGTTTTTATAAGCATTTAAAAAGACGTCCTTGTTTGGGAAACTTGGACCCCCCCATAGATCCCCTTTGGGTTTTTTTGAATTTTAAAAAAAAAGGACCCCCGGATACACAATAAGAACATAATATACACATTCTGGAAATTTTGATAAAAAACGGCCTTTTAAAAAAGGCTGGACCGTGTAAAAAACCCTTTTTTAATTTTCCTTTTTAAAAAAGTGGGGGTCATTTTACTTTTAAAGGCTTCTGAAACATTGAATTCAAAATTTTTTTCATCTGTATTTTTTGCCCCTTTAAATTTTTAAAATTTTCCTTCGATTTTTTTCAATATAAAAAAAATATTTTGTTAATATTAGAAATACATTTATATAAGACGTCACTTTACGCGGGGAGGGTTTTTTTTTTAAAAAATTTTTTTAAAAAATCCCAGAGACCAAAAAAACTGACCAAAACCCCTTTTTTTTATCTAAAAAAGAATTTTATTTTAAAGCTTTTTTAAAAAATTTTCGACCCCTTTGGGTTTGAATTTTGGGAAATTTGCTATAAAAACCCTTTTGGCTTTTCAAATTTTTTTAAAAAAGGACCCCCGGGATACAAAATAAGAATTTAAAAAATACACATTCTGTAAAAATTTTTAAAAAAAAATGGGCCCCCTTAAAAAAGGGGTCGGACCTTTTTAAAAAATTTTTTTTAGTCAATTTCAAATGTGGTCATATGACGTCATAGGCTTTTGAAAATCTTTTGAAATCGAAATTTCAGCATTTTTGGGAAACATGCGGTTTTAAAAAATTTTTAAAATTGCCCTTCAAATATTTCAACAAATAAAATAATCTTGTTAGAAAAAAAATTTCATTATCTTTTTAAATTTTACGTCCCGTGCCGTCAAATGACATTTTTTTTTAAAAAAAATTTTTTTAAGCCCCCCGAGGGCCCAAAATTTATACCCCCCCCAATATCATCTTTTTTCTCAAATAGGACCGTTTTTAAAAAAGAATTTAAAAATTTTTAACCCCTTTTGGGTTCAAATTTTTGGAATCGTTTAAACCCCTTTGGGTTTTTTTCCCCAAATTAAAAAAAAACGGCCCCCGGGGAAAATGCAAAACTAAAAATTTAATATAACATTCTGTAAAAAATTTATGAAAATTTTTCTTTAAATAATGGCTGACCCCCCGCTACAAATTTTTGTATTTATTTCACGTGTAAACCGTCATATGACGTCATAGAGAAAAAAAAAACCCCTTAAAAAATTCAAAATAACATCTTTGGGAATAGAAAAAAAAAATTTCCCCATTGTCCCCCCCAAAAGTAACTTTTTTAAAAATTATGTTTTAAAAAAAAATTTTAAAAATTTTAAAAGGGGGGAAAAATACTTAAAAGCCCCCCCAAAATTTCACAAAATTTTTAAATCTATCGGAGATCTATATATAAACAAAAAAAAAAACCCTTTTCTTTTTTTTTGGGGGGACGATTTTTGATTTTTTTCCCCCGTTTTTGCCCCCCCTTTTGGTTTTTTGAATCTTCTTTCGCCAAAAAACCCTTTGGGTTTTTTAAAAATTTTTTTAAAAAAACGGCCCCCGGATGCAAAAACAAAACTTAATATACACTTTTTTTGGGGAAAAAATTTGAAAAAAAGGGGGTTTTTATTATTATCGCTCTGGCCCGCGTAAAAAACTTTTGTAGCAACCCCCAAGTGTGACGAATAATGAAAAAATGGGTTTTTTGAAAATTTTAAATTTTTTTAAAATTTTACGCATATGAATAATATGCCATTGAAATTTCATTTTTCCTAGGACGAGGGCAACTTTAAAACCCCCTTTTGGAAAAGGGGAAAGGGGGGAATAATAAAAATAATAACTAATTTTTCTTTGATAAAGGGATAGGACTTTCTCCCAAAATTAAAAAATTTTAAATTTTTAAAATTCCCGGGGTTAGAAAGAATATATATTAAATTTTTTTCCCCCTTTTACTTTTTTTTTTCGAGGATTCTTTTAGCTTGACGTCACAGGGGAAAGTCATTTTTGGGGCTGAAAATTCTTTTTTTTTAAAAAACGCATACTTTACTCTCGTAATTTTTGAAAAATTCTTAAAATTTTGAACAACTGGCTCATTTTCGAAATCTTTTTCCCTAAAATAAAAATTAAGAAAAAGGTTTTTTTAGTAAAACGTCTATGCCCCCCCACGACTCAAAAAATATTGTAGAAATTCAAAGGGGAAATGAAAAAATTTTTTTAAAATTTTTAAAATTTTTTTGTCTCACCCCGGGGCCTTTAACCCAAAAAAAAAAATTTTTCCCTTTTTTAAAAATTTGAACCCAAAATTTTAGCCACGAACTTCGGTCTTTGGGAAAATTTGGGTTTTTGCGACAGGAAAACCCCCCCCTTTTTTTCAAGATGTCCCCAAATGTGAAAAATTTGAAAAAAAACCCCACCATAAATGACGGCGGGGAAGCGCGAACACAAAATTCCCCCAAAAATTTTTGGGGTGTAAACGAAATGTGAGGGCCCTAGGCTGTGAAAATCATTAAAAACAAAAATTTCCCACTTTTCCTAAAAAACCCAAAAATTTTCCCCCCCCCCCAGGACAAATTTCAAATTTTAAAAATAAGCGTTTGTTAAAAGGGGAAAAAAGAATAAAAATAAAAAAAACGACGTCAAGTGACGTCATATGGTTTTTAAAATTTTTACGAAAATTTTTGGGGTTTTAAAAAACCCAGAAAACCTAAAAACTGCCCCAAAATTTAAAACCTTTTTTTTCCCCCAAAAGGACAGTTTTTATAAGCTTTTAAAAAAAAGACGTCCTTGGTTTAAATTTTGGGAAAATTTCCCCCCCTAAAAAGTTTTGGGGCTTTTCGAATTTTGAAAAAACGGACCCCCGGGATACCAAATAAAACGTAATATACACATTCTTGAAAATTTGATAAAAATGGGCCCCTTAATAAGGGCCCCCTGGACCTTTTACAATCTTTCGTAGTCAAATTTAAAAAAGGACGTCATATGACATCATGGGGTTTTTTGAAAATCATTGAAATCAAAAATTTCCCCCTTTTGAATAAAATTTTTCTTTTTAAAATTTTTATTCCCCCTTTTGGGCAATTTCAAAATATAGAAAAAACCCTTTTTAAAAAATTAGAAATAAAAATTTTCAAAAAAAGGGGCGTAAAATTTTCGTTAAAAAAAACGTTTTTTTTTTACAAAATTTTTAAAAACCCCCCAAAAACCAAATTTCAAAACCAAAAAAATCATTTTTCAAACTCAAATAGGCCCCATTTTATAAGCTTTTAAAAAAATTTTCGCCCCCTTTGGGTTTGACTTTTTAAATTCGCTATAGAACCAGGGGGGCTTTTCTTTTTGGGGAAAAAGGGGGCAACAGATGCACAACTAAATTTTTTAAAAACCAAATTCTGGGAAAAATTTTTTGAAAATGGTTCATAAAAAATGGTTTTTAAAAACCCCTTTTCAAACTTTTGTTGCATATTTCAAGGTGACGTCATTTGACGTCAAAAACATATAAATTATTGGAAATCCCAAAATTTTCCCGCGGGTTTTAAGCAGGGGGTTTTTATTAAATTTTCTTCCCCTTTTTGGCCCCAATTTTAAAAATATAGAAATTTTTTTGTTAAAATTAAAAAATTTAAAATTTTAAAAAAGACGTCACGTGAGGGGCATATGTTTTTTAAATTTTCCCCCAAAAAATTTTTTAAAAATTTTTAAAAAACCTATTTTACTGCTAAATTCAATTTTCTATCCAAAAAGGACTTTTTTTAAAAAGCTTTTAAAAAATTTTTCGCCCCTTTTTGGTTTTGAATCGGGGGTTTGCTATAGAAACGGGTTTTTTTTGAATTTAAAAAAAAGGGACCCCGGGGGATCCCCCAAAAAATAGAGTCAAAAATACACTTTTTGTAAAAAATTTTAAAAAAAAAATGGGTTTAAGAAAAAATGGCTGTGGGCCGCGTACAAATTTTTTTTCCCCGACTCAAATCTGACGTTTTTTTTATTAATAAATTTTTTAAAAATTCATTGAAATAAAAAAGGGGCCCAAGGTTTAAAATTTTTCCCCCAAAAAAAATTTTTTCATTGTTTTAAAAAACCCCCAACCCCAAAAAAAATTTTAAAAAAAATATAAGAAAAGAAAAAAAAAAAATAAAAAAAGAAGAAGAAGAATGGGAAAATAGTTTTCATTTGCACAAAAAATTGAAGGATTTCCCCCCCCAAAACCGAAAAATTTCCCCCCTTTTTATGACGCATATTTTTTTAAAATTCTTCAAAAAATTTTAAAAAAAGCAGACTTGGAGACTTATAACTATCCACATATAAGTTTTTTTAGCTAGGGGGAAAAGCGATTTAAACTTTTTTAAAAAATTTTTTCCCCCGTCAAAAGGGGGGAAAATTTTTGGATTTCCCAAAAAAATTTTTTTGCCTTTTGAATTTTGAAAAACGGACAGGGATGCAAACGACCCCCCTAACATACACATTCTGTGTTTTTGTTGAAAAATCCCCCCAAAAAAAATTTTGGCTTAGGCCGCGTCCAAAAATTTTAAAAGACACGCCAAGTTTGACGTAAAAAACACCCCCGGGGGCAAATGAAAATCTTTAAAAAAAAAATTTTTTAAAACTTAAGCTTAAGCTTTTGGTTTCAAGGGCTGGGCGTTTCAACTATAAAATTTTAAAAATTTTTAAAATTTTAAAAAATTTTTTTTTTCCCCCTGGGGACGTCATATGTTTTTAAAAAAGGAAAAAATTTTTCCCCGGGTTCAAAAAAAAATTTTAAAAGACTTATATCCATTCAAATATTAGTTTTTTTAGCTCAGGGGGAAGTAAATTTAAACCCTTTTTTAAATTTTGACGTAAATTTTTTTTCAACCCTTTGACCCCCCAAAATAAACCCCATTGTTTTTTAAAAATTTTTTGGAAAAAACGGCCCCCCGGAAAGGGGCACAACTAACCAAAAAAAAAAATTTCTGTAAAATTTTTGGGAAAAAAATTTTGGCCCCCGGGAAAAAGGGGGTTTTGTCCCCCAGCGAAAAATTTTTTAAAAGAGGGCGTAAAGTTTGACGAAAAAAAAACGTAAAGACAAATGGTTTTATGAAAAAAAAATTTTTTTATCTGAAGCATAAATTACCCCCTTTTAAAAAGGTTTTTTTCGGACGTTTTAAACAAAAAAAAATTAAAAAACCAAAAAAATTTTTAAAAAATTTTACTTTTCCCCCTTTTGACGCTATGACCCCAAAAAAAATTTTCATTTTCTGAAAAAAAAAAGGGGAACCCCCAAAAGACAAAAATTTTCCCCCAAATATCTTTTTTTTTAGAAAAACTGGAAAGTTTTTTCCCTTTTTTTAAATTTTTGACGTCAATGGTTCGAATCTTTTTTTTCGCCATGAACCATTCCCTTTTTTAAAAAATTTTAAAAAAAAGGGAAACACCGGAAGGCACAACACCCCCTAACAAAAAAACCCTAAAAAATTTTTGGGGGAAAAAAAACCCCCAAAATAAGGGCTGAAAAACAGCGAAAAAATTTATTTTTAATTCGACGTAATTTTGACGTCAAAACACGTCATAAAAAAAGGGGGAAAAATGTTCGAAAAAAAAAATTTGTTTTATCTGAAAAAAAAGGTTTTTAAAAATTTTTAAAGGGCCCCCGGGGAAATATTTTCAACAAAAAAAAATTTAAAAAAATTTAAAAATTTTTAGAAAAAATTTTCCCCCCTCATGACTCATATGACAAAAAAACAAACATTCACTTCTGAAAATTTTTAAAAGGAAAAAAATTAAAAGACATATATCCTGCCAAATTTTTTTTTTTCTAGCTCATCTAGAAATTTTTTTAAAAACTTTTTTAAAAAATTTTTGACGTCAATGGTTCAAATTTTTTGACCCCCCTTAAAAAATTTTTTCCTTTTTTAAAAAATTTTAAAAAAAAGGCCCCCGGGGAAAGGGGCACAACAAGGCCTAACAAAACACATTTTTTTGAAATTTTTATAAAAACCCCCCCCAAAAAAAAAGGCTTTTAGACCCCCGTACAAACTTTTTCCCCACCTGGGGTCAAAGGGGGAACGTTATTTGACGTAAAAAAAAAGGGGATGAAAAAAAATTTTTTTTCGAAACCCCGGGGGTTTTTTTAAAAAATATATGCCAAAAAAATTTTTTTATTTTTCTGGGCCATTGGAAAAACAAAAAAAATTTAACACAAATACAAGGGGAAAAAAAAAAAGAATAAAAAATAAGAATAATAAAAAAAAAAAAAAAACCCCCAATGGGTTTTTTCTGAAAAAAGGGGGCAGAAAGTCCAAATAAAAAACAGAAAAAAACCCCCAATAGGACTTTCGCCAGTGGCAAAAGTCCTAATAAAAAAACAGAAAAAAACCCCCAATATGACTTTTGCCTGAAGGGGGCAAAAAAGTCCTAATAATAAAAAAAAAGTTTCGTTTAAACAATGATAGGATTTTTCTGAAAACCCATTGTTTTAAAAAATTTATTTTTAAAAAAGAGGGACATAATAAAAAATTTTGGTTTTAAATTTTGGCTTTTTTTCTATCTCCCTTTTTCTATTAAAAAGCACAAATAGAAACATTTTGTTTTTTTTAAAATTTAAAAAATTTCCGCCCAAAATCTTCCTTTTTTTTTTTACTTTCAACTTTTTTTAAACTTTTTTCCAAAATGACATGAAAAAAAAAAAAACAGTGTTAAAATTTTTTTTTTTCTAACTTTCATCAACAAAGAATTTCATCACTCCAGCTCATTTTAATTTTTTTTTAATTTTACCAAAAATTTGGAAAAATTTTTGGGGAATATTTGTATAGGCTATATCCTTTCGACCCCTTTAAAAAAAAAATTAAACGTTTTTGGGGGTTTTTGGGGGGTTTTGGGTTTTTCCCCGAATTTTTGCCAAAACCCCCGGGAAATTTTTTAAAAACGGGGGTTTGATTTTTAAAAAAGGAAAAACACCCCAGCCTACAAATGATGCAATATAAAAAAATTTTTAGCAAAAAAAGGCAGTTTTTTAGACCCCCAAAAATGGGGGGTCTGGGTAAATTTTTAAAAAGGGGTTGGGGCAAACTGCTCGCTAGAAAAATTTTTTTGAAAAAAAAACGGATTTTTGTCTTGGGGTTTTTTAAAAACATTTTTTAACAAAAAAGTTTTTTTTGGGGGAACATCAACTTTAAAAACAAAAAAAAAAAATCAAGATATAGCCCATTAATTGCATTTGTATTTTTTTTTTTTTAATTTTTTTTTCTAAGTCGTTGTGCAATTTTTTAATTTGGGGGCCCCCCCTTTGCGGGGCCCCTTTTTCCCCCATTTTTTTAAAAAAGCATAAATTTTTAAAATCTTTTTTTTCCAGGGGAACTTTCTTATATGAAGTCCAATTTCAAAAAAATTGGTCCCCTTGGGGAAAACTTTTAAAAAAATTTTTTCATTTTATACCATAATGTATAAACTTATTTTTAGTCGTTTCTGAGATATTGACTTTTTAAAACCCCAAGAAAACAGCATTTATCGAAAAAATTTGCTTCATTTGTTTGGGGTTTTTTTGCTTAAAAAATTTGGGTTTTGGGGAAAACCCAAAAATTTTTAATTTTAAAATAAATATTTTTTGGAAACGTAAAAAAATTCAGCAAAAATTCTTTTTTATACATATATTTAAAAAAAACGATATTTTTTTTAATATGGCTACTATTTTCAGTAGGGGGGAAATAAAAATTTTTCCCCCCACGTGCCTAATAACCCATAAAAATTTCATCTTTTTCCCCAGGAAAAAAATTTCAACATATTAAAAAAAAGCGTTTTTTTTGGAAGAAGAAAAGAAAAATTTTAAAAATAAAAAAAAAGACGTCACGTGACGTCATATGACTTTTAAAATTTTTACATAATTGTTTAAAACACCCAGAGCCCCCACTAACTGACAAAATTTAAAATTTCCCCATCTCAAATGGGGGGCTTTTTTTATAAGCTTTTAAAAAATTTTACGTCTTTGGGTTTTAAAACTTGGTCCGCCATATATCCCCTTGGACTTTTAAAATTTTTTTAAAAAACGGACCCCGGGATACAAAAAAAGAAACGAATAAACACATTCTGTGAAAATTTGATGAAAATCGGTCCTTTAAAAAATTTTTATGGCCCCTTTTTCCAAACCCCTTCTTTTTTTAATTTCAAATTTTTACTTATTTAAAAGTCATGGGGGTTCAAAAAAACATCGAAAAAAAATTTCGTTTCCTGAACCATGGGGCCCCTTTAAATTTTTTTTTTTCCCCTTTGAAAATTTCAACATTTTTAAAAAAAATCTTTTTGGGGAAATTTGAAATTCATTATCATTTAATGCCCGGCAAATGACGCATGGGGCATTTATTTTCAAAAAAATGTTTTTAAAAACTCCCCCGAGACCTTTTTTTACGACCCAATATCTTCTTTATCCAAATAGGACCGTTTTATAAGAAAAATTTTTTAAAATTTTTGACCTTTGGGGTTTTTAAAATTGGGGAAAAATATAAAATTTTTTTGGACTTTTCGAAATTTTTTAAAAAAAAGGGCACAGGGGTGCACAACTGAACTTAATATAAACAAATTTTTTTAAAATTAGAAAATCGGGGTTTTTTTAAAAAATGGCTGGGGAACCCCCCTACAAATTTTATTGCCCTATTTCAAGTTTTGCCTCATAAGCTTCCCCCGGCATTTGAAAATTTTTTTGAAATCGAAATTTCACGTTTGAAGCATGGGGTCTTAAAAATTTCCCCTTCCCTTTTGGGGGAATTTTTTTCATATGAAATATTTTTTTTAATATTAAAATTCATTATCCCTTTTTTAAAAAAATTTACGGACGTCCCCCTGACATTTTTTTTTAAAAAAAAGTTTTAAAAAAATTTTAAAAAACCTATATACTGACTAAATATAACTTTCCCCCTTTAAAAAAGGGGAAAAAAATTTTTAAGCATTTAAAAATTTACGACCTTTTTTCGAATCTTGGATTTTTTAAAGAAAAACCAAAAGGCCCCTTTTTTTTTTTTTAAAAACGGGGGCCCGGGGGGGGAAAAAATAGAGCTTTTAAAAAACACAATTGTGAAAATTTTAAGGGGAAAAAAAGGGTTTACAAACAAAATGTAGACCGGTACAAAAAAATTTTTTTAAAAAAAATTTCAAATGTGACGTCATATGACGTCAAAGGTATATTTTTAAAACATTAAAAAAAAATTTCCTCACTTTACTAATAAGTCATAAAAATTTTATCTCCCCCGGGGTATTGCAACAAAAAAAAAAATAAGCGTTTTAAATTTTTGGAAAAAAAAAAAAAAAATAACTAGATTTAAAATTTTTTTTTAAAAAGAATGATAGGGCTTTTTTGCAAATTTTGAAATGTAAAGATTTAAACCCCCTTTAAAGGGAAAAATTTTTTTTATTTCCTAAAACCCTTTTTTTTTTTTTTTTTCTTTTGGGGGGTTTTCCCCCCATTTAACTTTGTGAAGTAAGGGGCCAAATTTTCGAAAATACAAAACTTTATTTTGATACGCTTTTTTTTTAATTGAACCAATTTTAAATTTTTTTTGTTGTTAAAAAGGGGGGGTTTTTTTCCCTGCTGTGATGTATTTCAAAAAATTTTGAGACGTCCAGCAATTAAAAAGGTTTGGGGGGAAAAACCCCCGAGTACACGAGATACGCGGATTAACCACCCAAAACCACCCAAGCCACTGGAAAAGGGTTTCCCCACATGAAAAATTCCCCCGTCCCAAAACCCGGAAAATTTTTAAACCCCCATCGGGGAGGGGCTGAGAGATTCCAAAAATTTGTATTCAAAAAAACCCAAAAAAAATGTCCTGAAAATCCCTACAATTCAATTGAGCATATTTGGGTCTGTTTAGAAGTTTCAAAATATAAGAATTAAACCCCTTTAAACCCCCTTAAATTTCCCCCCCCTATCCCCAAAATTTTTTTTTTTTAAAAATTTTTTTTTACAGTCGCGGAAAGAAACCGAAAAAATTTCCAGCAAAAATTCGTCGAAGCGTGTAGCCTCGTGGAAAAAAAATTAAAATTTTTTTTTTAAAATTTAAAAACCCCAAAACCCACCAATTATTTAAAAAAAAAATTTTTGTTTTGTTTAAACATGTTTTTTGGGCAAAAAATTTATGAAAAAAAAAATGAAGATTTTAAAAAAAAAAAGGGAAAAGGGTTTGCCCCCAAAAAATTCCAAAAAATTTGAAAAGGCACGCTTTAAAAACACATGGGTAATTTCAATGTTTTAAATGTTAACACAGAATGGGGAATTAAAAAATTAATAAAAAACGATTAAGTGAAATCCGATTAAAAAAATTCAAATTGAAAAATGTATATAAAAATGAGAAAAAAAGAAAAAAAACACACTTCAAAAAAGGGTTATTAAAAAAAAAAAAAAAAAATTCAAAAACAAAAAAATTTTAGGTGCGATAATTTTAACCCTTTTTAAACAGTATTTTTATTCAATTTCTTTTCCACTTTTTTCCGAAAGAGATCAAAGTCGGCTTCCCCGGTTAAAATCATTTTTGGGCGTAAAATACACATATACACAGCAAGCAGCATTGCCTTTTTCAAACATGTTACTTTTTATGTGATTAAAATTTAGCCGGGAACAGGTTTTTTGGGGGGAGTTTTTAAAAATCAATTTTTAATTTTGGAATTGCGACGCGTTAAATTCAAAAATAATTTCAAACACAATAGGTTTTTTGTTTTTTGTAAGCATTAATCCATTAAATCGGTCGCCGGGGTTTTAAAAATTTATTAATGCTTATTAAAAAAAAATAACCTATACTTAATTTTAAACTGACTAACTTAGGTTTGCCCCCCCTTATTATCTTTTTCGGTATATTGAAGTTTGGGCCATAAAATTTTTACGCAGGTGTTTTAAGAAAACACCTCACGTTTTTTTCCAAAAAAGGATGTAAAAAATAAAAATTTGCGCTTTTTTGGGGGGTCGGCCCTTTTTTTTTTAGATTTCAATTAATTTTTGTAGGCTTTTTTTTATTTATTTTTTTTTTTAAATTTTTGAGAAAAAAAAAATATCAATGATTGACTTTAAAAGGAAAAAAACAAAATATGAAAAAATAACGTTTAAAAAAATTGTCAGCGGAAGATATCAAGGCTAGGAATACCAAATACCAAATAAAAACGAATAACACATGATCTGTTGTTTTTTAAAAGTTATACAATTATTCAATTCTTTATTTACCAAATTTTTAAAATTTTGGAGGGGATAGCTTTTGGGTTTTGGGTCAGCTTAAAAAGGGAGTTTGGGGAAAGGGCGGGGGCCGGAAAATGTGAGGGGGGGTATATCCCCAAAAATCTACACGTGATACTGTCAGTGGACAAAAATTTCATTTTCTAAAATAGACATTGTCCCCAAAAATTTAAAAACTGCCCCGGGGGAGTTAAAACCAATAAACTAACTTTATTTTGTATTAAATTTTATCCTTTTTTTCCTTGGGCCTTTAAAAAAAAAATTTTTGAAACTCCTCATTTTAGTAAATGTTTTTTCTATACACATGAAATTTAAAACTTTAAAAAATGTTTAAAAAAGACGCCCAAATCCCCCGGTGGGGGAACACGGGTAGGGATGGTTAGTAAAACCCCTGCAAATATTTTATCAATTTTTGGGTTTTTAAAAAGTCCCCGCAGTAATTCAGCGGGCCGAGTCACTTATGCGGGAAGGACTCCAAAAGGGTACCGCCGTGACATGTGATGAACCCCCCCCCAGCCCATCATGGGAACCCCGTAACCAGTCCTGCAAATACCCATATGCGAGCCCCAAGCAAGGGGGGCAAAACAGACCTTTTTTTAGACTTTGGTTGTCGGGGGGTCGAACCCCCACTTCCCCCCCGAGGGGACCCCCTTTTAACCACTGTTTAGTAGAATTCAAATGATATAAGTAAAAAGGTTTTTGCAATTTTATTATAATACATGCTGTTTTAAATTACATTTTTTCCCCAAAAATTTTTAATTAAGTAAAAAGGAAATTTTGGATTTTTCCCCGAAATTTCTTTCCCCTTGGGTTTAATTCGTATTTTTATGTTATTCCTTTTTCTTTAAAAATTTTAAAACCTAGGCCCCAAAAAATGTCTTAAAAATTTCTAATCTCACTTGCTTAAGGTTTGGAAAAATTTTAAGGGTTTTAGATATTAGCCTAAAAATTGAAACAGGAGTTCCAAAATTTTCAGTTTAAATTCTTATTTTTATGTAATTCCCTTTAAACTTAAAAAAAACAAAATTAAGGACCAAAAAATTTCTAAAATTCTTACATTTCAAACCTTTATTTTTTAAAAAAATTATAAATTTTTTTAGATCAAGTTTAAAACCCCCTAAAATAAAAATTCACCAAATATACCCCAATTTTTTTTTTTTTTCCCTTACCCCTCAATTTTTGGCCAAAAAAAATTTTGGGATCAAAAAAAGGGCCCAAACTTTCTCACAAAAAACACGTAAAATTTTTTAAAAAATAAAATTTTTTGGGGAAAAACGTTTAAAAACACGGGGGGTTTACCAATTTTTTCTTTTTCCCCCAAAAAAACCAAACCCCAAATTAACCCCCGATCATCAAAATAAAAAATAAAAGTCTTCAAAACCTTACAAAAATACAATTGTCTCGAAGAAATTTCCTTTTTTGGATATTTAAGGCCAAAAAAAAAACCCCCGATAATTGATATTGCCTTGCCCTTTGGGTTTTCCCCAAAAGGGAAAATAAATTTTTTCCCCCTAAAAACAACGCATCTTCGCAAAATTTAACAAAAACATACAAAAATTAAGCCAAGGGCTTAAAAGGGGTTTAATTTTAATACAAAGTTTTTTTGCTTATGACCTTTTTAGTCCTTTGGTTTCATCTTTTCGGGGTTTGAAAAAGGGGCCAGAGATTTATTTGTCCAAATATCAACTTTCTGCTCTTCTGGAAAAGATTTAAAACGCATTTTAAATTTACGTAAATTGTGAAATTTGGTTCGCCATAAAACTTTTTCTTTTCCCTTTTTGGTTTTTAAAAGGCCCGAAAAAGGACAAATAGAGCCCAAATGCCATTTGTGAAATTTTATGAATATTTTTTCCAAAAATAATTTTGGTGTGACCGCGTACAAAAAATTTTTTACCTGACGCGAATCTGGGTTAGTGACTCAAGAATATAAATTCATTGCTCCGAAAAATCATGGGTTTTAAATTAGCCATAAAATTTTCTTTTTTTGAGTAATGGCAAAAACCCCAAAAAATTTAAACCCAAAAAAAGAGGAAAAAAAAGAAAAAAAAAGAAGAAAAATAACTGTGCATTCGTTTTAAAGAAAGATAGGGCTTTTCGCAACTATCTTTTTAAAAAGTATATATAGAAGATGTAAAAATAAATGTCCCCAAAATTCAACTTTTTATCTCCCCTATTTTTTAAAAAAAATAGACAAATAGGGGGACATTCTTTTTTAATTTTTTTAAAAAAAATCCGAAAACCTATCTTGCCCCCGTAGTTTAAAACAAAAAATTTTTTACATGTCATATGACATAAAAGAAAAAAGAAAAAGTGTTCAAAGTTGTTTTAATTTTTATCACACATAAAATTTCATTCACTCCAGCCCAGTTGTAACCTTGTTTTATTTTCCCCTATAGAAGAGTATTATTATTTTTTTTGTTTTTATACCCTTTGACACCTGTAAGTAGTTAAACGTTTTTAGCGATTTTGGACGTGTTTGGGTTTCCTTTAGTTGCCAAAATTTCCGGAATTTTCGTTTTATGGTGATTTTAAAAAGGTACCCCCACCCTACAAACTGATGCAATATGAATATCGTTGCATAACAATGCAGTTTTTAGATGGTCTAAAAATGTGGGGCTGCGTGTGAATTTTCAAGGCTTGCAAACTGCTCGCTAGTACATAGTGTTGCAAATACGGATTTTTGTCTTGTGCCGTGTACATGTATTAACTTCAATGCTTATTTTGGGAACAGTAACATTCGACAAAAAAAAAAAAAATCAAGATATAGCCCATTAATTGCAATTTTTTTTTTTTTTTATTTTTTTTTTTAAGTCGTTTTGCATTTTTTAAGCTTGGTGCCCCCTGCGCGTGACCTTTTCCTTTTTTAGATGATGATTAAAATTATCTTATTTCCATGTAACTTTCTTTATGAAGTCCAATTTCAATAAACTTGGTTACCGTTAGAAGCTTTAAAATGCTACATTTTTTTGCATAATGTATAAATTATCTTCAGTCGTTTCTGAGATATTGACTTTTAAAACCCTCAAGAAAACAGCATATTATCAGCAAAATTAGCTTCATTTCGTTTAGTTTATTTGCTTATAAATTGGTATTGCGTAAACTAATTTTAATAAACTAAATATCTTTGGAACGTCAATTATTCAGCTATAATTCTTATTCATACATATATTTACAAAAATCGATATTTATTGAGATATGGCTACATATATGCAGTAGGGGTGAAATCAAAATTTCCTCACGTGCCTAATAAGCCATAAAAATTTCATCGTCCTAGGATATTGCAACATATTAAAATAAGCGTTTAGTTAGGAAGAAGAAAAGAATAATAATAAAAAAAATGACGTCACGTGACGTCATATGACGCTTATTTTCACATAATTATTAGACACCCAGAGACCTACTAATGACAAAATTTCAACTTTCTATCTCAATAGGACAGTTTTTTATAAGCATTTAAAAATTGACGTCATTGGTTC
Source organism: Solen grandis (assembly GCA_021229015.1). Taxonomy (NCBI): domain Eukaryota; kingdom Metazoa; phylum Mollusca; class Bivalvia; order Adapedonta; family Solenidae; genus Solen; species Solen grandis. The sequence continues at coordinate 90,527,580 of CM037777.1, forward strand.
GAATCTTGGATCCGCCATAGATGCTTGGACTTTTCGAATTTTGAAAAACGGACAACGGTATACACAATAAGAACGTAATATACACATTCTGTGAAAATTTAATGAAAATCGGCCCATTAATAATGGCTCTGGCCCGTGTACAAACTTTTGTAGTCATTTTCAAATGTGAGTATATGACGTCAAAGGCTTCTGAAAATCATTGAAATACAAAATTTCTGCTTTTTGAAGCATGCGTCAATAAATTTTCATTGCCCTTCGACAATTTCAACATATAGAAATATTCTTGTTAATATTAGAATACATTATCATATAATGACGTCACGTGACGTCATATGACATTTATTTTCACAAAATAGTTTAAAACTTCTAGAGACCTATATACTGACTAAATATCAACTTTCTATCTTAAATAGGACAGATTTTAAAAGCATTTAAAATTTACGACCTTAGTTCGATCTTGGATTCGCTATAGAACCATGGACTTTTCGAATTTTGAAAAAAACAGACCGGTATACACAATAAAAACTTAATATAACATTCTGTGAAAATTTGATAAAAATCGGCCATTAATAATGGCTCTGGACCGTGTACAAACTTTCTTAGTCAATTTCAATGTGACGTCATATGACGTCATAGGCTTCTGAAAATCATTGAAATCAAAATTTCAGCGTCTGATTCATTTGTCATTAATTTTCATTGTCCTTCGAATAATTCTAACATATAGAAATATCTTGTTAATATTAGAAATACATCTTCATTTATAGACGTCACGTGACGTCATATGACATTTATTTTCACAAAATATTTAAGACTTCCAGAGACCTATATACTGACCAAATATCACTTTTCTATCTCAAATAGGACCGATTTTATAAGAATTTGAAAATTTACAGCCTTGGTTCGAATCTTGGAATCGCTATAGAATCTTGGACTTTTCGAATTTTTGAGAAACGGACACCGGGATGCACAACTAGAACTTTATATACACATTCTGTGAAATTTGATAAAAATCGGCCCATTAATAATGGGCTCTGGCCGTGTACAAACTTTCTTAGTCAATTTCAAATGTGACGTATATGACGTCATAGGCTTCTGAAAATCATTGAATCGAATTTTCAGCATCGTAAACATACGCATTAATTAGCATTGCCCTTCAAAAATTTCAACATATGAAATAATCTTGTTAGAATTAGAAATTCATTATCATATAATGACGTCACGTGAGTCATATGACATTTATTTTCACAAAATATTTAAGACTCCCAGAGACCTATATATGACCCAATTCATCTTTTTATCACAAATAGGACCGATTTTATAAGAATTTGAAATTTACGACCTTAGTTCGAATCTTGGAATCGTATAGAAACTTGGCTTTTGGAATTTTGAAAAAAACGGACACCGGGATGCACAACTAGAACTTATATACACATTCTGTGAAAATTTGATGAAAATCGGTTTTTAATAATGGCTCTGGACCGCGTACAAACTTTTGTAGCTTATTTCAGCGTGTGACGTCATTTGACGTCATAGCTATATGAAAATCATAGAAATACAAAATAACATCTCTTGGAGAATAAGACATCAAAATTTCATTGTCCTTGGACCATATTAACATATATAATAATGTGTTAAAAAATTAGTAATTTGATGACTTCATATGACTTCACAAGACGATTCTATTTCCACAAAAATATTTAAATCTATCGGAGATCTATATATGACAAAATATCAACCTTCTGCTCATTTAGGGACGATTTTATGAGTATTTATCAATTTGACGTCTTTGGTTTGAACTTGCATTCGCCATAGAACCTTGTGCTTTTCGAATTTTGAAAAACGGACACCGAGATGCACAACTAGACGTAATATACACATTCTGTGAAAATTGATAAAAAATCGGTTTATTAATTATCGCTCTGGACCGCGTACAAACTTTTACAGCAATTTGCCAAGTGTGACGTCTAATGACGTCATGGCATTGAAAATTATAGAATTTTTTAATTACGCATATGAATATTGCCATCGAAATTTCATTCTCCTAGGACGATTGCAACATATGAAATCCTTGAGGAAGAAAAGAATAATAATATAATAAAACTAGATGTCATTCTTTTAAACGAATGATAGGACTTTCTGAAATCTTGCTTTATATAGTTATATAGAAGATGACATAGTAAGATAATCTGTCCAAATTGCAACTTTTCTATCTCCTCTATTTCTATAAAAATAGCACAAATAGAACACATTCTGTGGAATTTTAATAAAAGTCCGCCCATATCTTGCACATGTAGTTTACATACAACATTTATACTATGTCATATGAAATGAAAGAAAATGAAACAGTGTTCAAATGTAAGTTTCTAACTTTCACACACATAGAATTTCATCACTCCAGCTCAGTTGTAACCTTGTTTAATTTTAGCCTCATTAGGAAGAAGTATTGAATATTTGTATAGTGCTATATCCTTCGACACCTGTAACGTAGTTAATCGTATTTAGCGATTTTGGCGTGTTTGGGCTTCCGTAGTTTTCCATAAATTCCTGGAATTTCGAACTATGGTGATATTTTGAAAAGGTAACATCCCAGCTACAAAACTGATGCAATATGAATATCGTTAGCATAACAATGCAGTTTTAAGATGGTCTAAAATGTTGGGGTGCGTGTGAATTTTTCAAGGCTTGCAAACTGCTCGCTTAGCTACATAGTGTTGCAAATACGGATTTTTGTCTTGTGCCGTTGTACATGTATTAACTTCAATGCTTATTTTGGAAACAGTCAACATTCGACAAAAAACAACAACAAAAAAAAAAAAGAACAAAATCAAGATATAGCCCATCAATTGCAATTTGATATATATATTTTTTTTTCTTTTTTAAGTCGTTGCGCAAGTATTTAAGCCTGGTGACCCCTGCGCGTGACCTTTTCCATTTTTTTATGATGCATGATTATGAAATATCTTATTTTTCCATGTAACTTTCTTATATGAAGTCCAATTTCAATAAACTTGGTACCGTTAGAAAGCTCTTAAAACATGCTACATTTATACGCATAATGTATAACTTATCTTCAGTCGTTTCTGAGATATTGACTGTTAAACGTCAGAAAAACAGCATATTATCAGCAAAATTAGCTTCATTTCATTTAGTGTTTTTGCTTATAACTTTGTATTGCGTAAACCAATTTAATAAACTAAATATCTTTGGAAACGTCAATTATTCAGCTATAATTCTTATTATACATATATTTACAAAATCGATATCTATTGAGATATGGCTACATATATGCAGTAGGGGTGAAATCAAAATTTCCTCACGTGCCTAATAACCCATAAAAATTTCATCGTCCTAGGACTATTGCAGCATATTAAAATAAGGTTTAGTTAGGAAGAAGAAAAGAAATAATAATAATAAAAAAATGACGTCACGTGACGTCATATGACGTTTATTTTTACATAATTGTTAAGACGCCCAGAGGCCTACTAACTGACAAATTTCAACTTTCTATCTCAAATAGGACAGTTTTTATAAGCATTTAAAGAATTGACGTCCTTGGTTCGAATATTGGATCCGCCATAGATGCATTGGACTTTTCGAATTTTGAAAAAAAGGACACCGGTATACACAATAAGAACGTATTTTACACATTCTGTGAAATTTTGATGAAAATCGGCCCATTAATAATGGCTCTGGACCGTGTTAAAACTTTCGTAGTCAATTTCAAATGTGACGTCATATGACGTCATAGGCTCTGAAAATCATTGAAATCGAAATTTCAGCGTCTGGATCATTTGTCATTAAATTTCCATTGCAATTCGACAATTTCAACATATAGAAATACTCTTGTTAATTTAGAAATACTTTATTCATATAATAACGTCACGTGACGTCATATGACGTTTATTTTCACAAAATCTTTAAGACTCCCAGAGACCTATATACTGACCAAATATCACTTTTCTATCTCAAAAAGGACCGATTTTATAAGCATTTAAAAATTTACGACCTTGGTTCGAATCTTGAATTCGCTATAGAACCATGGACTTTTCGAATTTTGAAAAACGGACATCGGTATACACAATAAGAACTTAATATACACTTTCTGTGAAAGTTTGATAAAAATCGGCCCATTAATAATGGCTCTGGACCGTGTACAAACTTTCTTAGTCAATTTCAAATGTGACGTCATATGACGTCATAGACTTCTGAAAATCATTGAAATCGAAATTTCAGCATCTGAAGCATGCGGCATTAAATTTTCATTGCCCTTCGAAATTTCAATATATAGAAATTAATTGTTAGAATTAGAAATTCATTATCATATAATGACGTTTTATTAAATTAAATATTTAAGACTCCAGAGACCTATATACTGACCCAATATCATCTTTCTATCTCAAATAGGACGATTTTATAAGAATTGAAAATTTACGACCTTGGTTCGAATCTTGGAATCGCTATAGAACCTTGGACTTTTCGAATTTTGAAAAACGGACACCGAGATGCACAACTAGAACTTAACATACACATTCTGTGAAAATTTGATGAAAATCGGTTCATTAATAATGGCTCTGGACCGCGTACAAACTTTTGCAGCTTATTTCAAGTGTGACGTCATATGACGTCATAGAGATATGAAAATCATAGAAATCAAAATATTATCTCTTGGAAAATATGACATCAAAATTTCATTGTCCTTGGACCATATTAACATATATAATTATGTGTTTAAAAAATAGAAATTTGATGACGTCATATGACGTCACAAGACGTCCATTTTCACAAAATATTTAAATCTATCGGAGATCTATATACTGACAAAATATCAACCTTCTGTCTCATTTAGGGACGATTTTATGAGCATTTATCAATTTGACGTCCTTGGTTTGAATCTTGCATTCGCCATAGAACCTTGTGCTTTTCGAATTTTGAAAAACAGACACCGAGATGCACAACTAGAACTTAATGTACACATTCTGTGAAAATTTGATAAAAATCAGTTTATTAATTATCGCTCTGGACCGCGTACAAACTTTTGTAGCAAATTGCCAAGTGTGACGTCATATGACGTCATAGGCATATGAAAATTATAGAATTTTTTATTACGCATATGAAAATATGCCATCAAAATTTCATTCTCCCAGGCGATTGCAACATATGAAAATCCCTGAGGAAGAAAGAATAATAAAAATAATAATAAAAACTAGATTCATTCGTTGATATTATTGATTGTCGTTTTGGTCCTCTTGAAAACTT
>CM037777.1:90532935-90553109 GCA_021229015.1 Solen grandis
TCCCCCCCCCCACCCCCCCCCCAACGAGGCCTGTAACCTTTGCCCTTTTTACCAAGGACCCCAAAATAAATAGGGTCTCACTATCATAAAATCACCCTAGAATTTTGAAAAAGGGGGCCCAACTTTCCCCGGTTATTGATGGGAAAATGTTTTTTACATCTAATGTCCGTCCTTGACCTTAGAAAAAACCCACAAAAATCAACGGGATCATCTACAGTCATACCAATAACCCATAAGTTTGAAATTGGGCCCAAGGTTCTTTATTTTTACAGAAACGAAGCAGTCTACCAACCCCCCCAAACTAACATTTCAAAAAAATACCCCCTTTTTATTTAAAGGGGGGTTAATGAGTGATCTTTCCCTGATACCAATAGTAAATATAGATTTGAATGCATTTTTTTGTTTCTTTTATTTTTAATTAAAGCCTTGATTATTTGTTTTCCTGATTTCTGTGTGATATCTTTAATACCCTCAAAGCAAGTAAAACCCCAAATTTTCATCATGTTTAAATTTACCAACAAAGCAAAAAAAACAATTATTAAGAAAAAGCTCCATGCAACCTAAAAAGGAATTTTTAAAACAAATACTCATTCCATTATATGACATTTTGGGGCAAACCGAATAAAAATCACCTAAAGGCCCCCCCGATTTAAATCCCCCAAAAAATAAGATCACCCTTAACCTCCTGAAAAACTCCCCCCCCTGAAAGAATTTTTTCCTTTAAAACCCACCCTTCCCTTTAACACCATCCCAAAATTTAAAATCACCCTTTGACTTGAGACCCCCTAATTAAATCACCCTTGACTTTAGCCCTCTCTAATATAAGAAAACCCCTGAAAAAAAAATACTTCGATAAAGACTACCTTGTTTTAAAAACCACCAAATTTAATTTTAGACCACGGCATTTAAATTTAAGCCCACCCAAAAATTTTTTTTCACTTTTATCCCGATGAAAAACTTGCACCCCCATAACATTACAAATGAAACCTCATTTATCACCAAATATTGTGACTGGTTAAAAAATTTAGAAAAAAAAGTAAAAAGACAAAAAACTTGCCAGGCAGACCCTTTTCCCCAGAGAGCAAAATTTTGGATTTTTGCTAAAAATTGAACATTAAAGATCTTTGACTTATTATGAAAAAAAAAGGAAAAAGCACCCTAAAACACGTCAACCCTTTTGGGGAGATCTCCAAATGTTTTTTTGTTTTTTTTTAATGCAAATTCTAAGTTAAAAGGGACAATACTGGTTGCCCAAGTCAAACTTGATTTTCAGTTTACAGATAAACAATATACAAAAATTATCTAAATCCCCAAACCTCAAAGGGGAATTTAACTTCAGACAGTTTTTTTGTTTGTTTTCTTTTTTTTTGTGTGCAAATTTTAATCGAAAAGGGCAATAACGATTTAAAATTTATGGATTATCCCAAAATCAAAACCAACCTTCATAAAATTAGGATAAACAGTGAAACCCAAAATAACTTAAATCTGTCATCCCTTTTGTGAGTTATTGCATGAAATGGTTTTTTTGAAAATTCAAGATGAAATGGGGAAATAGCGGTTGAAAATTATGGATTTTGCCCAAAATCAAATTTGACCTTCTTTTTATTTTTAAACAATGTACTAAAGAATATTTAAATCTGTCAATCCTTTTGGGGAATAATTGTGCGGAAATGGGTTTTTTTTGAAAATTTTCTAGTCAAAAAGGGGCAATAACTGGTTGAAAATTACGGTTTAAAAACCCAAAATCGAACCCTTTCTTTTTATTGAAAAAACCATGTACCTAAAAATTTTTCAAATCTGTAAACCATTCAAAATTACGGCTGAAACTAAATTTACGCCGACTGCCAAAGAAACATACTTTTTTTTTGCAGGGAAAACAACCCCTAAAAAGGGGAAAAGGAAAGGGACAAAACTTTCACAGCAAAAACTTAAAAGGTCCTTGAATGCCTTTTCTAAATTCCAACAGGCACATGGCCCCTTTTCCCAAAAAAAAAAAAAATCAAACAAAACAAAAAAACTATGACATGATTTTTTATGCTTAATCACAAATCCCATAAAATTTTAACTGGATTTAGAATTTTAAAGTTTGAGACAGAGACGCTCTTGCATTTTTTTTCGAGAACTAGGCCGGGTTCCCCATCTCCGGGATCACCCCACCACCTTTTTTAACGGGTTTATCCACTCTCCTTCCTCCACCAGCTTGTCTTCCCCCAGCAGCCCACCGATCTAATCCACGTCCGAGTTGGGAACGTCAACTCCAACACCCCCTGTGGTAAAAATACCAAATATCACACTACACTGTATAACAGAAACCCATACTTTTACCCCTTTGGAGCCAAATACTGAGTCGAAAACACACCATACATCATGATTAAAATATTTCCTTAATCAATCATTAAAAACAGCTTTTTCATGGCATTTTTTTAAATACTTCATTCCTCCCCTTCTAAAAGTAAGACTAAGAGTAAACATTAAAACTCTCAAAAATAGTCATACAGCTTAATAAAAAAAAAGGGAAAATTTCAACAAAAAGTTCAAAATCATGAACTGTAAACGTATACAATAACAGCTTTGAAAGAGGAAAAAACATGTCATACATAGGAAAAAACTACTGTATTAATAATTGTACCGTTTTATCATTTACAAAGAAAATGTGTTAAGCATCAATTTTTGCGCTTTATTTTTAGCAATCAAGTTACGTAAAAAAATGATAACTTTTCGGGCTTTGGGCGGGCCAGCAGCGAAGCTTTTTGACAAAATAATATTTACAATTACTGTTAAAAATATACTTCAAAACCATGCTTAAAAAGAAAATGGACAAATATTTAACAGTTTTTTCAATAAATAAAACCTTGAAAAAAACCCATAAAAAAATGAATTAAAATTTCAAAAATAATAAAAGTATTATGTAATGCCAAAAAAGGTTTAGTGAAATTAAAACTGTAAAATAAGAAAGCAGAAATCAAAAAAATGTAATGAAAAACTTTTTTAGTATCTGCTGTTGTCATAGCAACCCAAAGTCGGGCCCACCATCACCTTTTAAATTTACAAAAAAAACCCAAAGGGCAAAACGATAAAGGAAAATTTAAAAAAACAACAACCAACAAGAAATAAGGGGAAACTCAAAGCAAGAAAATCTGCTGACTTTAGTCGCGGGCTTTTTTTAGACTAACAAGAAAAAAATTTTTAAAATCTATTTTAAATAGTATCATTTGAAATATATACGACTTTTAAAAACAAATAGAATGCAAGAACTCTAAATATGCTTTTATAAAGACATTACCAGACACAATAGAGGAAGCAAGAAAACAATCCTATTTCATATATCCTATTAGAAAATATAAAACAACAATTACCAAAATTCACACATTAAATGCACGGCAAAAGACTCTAAAATGCTTAAAAGTACTGTACACGAAAAAATAGAGCGGGAAAAAATTTTTTAACACAGAAAAAAGTCTTTTTTGGTTACCAAAAAATTCCCTTTTTAACAAATACTTCTTGATTAAGTGGTTTAATCTAAAAAAAGAATATTTTTAGTTTAATATCTTTAAAACAATTTTTAAAGGGGCTGACCATAAAACACTTACCCCTTTTCCTTTTTCTATATAATTTAATATGTTTCGCAGTCAAACCTCAACTTTTGGCATAACTAGGCACTGAAAAGAAATTACAGAAACAAAATTGTTATTTTACTATACGGGTTAAATTTTGTGCCTGGTAACAAAGGGGTAACACCCCTCGTTTCTCACCAATTCGTCTCGGGTTCGTTTCCGGCACATACGTGAGAGGGTACAGGGGTTGCCCATTCCAGACCTGGTTTTTCTCCTGGCTCTCCGGGTTTCCTCATACAATTAGACCACTACACCACCACCAACCATCGAGAGTGATTAATAAAATTGTATAACTTTTTCGTAATTGATTCAATAAATAAAGTTTAAATGTTTAAAAACGGGTTAATTGCGTTCTTTATAGAAACAAACATTAGAATACCTCATACCAAAAGTAAACGAAATATAAATCTCTTGAGACCTTTCCCCTGACTTTCTTAAAATGCTACATTTAGTAGGCACAATCTTTAAAATTAATGGAAAAATATTACAAACAATCCGAGTATTTGTTTCCTATGACACAGAAAAAGGGGAACAAAAAGGTTTTAGAATGAAAAGATTTAGATCAGAAAAATAATGGTGAGAAAAAAATCTATTAAATTTCTCTCTCCCTCTCTCTCTCTCAAAATTCATTCTTCCAATGGGGAAAAACTAAAGAACTACATAAAAAAATAAACTTTTTTGTCAATCAAGACAATAAAAAACACGACAAATCAAATCTTAAAATTTACTTTTTTTCGTTAAAAAACCGGTCATTTTTATCTCAAATAAAGAAATTTAAACAAGTTAAGGGAAAACAAAAATTTCATAATAATGAATATTTTTTAAAATTTTCACATAATGAGAAGATTTGAAAAAAATGCTCTACAACCTTTTTTTTTCCCCCAAATATTTTGCAAATGTTAGAAAGAAGAAACCAATGAAAAAAGTTTCGCAGAAAAAGGATCTCCCCCACACACTCACCAATTTTAACTTACTGATTATGTAAAAAAACCTTGATTTTAAACACGACTCATATCTTCTAAACTCGCCCAAAAGCTGTGCACACTTCGCTGGCTTGCGACCATGCCCAAGACGCCGCACACCATGCTCTGATCAGTGTACACGTTCGTTTTTCATCATAAGTTTTCAGCAAGAACCCCCCAAAACCCATTATTGGCACTCCAAAAAGAAGAAAGGACAATTTAAATTTAAGAAATTTAGATAGAAAGGGGTAAATAAAGTTTTTTCTATAGCAAACTAAGCCTCATGGCCCCACCTTTGAAAACACCAGTCCTGTTTTCTAGAAAATACTTATATGTCTCCTGCCAAATCGAGTGTCATACCAAATCCCATTGAAACATACTTAATAACATTTTTATTTTCGAAACGGGGCCAGGCGACCAATACCGTTTAATAAATGTAAAACCAAAATTCCAATTCGGAAAATATTATTTTTCCCTTGTAAAATATACAATCTGGGACATGGAAGCCACAAGCCATTTAGGATAGGAAAGTTTATGACATTAATAGGTCAGAGAGGGCCTTTTAAAACCATCCATTTAGGCATATAAGTTAAATTTTTTTCAGACATATGATGAATGCCTATAGAAACACAGACACCGGGTCATGTGATTAAAATAAGTTCTGCATACTTATCTTAAATACCTAGGAATTGAATTGTTATATTTGTTAACAATTAATCCTAGCTTCATAAATTTCTATACCATAAACTTTCATATTTGAAAAATAAAAATTTTTCAAAAAAAAAAATATTAACATACGATCCTAATCAATACCCTGAGTTAGGAAAAAATGCATTTCAAAGGTTCTATGAAAAATAGATTAACTCTTTCTTTATTTATAGGATTAAAATAACTTGCACAAAGCCCTCAATTCATATTTTAAAAATCTACGGGCCCTTTTTTAAACTTCAATAAAAAATAAATAAAAAAAACAAAAAAGTCTACATGTTAATGACAAAAGGTAAGTTTCCCCCGTTCTTTTTTAGATTTTCATTTTAACATTTTTTCATCACAATGACATTTCAGAAAGGGTTTAAGAAAAACTCTTCAATCAGTAAAAAGACCTCATGAAAGGATCAGTAATGACGCAGCAACAAAAAAAAGCTGATGTTATCTGTACCCAAAATCAAAAAATACAAACAACCTAGACTAAAAAACTGAAAAAAAATAAGATGCAAAAAAGGCATTTTTAAAATTCTTTTATAAACCTACAGTTATCCAAATCAGAAAATAATGAAATGAAATCAGCAATGAAATCAAGAAGGTGACTTCAATGGAACATGTTTTATGCATACTAAACTTTGCAAAGAAAGGAAAAACCGAAAACTTAAGAGGAAATTGATTCGTATGTCAGCATTACAAAGGGTAAATTTTCTGTGGTAAAATTTTTAAAAATAAACCGCCCTTTTTTTAACCCCTATACCTCAAAATATTCAACATACATATTTAAAACTTGAATTTGGAATAAATTTACAAAATATTTCCAGAGAAAACAATTGAAGTTTCCCCGCACTGCAAATTTTAGAATTTTTAATTTTATAATATATATAGCACACAGGGGTGCCCCGACAAACAGCTCCTTCTACAGATATCTGATCGGGTTCCCCACGTTTTGCTTATGCATTCAAACGGGGTTAAAGATTTAAACGAAACAAAAGCAACCCCAAGCCCTGATTTGGTGTTTGGGGGGCATTTCCCCTGTGGACACAAAACACTACACACATATAAACATGGCTACAAGGCCTACCTTTAAAATGGAGTGGTGTTCCCCATATTTGATATGAGCTTGAACTACCGTGGTGGCGGGGGGAAGGGTAAAACCCATCGCCTTCACTGAACCACAAAAACAAACATAACTCTCAAAGGAAACACATCATAAATATAGTTCTTCTGTCATCATTTCGAATAAATAAAAACTTCCAAATTGAAGTTTGAAAAAAACAGAAGCTACGAAACTTTTTTCTCTAACCCAACAGCTGAATCTATCTGAGTTTTTTTAATGAAAAGCATTTACAGACATAAATATTTTTAAAAAGGTAAAGAATTAAATCTATTTTTTTGGGTTTTAAATTTAAAGTCTTTTTGTTATCAAAAATTTTTTCAAATACAAAGCATCTACCCATCAGAAAAGATTCCTTCTAAAAGGTGTTGAAAATTTTTGTAAAAAGTGGGTTTTAACTTGCAACCTTGGATGCGTAGTCATGACTCTAAAACTAGATCCAATCAATGATTAACGTTAGATAATATGCTGAATTCCAAAAAAAAAACATGGCAAAAAAGTGTTGTGACAGAAAAATTGTACTGAAAACATTTTACACTGTATAATACTAAATAAAATCAGACATCTCCTTGTGAAACGTAATGAAATTTTTCCCTACAAGCTTGTACACATAATGCCTTCACAGACTTTCAATTTTTTATTTTACAGTTTATTTAAATTACACGGGCTATAAACTGATTTTATGGGTAGTCAATATTTGACCGGTTTAAAAAAAACAGGGTTTTTTGTTTGTGATAATTTTTATGCAGTTACCCGTCATGAATGGAAAAGGCAGGGGCTAATTTTTTTACATTTAAAACAGAAGGTCTTTCTTCATATCTAAAAGAAAAATAAAATTTTAAACATTTTAAGAATTCCATGTTCACCCAAAACCTTTTGATTTTAAAAGGCTAAACTCGACCAGCGTTAACAACTTTCCCAAACTGAGTTTACTCAACTTAAAAACCAAGATTAAGGACCACCTTAAAAACGACCAAAAAAGTTTTTTTGTAACATCTTTGTAAATGTGCTCCTAAAGAAATAACAGTCTTTAATTTTCTTCATATTAAAGTGATGCAATAAAAAAGGGAAAAACCTCATTTCAGATGTTTTCAGATTTATTTCTTAAAATATTTCCACAAACCAAGATAGACATTTTTTTCATAACGGCATGACTTCATCTTTTTTTACTAAGCTTTTTGTGGACCCTAACCTCATGAATATTTGGGTAGGTTTTTTTTGATATGAAAATTACATATATATATTAATTTACTGAAGCAAAAAATAAAGCCAGGCTCTCTATCTGTTTTGGAGAACTACCTCCCCTTTAAACCCCTTTCCCCCCTCATTTACCTTTTGACACCCTAAATGGGATCACAAAACCCTGATCTGCAAAAACCACATTAACCCCTTCCCAAAATTTTAATGAAAATCCTCGTTTCCGACCACTGAGGAGCCGAACAGCATATAATCTGATCACCTCGCTTACAGTGGGGCTATCGGTTTTATCTTTATGGTCTTTATGGTTTTTTCATTGGTTTCCTTATGAGGAAGGGTTAAGGGGGGGGAACTTTTGTGCCCGTTTTCCTCCTTTAGGGGAATTTTAAGGCAATTTTTGATGCTTTTTCATACAAAAATTATACTGATAAAAAGTCAAAATTCCTGCCCCGTAGCTTTATGGGTAAAACGAAATAAAAAGGGTATTCTGGAAACCCTTGTTATTCAATGAGCTCCTACATTTTCATTGCATGGGAAATTTTTTGCTTGAAATGGGTAAAAAAAACCCACCAATCTTTTGGGCGGGGGGAAGGGTCCCCCAAACCAGCACAAAAAATGGAGACGAGAGCCCTGAAAAAAATGAATCTTTCTTGCGGCAGACTTTAGAATCTGAGCTAAATAAGGTATAGCAAACAGGAGACCCTATCAACACCCAAAGGAGCAAAAAGTATAAACAAAATTATTTTTTTCTCCTGTTTGCCACATCACAACAACATCTAATAATAAAGGCTTAAAATCTTTATATTTTTTAATGAGCATCATTGCATTTATATGAACACGGGACCCCTGTTTTCTAAAATCTTAAAACAAATTTATAATAGGTCACTTGAAAACCCCTCAAAATTTCTTTTAAAAAGCTCAAAAACATGAGAAAAAGACTTTTTCTTTCCCCTTCAAAAATGTTTACCAAATAAAGTAATTTAAAGGTGAAAATTTCAAAAGGCTCCTAAGAAAAAAAGGGAAAAATTTAAATGCCCCAACCAGCATGATTTCTTGAAAAATTTTAGATTGAAAAACAATACCACATGGAGACATGGGGCCTTTCTCCCTTTGTAAAACGGGAATAAACCAAGTTTCTTGTTTTCACCAATTTCGATGAAATTGTTAAATTTTTCCAAAAACTAAACCTTTTTACTGCCCCAACGGGAATATTGTACCAAAATGATTCTGAAGAAAAACAAATAAACAAAAATTCAAATTTTCAAATGCAAGGTCACCAGGTCAACTGCATAATGTAATTCCACCCAAAAACAACTGTCCAAATATTTGAAAAATTTCAATAAAAAACATAAGATTAAGAAAACAAAACCAAGGGTGCGAGACGCCCACCAACATCATAAAATTTAAAGGAAAACAAATTTTTTACCAACCCAAGAACCAACATACCTTTAGTAAAAAGAAAAGGGGCACTGGGGCCCAAATGCGTTTTTACAACTACAATTCCCACGGAAAAATTTTTTTTCTAAATTTTTTTAACCACAAAGTACCAGTGCAACCCAGGAACATCGGAATTAGTATACGTTAAAAAATTTCCAAAAATGATAAAGAAATTATTTGAATTTTAAAACTTTTTCCCCCTTTGCATAAAAGAAATTTTTAAAACAACTGAAAAGTTATACAATACAGAAATTTTTTTTATTACCTCCCCTTTTTAATTTTGTTTTAGATTATGTCCCCGAAAACTACAAAAAGTAAATTTTCTCCTTTTCCACGGTAAAGAATAGTGTTTCATAAAATTTGTCAGAACATTAGTGCTCTTTCACTGTATATCCTCGAAAATCAGGTTCTTTTTTCATATTCACAAAAATTGCTATTTCCCAAGATTTTAAAAGTTAACTTAATACAATTATCCCCACATCTAATAAAACCTGGAAAAAACTCTCGGGGAAACATTTTTATTTTTTGATGTCTTAATCCTAAAAGCACAAATTTCATAGAAAATTTCTGTCAAATGACAAATAATGAATAGGGATTAGAGGGGGTTTTACCTTTAAATCTTGTTTCCCACTTAACATAAAAGAAGTTTAAATTTTAGTACTTCTTTTTCCCACTTAACATAAAAAATATTAAATTAAGTCCTGGGGCTTTTTCCCACTTTTCACCCTAAAACAACATGGAAAATCCTGAAAGATGCAATAGATAAAGTGACGACCTAAAGTGACCTATTTGGGCATCAGGAACAGTGTTCCAAACGTGATATCAAAAAGATGGGAAAAATGACCAACAAAAAAAAGGAATAAAAGTGGGAAATTGCCCATTGTGGCCGACACCACCCTGTAATATAGATCAAAGTTATCATCCTCATAGTCATAGGGGAGAGATTCTCATAAATCAGGTAAATTAAAAGTAAATTTTTCTTCCCTTTTTTTTTTTTTTTCCTTTTTGCTCAAGATAAGCTATCATAAAAGAAAATGCCAAATACAGAGCCTCTGTCTGTTGGTTAAAGCTACACATAGCTTTATTTTTTTTTTCAAAAACATCTGTATATACATACTTTTCATTGTCCAAAAAATAATTAAAATATAAAAATTTAACAAAATTTCATAACCAAAAAAAATTCTAAAAAAAATAAAAAACCTGAAACTCTAATGGATTTTTTTTTTTTTGTTTCTCTATATCACATTAACAGAGGGGGAAAAAAAATACTTCCGACCAAAAAGAATAAAATATTTCAATGATTTAACCCCACATATACAATACACAGGGGATAATCCCCCGAAAAATCACAAAAAATTTCTTGTAGGTGGAAATCCCACACAATTGTTCACCCTGAAACACAAAATAACAAATAACAGTACACGAATCATCATCTTTTACCCTTTCTCATGATATTCATGTTCAAATTTAGAACAAAAAATACTATTTAATGAACTTTAAATGGAATTATGAAACAATGTTTTTTTTGGGGATTTTTTTCCAAGCGACTGTTTAATCGATTTTTAATATTTTATGACCAAAAACCCGGGGCCCGGTCTGACAGCTCCGGAAGGGCCTCGACCCGGATCCTCTGATTTTCAGTACTTCAAACCCCGCTATAAAAAAAAGGCTAAAACCAACAAGTCCTTTTCCCTTTTGATTTTTTTATAAAAATTGAAGTGTAAGAAAAATCTAACCAAGATTTTATCCCATTGTGATGAAATGTTGAAAAGAATGGAAGATATGCTAGGACGGAAGGACATCAAATAGACTAAATTCCAGTTTAGACCCACCCACATCCAAAAAAAGCAATAATACAAAGACCGAAGTTTGTTTGTTGGGTTTTCATCCCCTGACAGTATCCCATCATTTGGGGAAAGATACGATAAGTGCTCCCCACGCAGTATACGCTGTGACAAAGGCATGATCAACATCCATCAATTATCCTGACACCAGGGGAATTATTTCCGAAACTACCCTTATGCACACCAGCAAGGGGCAAAACCAGTACCATTTTTAAAATTGGGAGTCACAGTTGGGATCAAACCAAGGCGGACGCCTACCCACGCCCCGGGGGTGGGTTTCAGGGTTGACCTAATTTATTTTTTCATAAAAAAAAATAAAAAATATTAACAGAAAGTACTTTATACTCCTCACAGGGGTTTGCAAAATACAAACACTCCATATAGTATATAGCCCCCTTTAAAAGGGGAAGAATTGTGAAAGGGGTGGAAAGAAGGAAGAGAAATCCTGGGTGCCAGCAAATTTTTGGGTAACGGAAAAAAAAAAAGAATTTTTTAAAGGAAAGGGGCCCAGAATCACCCTTAATAGAAAGGGAAAAAAAAAAACCCTTTTTAAAACATAAAATAAGTTATGCCATATATTTTATTTTCATCACATATCAAACTGGGAATTAAATATCTAATACCTTATTCAATCAAAAATCAAATATGAATTAAACATTCAAGCCTTCCAATTTTTCCAAAAAAAACCTTTAAACTTTAAAATTTTTACTGCGTATTTTTTCAATAAATAATCCTTTATTCGAGACCAGGTACTCTCTAGACCTCCATAATAAACCTGACAAAGGGGGGGGCCCGACAACCCCCAACTTGTGTAAAAATAGCAAAACAAACAAGTCCACAATCAAGATCCGACTGATTTTTTCATGAGATCTTTCCTCATTATGACCTACTAAATTTTAAATTCATGAAATTGTACACTAATTTTAAAAAACTAAATTCCTTACTTAGCTTTTTCTTTCTTTATTTTTAACCCTTTATTTTCTAAAACTCATTTTGTAAATTTTACTCTGATGAATAAGCTCACTAAAGAAATTTTTTCTTTTTTTTTTGTTTGTTTTTTTTTATTGGGTTTTAAAACCCATCATCGTATTCATCATTTAGACTGTCTTCTTTAAGCAATTGCAGTATCACCCGTAACATGGGCATATACCACCCCATCATTTATCCTGAAAACCGGGGCCCCTAGTCCTAACTAAAAATTTTTTTGCTGACGCCAAGCAAAGGGAGCTAACCATCATTTTTTAAAGACTTTGGGGTGTTGTGGGCCCGGGGTTGAACCCACAAACTTCCCGATTCCGGTGGACGCCTAACCACTAACCACCGGACTTTGTTTTTCTTTTAAGTTTAACATATTTATAAAAATGTTCGTATTTTTCCTTTTTTAAAAAAAAATTTCCCATATGAGGGGGTTTTAAAGCAGAAGTCAAATTTTCATAATATTTAGAGAAAAACCGGTTAAAATGCCTGACTTAGTTTTTGTGAATAGGGACAGAGATTCAATTACAAGACCCGCTAATATCTACCCTGATTGTTATTTTTTGGTACAAAATACCTTTTAAGTAAACCCAAAAAAAACAGATCACAGGTTCTAAGTTGCTACCCATATCAAATATTTGTAGATAAAAAAAGGCCATTAAATTGATTTTAAAAAAAAAAGGCACCAGTGCCCACAGCTTTGTATGATTAAAGAACTCTGTATCAATTAACTTTTTCTCATTATGTACTGTGATCCAACCATGACCTACTTACCAGGACATGGGAACCATCTTCAACACACACACACCACACACAGAGCAAAGATGGGGCCCCCTCAGGGGTTTTTTACAAGGGATTTCTCACAGTCTTGGGGCTGCAACAAAACCAAACATAAATTTAATAGCATTTTTCCCAAAGATTTTTATTTAACTCCCAAGTAACCAATTTACACACAAGTGCAAAAAAGCATTTCCAACGCGATGTCAAATGACTTGAAACTGTATGTTGTAATTTTTAATATTTTTAAGCAAAAAAGGACATCCCAACAACAGCTCTTTAAAGAAGCTGTCTAATCTAAACTAACAAGTTTGCTCTTTTTCCACATCATTTAAAAACACTCAGAGGCAAAGGGTTACACTTTAACACATGTAATGAGCATCAAAATTTTTATTTAAATGTACTCACCCCCTGATTGGTTCGTTTTGGACAGGTAAATTGGAATTTTTTAGCGAAATCAATGAGAATTTTTTTGTACTTCCTCATTTGTCCTCTCTCCCATCTGCGGGCTCTTGCTTGAAAAGTAAAACTGAAACACAAAACAATGAACACTGACTCTTTTTTTACTGGGAAATTAAAAGCTGTCAGAAAAACTAAAATTAAATACATGTTACAGAAAAGGCCCAATAAAAAACCAATGGCCCAAGCCTTGACAAAAAAATCTTTCAAAAACCCCATATTTGGGAATTGATAACCAGGTGAATTGTCCCAAACTAGGAATTTTTCCCCACAACACAAAAAAGGCATGAGACGCAAGTTATTATGTTTTTTTCTGTTTAAAATGGCTAAAAAAAAAATAATAATATGCTTTCAGTCTGGGATTGTAGCTGTGAAAAAAACATGTACTGTTAAATTGAGGTGTAAGGGTTTAAAAACAAAATAGCTTCAAAGCCCCTGGTTTTTCCCCCATTCAAAGCCATTTATTTTAAAAAACAACCAAAAAAAAGTATCAGGGGGCCTCATTCTTCTTAGAGTTATCAGGGGCCCTTTATCTTATTCAAGTTACAGGGGCCCTTTTTCTTTTTTCAAGTAATCAGGGCCTTTATTTTTCTTTTGAGTTATCAGGGCCTTCATTCTTTTTCAGAGTTATCGGGCCTTTTTCTTTTTCAAGTTTTCAGGGGGCCCCATTTTTCTATAAGTTATCAGGCCTTCATTTTTCTTTTGATTTTCAGGGGCCTTTATTTTTTTCAGAGTTACAGGGCCTTTTTTCTTACAGGTTATCAGGGGCCTTTATTCTTCTTTGAGTTTCAGGGCCTTTATTCTTTTTTAATTTTCAGGGCCCCTTTATTCCCCCTTCAAGGGTTTTCAGGGGGCCTTTATTCTTCTTTAGATTTCAGGGCCCTTTATTTTTTTCAAGTTATCAGGGGCCTTTATTTCCTTTAAGTTATCCGGGCCTTCATTTTTAATCAGAGTTTTCAGGGGGCCCTTTATTCTTTTTCAGAGTTACCAGGGCCTTCATTCTCTTTAAGTTACCAGGGCCTTCATTCTTCTTTTGAGTTATCAGGGGCCCCATTCTTTTCAGAGTTTCAGGGTCTTTATTTATTCGAGTTATCAGGGCCGCCTTCATTTTAACAGAGTTTTCAGGGCCTCATTCTTATCAAGTTATGGGCCTTCATTCCCTTTTTCAATAATCAGGGCCTTCATTCTTTTTAAAAGTTATCAGGCCCTTTATTTTTAATCGAGTTTTGGGGCCTTTATTCTTATTTAGAGTTACCAGGGCCTGCCTTTATTCTTATTCAGAGTAATCAGGGCCTTCATTCTTATTTTAAGTTACCAGGGGCCCGCCTTTTTTCTTATTTAGAGTTTTTCAGGGGCCCTTTATTCTTATTCAATAAACAGGGGCCCCATTCTCTTTGAGTTTCAGGGCCTCATTCTTAAACAAGTTATCAGGGGCCCTTCATTCTTTTTCAGAGTTACCAGGGGCCTTTCCTTCATCTTTAAACAGAGTTATCAGGCCCTTTATTATTCAGATTATCAGGCCTTCATTTTAACAGAGTTTTCAGGGGCCCTTTATTTTTATTCAAGTTATCAGGGCCTTATTCTTTTTCAGAGTTACCCGGGGCCCCCTTTTTCTTATTTAGAGTAAACGGGGCCCTTTATTCTTATTCAGATTACAGGGCCTTCTTTTTATTCAAGAATCAGGCCTTCTTCTTATTTAGATTTTTCAGGGCCTTCATTCTTATTCAGAGTTATCAGGGCCTTCATTATATTCAATTATCAGGCCTTCATTCTTATTCAAATTATCGGGCCTTCATTCTTTTTTATAGTTTCAGGGCCCTTTTTCCCTTTTTAGAATTACAGGGGGCCCTTTATTCTTATTCAATTACAGGGCCTTTATTTTTCTTTAGATTTTTTCAGGGCCTTTATTCTTTTTTAGTTTTCGGGCCCTTCATTCTTCTTTTGATTATCAGGGGGCCCTTTATTCTTTTTTAGAGTTTTCAGGCCTTTTTTCTTTTTTAGTTTTCAGGGGCCTTTATTCTTCTTTAGAGTTACAGGGCCTTTATCTTCTAGAATATCAGGGCCTTCTTCTTTTTTTGAGTTATCAGGCCTTTTTCTTCTTTGATTATCAGGGGCCCTTTTTTTTTTCTTTTTGAGTTTTTCAGGGGCCCTTTTAAATTTATCTTTGGTTTTTAGGGGCCTTTTTTTCTATTAGCTATTGGGCCCTTTTTTTTCTATATGTTTTTAAAAGGGCCCTTTATTTTTCTTCAGATTTACAGGGCTTTTTTTCTTCTTTAGAGTTATCAGGCCCTTTATCTTCTTTAAGTAAACATGGCCTTTATTCTTTTTTAGAGTTATCAGGGGCCTCATTTTTCTTTATCAGGACTGACATTTATATCTTCCCCCCTGAAAAATTTTCTTTAACCATCAATTTCTCCAAAACTGCTAGTTTCCCCGTGATTTTCCTTTCCCCCAGAACAAAAAATGATAATTTTCTACCCCAAAAAAGGTACTGAAGCCACCTTCCTATCATCTCAAAGTAACATCTTTATCCTTATTTTATATTTAGTAAGCTTTTTAATGCATTCAATTTTAAAGGGCATACAAACAAAATCTCAGAACTCACCTTTTTTTTGGGGCGTTCCAACTGTGTGAATAATTTTGGCATATGACCAATAAAACCACAAAGGGCGGTGGAAAGAAAGGTAAATTACTGAAAAGTAAACCACACAGCATGTTTAAGCAGTAAAAAGAAATACTGTTTCTTGCAGGAAAACAAAAAATTTCAGATGTTTAAATGTAAATTTTTTGCAGTGAAAAGAATGGAATTAAAAACAAGCCCCTATTTTCTACTTTTTAGCAGGAATTGCACACTTTATATTTAAATTTTTAAACCTCACAAAGGTAAAAAAACTGGTGTTTGTGATTCGTATTCATAAATAAAATTAAAATTTTACATCCCATACTAAATTTAGCAACCTAATGTTTTTTTTTTTCCCAAAAATGAAAATTTACTTTTAACGTTAAACAGAACATTTTGATATGAAACCATTTTATAATGATTACAAGTTCTTCCGTTTTTTAATGTCATTCAATTACTAAAAGGGTATAATTATAGTAAAAATAACATACAGGGGTAAAGGGAAATCAAAAGGTTTACCGGGATACACAAAAAAACACATGCTTGTTGACACTCTTTATGAATAAATTCCAACCCCTCCCCAAAAAACAAATACCTCTTTAGTCGTCCCATATCACAAAAAAATATCAGTTAAATTTTTTTGAAAGACATAACAATAAACAATACAGACCTTTCTCCCGCAGTGCGCAACAGTTTTTTTAAAAAAAAATGAAAAACCCCTTTTGCTACATGAAAGATATCATTACTCATTTTCTGATAAATTCATATATTTTAAAATGATTTATACCATAACTTAAATTGTTTTAAATAAAATTTTTAAAAAAAATTTATTTAACCCTTTCCCTCAATAGAAATCTTTTGTCACCAATAGGTACCCACATAAAGCCTGACTCAGAAAACCACATTAAACCTTACCAAATTTTAAAAATTACAAAAACCCCATTTTCCAGACCACGAGGGCACGAACAGCATAAACCTGACACCGTAGTTTTCTTTGCAGGCTGATCTGGTTTTCTGAACACAAAATGACCCGTTGGGGTTTCCCAAACCCCTGCTGAGGGGCTCAGTGCAGTTAATCACAAATTACCCTCTCTGCAATGGGGCCCCAAAAAAAAAGGAATTTGAAAAATTTAAGTTTTCCCAAAAAAAGCATGTCACTGTGTAAACATTTTTTTCACATTATCATTATTTCTACAGAGTTTTTCTCATGGGGCGCCTCTGCCCACCGGTTAAAACATGCGGGGAAGTGATTTTCAAAGAAGAAGCCCGCCCAAGTTTTTTTATGTAAATGAAATCTTTCAGTTTTTTTTTTTTCTCCCTATATCAAAAAAGGAAAAACTTGCAAATTGTGTTTTTAACTATAAACTAAAATCACCTTAAACAGGGATATCATTTTATTTAAACATTAACAAAAACCAACTAAAATAAAGATCGGCAACCTTTTTTAATGGGGCTAGAAATGTTTAAAAAACTTGCCCCCAGGACAATGAAATCAAAAACTTTAAGTAAACCCCTGTTCTCAAACCAACTTGAGGAAAACACCCATTTTAGGAAAAGGATAACAAACCATATTGTGATTTTTTGTATTGAACATCAACTACCTGAAAAATTTTTTCCCCGGCTATACCAACGCTTAATTTTTCAAATAATAGCCCATATACTGATAAACTTTAAAATTTTTTCAGTCCCCAGAATTTGCACTTTTAAAAAACCTGCAATTATAGTTTCTCTATTTTATCTTTTCAAAAGTTAATCGGGGGAAATGACCTTTAAAACAAAAAAATCACGAAACAACAACCCTAAGTATATATGGGGTAAACAAAATTAAATTCCTTTTTCAGCTTTATATTCCATTGTGTAAAAACCCAGTATTGTGATCCACAATGTACCATATCAGATTTGAGCTATAGTCAAAACATACCTACTACCAAAACATACCCAAGTCAAAACGTACCCAAATGGACCCCAAAACATCCCGAAGGGGAGTCAAAACATACCCACATGTTGGTCAAAATGTACCCACCTAATTGGTCAAAACATGCCCAAGTTATATTATTTCATGAATGGCATCAAAGGTACTCCATAATATGTTTTAATGATAAACACATAAAAAAATAAAAATTTTTTTTTTTTTCATCCCAATCAAATAAATTTTAACCAGAACTAAGACTGGGAAAACAAGAATTCAATGTAAGTGTGAACAGCATAATCTCGTCACGATTAAGGTTATCAACTTTCACACCTTTAAATTTTTATGCTATCAGCGCTTAACCCTTTCCCTCATGATAAAAAACTCATTTTGACGCCCCAAAAGGGATCCAAAATAAATTTTATCTGCAGAAAACCACAGTTTTTCCCCCTTTTCCAAATTTAATTTTCAAAATCCCCATTTTCCCGACCACAAAACACGAACAGCATAAAACCCTTTATCCCTGCAAGTTTCTTGCAGGCTGATCTGGTTTTATGCAGTTCACATAGGTCTTTTTATGGTGTCCTCTATGAGGGGAAAGGGGTTTAAAAAAATGCCACGGGTGGGGCACATTTTTTTTTAAAAAGTGTAATCTGATTCAATTAAAGTTGTTTATAATTCAATTAAAACAAGAAGCCAAAACATAAAAATTGTAAGAACAAAGGAAACCCTTAAACCCGTATTAAATAAACAAGATAGCCATGATGGCCCTGAATGACTCGCCATGGTAATCACGGCTACAATTTTATCTTTCAATTATTTTTTTTTAATATAAAAAATAGACAATAATTCTAGTATAACTTAAAAATATTTTACCCCTGATGCAGTGGTGCGAAATTTTTATCACCTGAAGTACATGGTTCAATCAATAAACTAAATACCTAAGATCTAGACGACATAGTTTCAAAAAAGAAGAATGTGAATGTTTATCCAATATATGTCTATGTAAAATAACTGTCCCCTGGGTTGTGGCCGTTTATCTTTCGATATGTTCCATTAGACAATGCTACATGCCAAATATTTAAGCTGTAGCTTTTCTGGTGTTACAGAAGATTTTTTAAGTGATCCCATTTTAATCTGGAAAAATAAGTGACTCATTTTTTTTTAAATTGCCAGTGTATTGTAATTTTTGAGAAGAGTGTTTTAAGTTTTTACCCATAGGCTATTCATTTAGACTATAATGCAAGTATACCTAATGGAAAAAGATATGGATAAGCTAATTCTTCACCATGTGGAACATGTTAGCCATAATGGCTGATCAAACTTAGTGGGAAGGAAAATCTTTTTACCAGTTCGAATAATGGACTCAATATCTAGTTCAGTAAGACGAAGTCATTTGGGGTAACAGAACACTGATTGCCTTATTTTAAGGCTCTGGAACTGTAATGGTGACCTTCCAAAATCCAAAAAATGATATTATTTCCTGAATCTATACTATAAAACACATTGTATGGTGAATTTTATTTAAATTTACCGTTATATAAACTAAAGTTATTGACATTTTATGTATTTTCCCTTAATGTTCAGAAATGGTCGAAATAATACAAGGTAAAAAATAAAAAAGTACACTTTTTTTTAATAAACAACTGTTTTATGTTCATATTTTAACCCATTTTCCTGTTTTACAAAAACTAAATATTAATTAAAATCAATAGAATTTAGCTTTGGACAAATATTTTTCAAGATATAGAGTTTTATATACATATACTCACATGCAAATTTTCCAGTTTTTTGCCATGCTTAAAAACTTCAACTTTTTTTAAAGCTAAATATCTCAAGTATGAATTAAGTTTAAGACATGAAACAACTTTTAAAATTTTCTGCAATAATAACTCTACATAATATGAGATTCAATAGAAGTTTTACCATTCCAAAAGAAAATGATAGCAAGTTATATAAGGTGACTATAATGAAACTCCAAGCGAAAAATGACGTCAAAATAGTCAGTATTAATTAAATAGTAAATCTTTAAAAACACAAATATATCACAGAATACATGGTTAACCTTGTTCTTTTGAACAATATATGAATGCAACGGAGCTGAACATTCAGTATATACATGTAATATCATATCTGCCTGCAGGTCCAATGGTCCAAGATGTGTCTGTTAATAACATACATGAATATCACATTTACTACAAATGGTGTAGAGGGTCATGTGAAGGCTTTCTTAAGTCTCCATATTTTTCATCTCAGTTTAATTTGTATTTATTATTACCTCCCTTTAAAGACACATTTGTGTCTGCTCCAGAGTTTTTTTGTTGTTTTTTTTGTTACTTTGACATTTCCATTCATACCTACATCAACTGTTTATAAAGTGTTGCTTACAGATAGCACATGTCCTTCTGTTGATAGTTTGTTAACCATTACTGATTTTAATCAGTTTTTCTGAAGGAAACCACTGGTTATAAATATGGGGTAAGTCAGAGGGTGGGCATATAGGCTGTGTAAACAAATACTTCTGTGCGCAACAAGATGAGACAAAGTCTTTGCCTGCCCCC